>OX940804.1:18823892-19227042 GCA_954870605.1 Acer campestre
TTTTTCGTAATTGAGCCCTCTACTTTTTCCAAGTGATCTTGTAGTCATTTGATTGAGTTTTCAAGGTAATCTACCTAGAAAAACGTGACAGCACGTGATTTGGAGGTATTTGTCTTATCTTAGTGATTTCTTCTTTTGCAACCTTCAATTTGCTTGGGTTTTCTTCTTCTATATGTATGTAGTTTGGTGAATGCTATTGAGAAAGATAGCTTCATAATCAATCTTAATCAAAAGTCTAATTAGAGACATATGCGAACTAGAATTTTTGATTCTATGATTTTCACATGGTTGAGAGTTGAATTGTGATTAGATTAACATCTAGGATTATTTGAGACTTGATTGAATTATTTTTTGATTGATAATCCTTGAAATGTGTTTTGATCCTTTGATTGATGAAATCTAGGATTAAGGCTCTTGTATGTGTTTTTAGAGATATCTAGGATTTAATTGATTTATCAATATATCCTTTCTCTAAATCATATCTTAGGCTAGATTACTCATTGAATACATTCTATGTTTCTAGCATTTATTTGTATGTTTACAACATCTTGAATTTGTGCTTCATGATTATGATATATTCAAGTGTTATTTGTGTGAATGGAACTATGAGCTTTCGTGTTAGGTGTTTTCACATGCTCTAGGTTTAATTCATGGTTTTGCGTCTAGACTTTTATTCTTGTGATCTCACATGTTTAGGTCTAGTTGTTCCATAGAATATATTGATCACATGTTCTATGTTGTGTTGATTGTGATTTGCATCACTTAGATCATTTGCCTTGAGGAAAGGTTGAAGTCTCTTTCAAAGTGAGTGAAGCTTTGTACTAAGAAAGAAGTCTTGGCTAGGAATGAGTTCCAGATAGCGAAGTGAAAGTCTTAGCAAGAAGTTATGTACTCCGCTAGGGTAGCTTGACTAGGATCCTAGTGATTTAGATTGCTAAGCAAGGGAATCTTCCTAGAGGCTTGAGAGCCTTGGATAGGAAGTTGCTTCCTAGAGGTGTATGATACACCTTGGATAGGGAGTAGGCTTAGTGATTCACTAGCCCGAGGGTAGATTAGGATTTGATAGCTTGAGGTGGATATCATAGAGTTGATAGCCTTGAGTGTGTATGTCATTTTCATATAGTGGATTTGCTTTGCCGGTGGTTGTGGATTCAACCTGTGGATGTTTCCTCTTCGGAGGTTTACCATGTAAAAATCTTGTGTTCATTGTTTCTTTCTTTTATATTGTGTATGTGTATGTGTTAATTTGTTGAATATCGTTTATTTGTATAGTATATTTGAATAAGTACTTGTAAAGAGTGATTTGTAGAATAATCCTCTTTAGATCAATTTTGTATTTGTAATCTTTCATATTTTGTTATCTTTGTGTATAGATATATTTGTTCACTCTTGTAATAACATTGAACAATATTGATATACAAGATATTCTTTGATACATCATTTTAGTGATATTATACCTCATACAACAACTTGTTATATGTAGACATTGCCTAAATGATGATATGCATATCTTGTCTATATATGAATGTTCCGTTTATATTTTGTATGTAAAGCAACCTTGACAGACAAACGTAAGTTTGTTCAACGGATTGAAAATAGGCGTAAAACCTATTCATCCCCCCCCCCCCCCCCCCCCCCCCCCTCTCTTTAGGTTTGCTTTAAGTAACTTTCATAGAGGGATCCGCTTGTGAGTAGAATGGTTGTGAGTATGAAACAAAAGTTTGACAAATATTGGAAGGGTTTAGATAAAACAAACAACTTGTTGATCATTGCGGTTGTTCTTGACCCAAGGTACAAATTTGGTTATGTTAAGTGGCATTTTCATGCATTTTTGGTGTAACACAATCTCATTTGATGCTTTCTAGTTTGAAAGAAGTGTTGGTAGATTTGTATGAGTATTGTGTTACACAATATGATGGTGTGGTTGTAAGGTCAAATGATGATGTGCCCTCTTTTGGGAGTGGTTTGGCTGAAACTTTTTATGAAAAAGAGAAGTTTAGAGAAGATAGTTTGTGGGGCCAAAAACAACATGAAGAAGATGTTAATATGGGAAAAGTGAGGTGGAATTGTATTTGTTGGAGCCTTGTGAGAAACTGAATGATGAGTTTGATCTTTAGGCTTGGTGGAAGAATTGCTCGGTAAAATTTCCTATTTTTGTCAATGATTACAAGAGACGTTTTTTCAATGCCGATTTCAACTGTGGCTTCTGAGTCTGCATTTAGCTTAGGAGGGCATATACTTGATCCATTTAAGAGTTCATTAACACCTAAAATAGTCGAGGGCTTAATTTTGACTGGAAATTGGTTGTCGGCATCTTGCCATATTGCTGAATCATATGTTGCAAAAGAGCATGCTAAAGATGATGATACATCCATTCATTAGTTAGAATATTATACCACTGTTGAAACCGGTAAGTAATCATAATAAATTATAAATTTTATTGTTTTTTTAATCATATATAATATTATATATATATTACTGTTATCCGAAAATCGTTAAGAGGACGATAAATCAAATAACTACTTTAAAAGGACCAAGATCGAGATTGATCCTGGCCGGAGGGGTATCAAGTAATTCGATACCAACTAGATCCCTACCAATGCATGCACGATAAAGAATACGAGAAATCAAATAGGGACTCGCTTTATTGATCACTCTTTCCTATTATATGAATACACTGACTATGAAGTTACTAGACCATTACGTTAAAAAAAAAAAAAAAAAAAAAAAAAAAAAGTCGATAATCAGGAGGTTGGTGGTGATGAATCTGTGCCTGTCGATAAGTAGAGTGTAGGGTTTCTCGATTTCGATCTCCCTCTCGGTGAATAAGTTGTTATATATATAGGTCATGTTTGCTTGCCATGCACTCCTACAATCTCGGACTAGGGTTTGACAGCTTGCAGGATCCTCTCTTTTTTAGGAAATAACTTCGGAGCTTTAATGCGCTGAATCCAATCTTTCCTTCCTAGAAGGAGTCAATCACTTACCTTCCTAGTAGGATTCTTACTGTACTGTCCTGCTCAAATTAGGACTCTCTGGCGGGAAGGAGTGTACCTCCTTTGTACAGCGACGTTTTACTGGATCTTTCGTGGAGCTTTTAGTTCTTGGTGTTAGGGTCCGACTTCCTGGTGCTCTTCTGCTTTAACGGGCTGCCTACATCTAGTAAGCATCCTACTGATGGTAGTAGGGGGATATGTAGCTGACTTGTAATGAGATGATCAGTAGAACTCCATGTCAGGGTGCTACGGGGTTCATAGGAAGCTGTGTCGGGGTGTTGCGGGGTCCATAGGAAGTAGTGTTGATGGGACGTTGCAGGGTCCCTAGGGTGCCCGGTCATAACCGGGCTTGGTCCTTGTTGTGAGTTAAGACGCTGGCGGGGTGGATCCCGCTGAAAGAGGTTCATACTTGGGCCAATCGGGCTCTGCTCTGTCGAGGTATCCGGATTGTGTTCGCACCTGCTTCTTGTGTTGAGGTGGAAAATTCTTCTTTGGTCCCTCGCCAATTTTGGCGGTTAACAATTACTATTTACTAAGTTACCTAATTTTTATTTTTATTTTTGTCTTCATTTAGAACATGAAAGTGGAATGACAAGTATAACAATGGATGAGCCATGAGGATTGAGAAGAAATAAAGGTAAGAATTTAATTTGGTATTTGCTTGTTTAGTTTTGTATTTTATCTATTTATAATTATGTGTTTTGTTTCTGGTTCGTTAATTTATTTTCCTTTTGTATAGGTGAAGATTTGAAGTGGAAGAAAGACATGATTTGAAGTTTAATTTTATTATGGATTGGTTTGTATGTTGGATTATTTATTGTGAATGTGTGATCTTATTTTATTTTGGACTGTATTTTGGACTGCATTTTTGACTTCTATCATTGTGTAATTGAAGTTTTATATGGATTGAATTTGATAGAATGGTGGTAGCTATTGAGCAGGAGTCCAAGACAGCAAGTTTATTTATATATATAGAATGGTGATTGATTTGGATTATTTGGAGTCCAGGACAGCAGGTCTATTTAGATTGTTAAAAAAAACAGCCAAAAATCAATTGTCCAAAGGTCCAAATACAAAATAGCTATTAAAGGATACAAAAATTTAAAAATTATATATATATAAATAAAAAAGAAAACTAAAAAAAAATAAAAAAATAAAAAAAATAAAAATAAAAAACCTCAAAGCCCACTAGGCCCAATAGGCCCAAAACCGAATTGAACCGAACCGAACCGAACCAAACCGAACTGAGATAAAGGTGTTCAGTTCAATTCGGTTTCATGGTCCAATACGGTTTAAACCGATTTGAGTTTTCAAAAACCGAAAATATAATGGTTCAATATGGTTTTGGCCAAAACCGAACCGAACCAAACCGCGCCCACCCCTACTTGTCATGGAGAAAAAGGGATTTGTCACCTTTGATGATGGATCTAAAAAGGGAGTTGTAGGGAAAGGAACCATCTCCATTCCTGGTTTACCCTCCTTGTCCAATGTTTTATACGTGGATGGCTTGAAAGCCAATCTAATAAGCATTTCTTATCTTAGTGATAAAGGACTCTTCGTCTTGTTTAGTAAAAATGATTGCTCAATTCTAAAGCCCGATGGACAAACCTTGTTGAAAGGTAAGAGATCTAGGGATAATTACTATTGTCTTAAGGCTAAAGTTGTCTCTTGTAATTCGTCCAAGAATGAGCAAATTGAGTTGTGGCATGAAAGACTTGGCCACATGAACTATCAAAATTTACGAATCTTAGATGAATTCAATATTGTGTGTGGCCTTCCAGAGCTACATAAAAAAGTTGATAGTGTTTGTGGACCTTGCCAACAAAGGAAACAAGTCAAGAGCATGCACAAGAAGGGCAAGTATCTCTCCACTAAGGAGCCCCTAAAGTTTCTCCACATGGATCTTATGGGTCCTATGCAAACTAAGAGTTTAGGTGGAAAGAGACACATTTTTGTTTGTGTAGATGATTTCTCTAGGTACTCATAGACATATTTCCTTATAGAAAAATCCAAAACTTTTAACAAGTTTAAAATGCTTTGCACTAAAATTCAAAATGAAAAAGACTCTAACATTAAAAGCATTAAATGGATTAAAAGTGACCATGAGAGGGAGTTTGAGAATGCCTACTTTGAAAGCTATTGCAATAGCTTAGGCAATTCCCATGAGTTTTCGACTCCTAGGATGCCTCAACAAAATGGAGTTGTTGAGAGGAAAAATAGGGGTCTTTCAAGAGATGGCCCGTGTGATGTTGCTTAGCAACAATGTCCCTAGGAACCTATGAGCAGAAGCCATCAACACGACTTGCTATATAGGTAATAAAGTTTTCCTAAGGCCTGGTACTAGGCAAACCTCCTATGAGTTGTGGAGAGGTAAAAAGTCAAATGTTAGCTATTTCCACTCCTTTGGAAGCAAATGCTACATTTTAAATGATCGTGATCAATTTGGCAAGTTTGATACTAAGAGTGATGAGGGTATCTTTATTGGCTATGCCTTGAATAGTAGAGCCTATAGAGTTTTCAACTTGAAGACTCGAAGCGTCATGGAATCATCTAATGTTGTCATAGATGATTGTAGGCTTAAGATTAGTAACCATGAGGAGGAGGTTATTGTAGTTGATGATTCTCCCTTGGAGAAGGTTGTGGAGACTCCTATTGATAGGAGGTCTAACCTTAATTAAGAGGACACACAACCTTTTAATAGAGTTCCTCTCTTGGACTCTAATGAATCCGCTCCATGGGTTAGAAAAATCCATGATAAAAATGACATTGTAGGAGAAGTTAATGAGCGCGTTAGGACTAGGTGTCAAATAGCTAATCTTATCAGTTATACATGCTAAACCTCTCAAATTGAACCCAAAAAGATTGATGAGGGATTAAAAGATGAATATTGGGTTCTTGCCATGCAAGAAGAGCTAAACCAATTCGAAAGGAATGAGGTTTGAACTCTAGTTCCTAGGCCTAAAAGCAAAAATGTCATAGGCACCAAATTGGTGTATAGGAACAAATCCGATGAAGATGGCAACATTGTGCATAACAAGGCAAGGCTTGTTGCACAAGGGTACTCTCAAATTAAGGGTATCAACTGTGAGGAGACATTTGCTCTCATTGCCCGTCTAAAGTCCATTAGGCTTCTCTTGTCCATACTTATGTGCACAAGTTCAAATTGCACCAAATGGATATGAAGAGTGTCTTCCTCAATGGCTTTTTGCAATGGGAAGTGTTTGTTGAGTAACCCAAGGGGTTTGTGGATGCACACCACTTCAACCATGTCTGTCACATCAAAAAGGCTTTGTATGGATTGAAACAAACACCGAGGGCTTAGTTTGAGCATCTTACTCAATTTCTTGTTGACAATGACTACACAAGAGGTATTTTTGACAAGACTTTATTCATCAAGAAAAACAATGATGAGCTTTTTATAGTTCAAATATATGTTGATGATATTGTATTTTGCTCCACCAACAACATCAAAGTCCAACAATTTGTTGATGTTATGTCTCATCAATTTGAGATGAGTCTTGTTTGTTGATGAGCTAAGTTACTTCCTAGGTTTGCAAATTAAGCAATTAAATGATGGGATTTTTATAACCCAAGCTAAATATGTAAATAACCTAATGAAGAAGTTTTGTCTTGAAAATGCCAAACATACACCCATGAGTACCACTTTTAAGATAAGCAAGGAGTAGACCCGATATATTTTTTAGTATGGGTGTGTGTGTTAGGTACCAAGTAGATCTTAAGGAGTCCCACCTCTCTTCCGTTAAGAGAATCATTCGCTATGTGAATGGGACATACAACTATTGGATTTGGTACTCTTTTAATACTAATGCTAGTTTAGTTGGCTTTAGTGATGCGGATTGGGTAGGAAATTGCGATGATAGGAAGAGCACATCAGGCGGTTGCATTTTTCTAGGGAACAACTTGGTGTCTTGGTTTTGCAAGAAGCAAAACTATATTTCCTTGTCCATGGTTGAAGTCGAATACATTGCCATGGGGAGTGGATGCACACAACTTCTATAGATGAAGCAAATGCTTGTCAACTACAGATTCAATCAAGGTACTCTAACTCTCTTTAGTGATAACATGAGTGCCATATATTAACATTTCTAAGAATCCGGTGCAACACTCTAGGACAAAGCATATTGACATCTAACATCATTTCATAAGAGAACTAGTTGAGAACAAATGCATTGTACTTGAACATGTAGGTACAAATGATCAACTAGTGGATTTATTTACCAAACCCTTAGATGCAACTAAGTTTCATGCATTTAGTAGATCTATTGGGATATGTCTAGTGGATTGATGTGGTATGGAAATTGACCTAATAAGGGGAACTCAAGCAAATACAACAATCTTGCTTACTTGTCACATGCAAAAATTTGATATTCATTATACTTCTTTCTTAATTGCTTGAGTATCTTGGTTGCACTATGCTTATATGATATTTTCTTCAATAAGTGTGAACCATTGCTTTGATTGCAATCCATATCATATTTATGTTCAAACATCATTTTTGGACTAAGAGATATACTTAGGAAGTATTCTTTGAATGACCTATAATTATCTCCATGACATGATGATTCTTTAAATGACATGCTTAAAAATGAAAAGCATGATTTAAAATAACTTGCTTAAAAATAAAAAGCATGATTGTTGATTACAAATTTCAAAATGCAAAATTATATGTGAAGAGAAAATTATGAGACTCAAACGAATAAAGGATCTTATATCTGTTCTAAGGATTATAAAATCCAAAGTCTCTCTTTCTTTATTTGTCGAACATGGCTACTATCATACAGTTATTTTACTCGAAAAAATCGAATAGGGTGCAAAAAGTCGCTCATGCCATGTTTTGCTTATAAAGTTGGATATAGTTGCCTTTAAAAATGAATGAATGATATTTCTATATCCTTGCTTTGATTCATGACAAATGGTAAAATTTGTTTGAATTAGGAAACCTTTGTCATTTGCTTTACCAAATACCATTAACTTTTGGATTTGAATGCAACATGTCTTGCATGCAAAACATCTTTATCACACATTTTTCTTAAAATAAATCTCATTGTTTCTCTCCAATTAATTGAATTGCATAAAGTTCTTATATATGACTATGCAGATGTCTTGTATGCTACCATCTCTCTTTGCTACAAGTGACCCGGTTAAGGATACTTCTTTGCCTATCTCATGACAAAAAGGGGGAGTAGTATGTGGTAATGGAGATTGCTAATTAAGAGTAGCTAATTTTGCATATTAGGGAGATGAATAATTGAGTGGGAGTAACCCGTTGAGGGGGAGCATTGCATTGCACATTCATTGCCTAATGTTGCTTGATTTCTTTAAATGCAAATTCTTGTTTTGATTTCACTTGATCACCTTACATACACTTGTTTTGGAAAGTGTAATCTTTTTTGTTTTGAAAGATTGATTGTTCTACAAGAGATTGAAGACTTGAAGTTTTAGCTTTTAAATATCTCTTTGTAATGTAGAAAATCATTGTTGACCTTTAGTTTCAATTTTCTTATGATGATCAATGTGAGTAGTGGTTTTGTCATGAAATAGCTAAAAGGGGAGATTGTAAGTTCCTCAAGTTTGATTGGCTTATTTCGGTGACAAACCACATTTAGGGTTTGTGATGTAAGGGTAGCTTAGGCTTCTAATGGTTGGTGATCAAGCTCAAAAAAGGCCATCAATGATCCCTAATTATGAGTACTCAATGTATGGAATTAACTTGTAAGAAATTCAATCAATCCAAGGGTTCATTCTATATCTTTAATATGACTATTACCATATGATCGCGGGATGAGTCATGTGTTCCCAACTATTATCCACCCTTTGATCTATGGTGTGAACAATAATCGAAAACCTATTAAGTACAAGAATAAAGAACCGAAATCTAAACTTTGCTTTGATCTATGCTAAAGTTAGATTTTATTTATTCAAGTTAGCATTAATCAAGATTAGGATTTGATCTATTCTCTAACCCTAATTCTCAGATAATCTTGACCCTAAATTCATGCCAAATCATCATTCACCCTTTGATTTATGGTGTGAATGAAGATTGAAAATAATGAGAAATCAATTAGTTAAGCACAATGAATAAATCACGAATTATATTGATGAAAGAATAATTAACCCATACATGAGTACTTCACAAAAGGTTCACATTGATTCCCTAGTTATGGGATTAGTTACATATCATGGAAATAAAAAGACAAGAGATAGAAAAGATAAAACCCATTGAGGCCTTCAACGAATTCTTCAAATCTTCGATGTTGAAATCTTCGTCGTCTTTGAATCTTCTCTGTGTAAAGATGGGAGAGATGTGTTGTGTGAGAGGTAATATGTGACGGTGTCTGGTCCGAGAGAAGAGCAAGAGAGCCAAAACCTTAAAATCTTTGCCTTCAACGAATTCTTCAAATCTTCGATGTTGAAATCTTCGTCGTCTTTGAATCTTCTCTGTGTAAAGATGGGAGAGATGTGTTGTGTGAGAGGTAATATGTGACGGTGTCTGGTCCGAGAGAAGAGCAAGAGAGCCAAAACCCTAAAATCTTTTTGTATTTATAAGCCTCAGTTTCCTGAATAAGAAAAGACTCCTCACGCTACGCAGATTTGCCAAACAACTGCGAAAGCCACAACAGTCTCGACAGCGGTCTTCACATCAGGTGCAGTGCTATGACTTTAAGAGTGCCATCGGAAGTGGTCAACACAGCGGTCTTCTTTGCCCTTCATTTGCTATTGAGAGCGCTGCGAAAAATAGCAGCAGCATTGGCAGCGCTTTGCCTAATTGCTGAAAAAACCCTGGGATTCTCAAAAATAGCTCTTTTTATCTGAAATTTTTCAAACACATCATTTAGATCCAACAACCTGAAAATGTTCAAACACACACATTAAAACCCTAAAAGACTCGAGAAACGAGTAATTGGTTGGAGGAATGGGGATCAAAAACATATATAATAAATGATCGATCAATGATCAAGCTAAAAAAAGGCCCTCTCATGACCTCAAGATGATAAGCGCTCCAAAGGTAAAACATTTGTGCTTAATTGCATTGAAGTGATTTAGCTGCGCACACAC
The DNA here is from genome assembly GCA_954870605.1 of Acer campestre. NCBI lineage: Eukaryota > Viridiplantae > Streptophyta > Magnoliopsida > Sapindales > Sapindaceae > Acer > Acer campestre. The sequence goes on from OX940804.1 coordinate 18,833,966, forward strand.
ACAACTCATGCATATCTATACTTCTTGTATGTTGTGTGTTTTATGTATGTGCATTCATGTTCTTAAATTCTCTTCATGCATGGTTAATTGATTGAATCATGTTTGTTAAATGTCATAACATATTAGGCTTTAGGATGCATCATTTTTATATGGGCGATGTACACCCAATGTTAGGTTGTCCTACGTACAGCGCCTAAGAGAGGCATTAAGCAAATTTGCTCTTACTCGCTGTACACTCACCCTACGTATAGTGAGGCACCTGTTCAACTTTAAAGTCATTGGTGTGTCGTTGTTTAGCCGTTGTATGTACAGCGGATGAACAGTGGCTCTCCAAACCCTAGAGTAATCACCCCTTGGTCGCCCAATTGTCGCCCTTGTGAATAGCGGTTCATGAAGAACATGTTCTTCATTTCCTAGGTGAACCGCTGTACACCCGCTGTTCGTACAACGGGTGAACAGCGGCCAAGGAAATTTTTGTGTCAACTTATTAAACGCTATAATTTCATTTTGCACCCTATATATATGCCTACTTGTCATTAGGTCGTTTTTAAGTGAGTCCAAATCATATTTTTGACTTAGTATATTTTCCAAGAGAGAAAAACACTAAAGAACTCACTTTGATTACTCGAACTCATATCCAAGTGCATCAAACATCATCTAGCATCATCTAGGATCATCTAGGATGCATCTATGCATGGGTCTTCTCCAACACACTTAACTCGGTAAGTTATTCACTAATTTTATCCATATTTATTATCTTACTTAATAAGAAATCTTATTTATTACTTGTATGCTTTTAGAACATATTCAATTTACAAGATTGAGATTATTGTGTTGATTGATTGAGAGTTGTATTTTGATAGTTATTGCCTAAGATTGCTTTATCATTGATAGCTATGTTGTATGCCATGTCATATAACAATATTGATATCTAGGATTGTGATTATTTTCATCTTTCATCCTAGATAAGCATTTAGTGTAACCTAGCATTACTTGCATATTGATTATCATGATATTCACTTAGTTTGTTGATCTATTCATTGAGAATTAAGTCTTGTGGTTAAGATTGCTTAGTGTGCAAGCAAGTAGGTCTAGAATTGCTATTAAAGGGCCGTTGGGTAGTAGTGGTGGGTTAGTGACCATGTACGGTTTGACGGTGGTCAACCTAGGTTGTAAACATCATTACAAGTAGTAGATTTGAGGACCATGTGTGGCTCGCACAGTAGCCCATGAGTTTTTCCCTGTTGAGGGTTGTTGGGGTTTTTGCCCTAAAATTTGTAGTTTGAAAACGTTAATTGAACAAGAAATAAAATAAGTAATTTATTCATTCAAATTGTCTCATACATTTATTTATATCATGTGTACTTAACATCCAAGATTGCCAAATATAATCTGTAACTGAGTATATGAGTGTCATATACAGAGGTATTCAGTTTGAGATGAGTAATCTAAAGAGTCTGTAGATAGCAAATAGAGTTGGGTACTTTATTTATGGCTAATCTACACATGTGGTCCGTTCTGTAACGTACGATGGTCTTAACCTAGACAATTCATATGGTGATATGAGAATAAAGGCACCTTATATAATGTGATCATATAGGACTGGGTCATGATCTATATGAATCTCTCACCAAGATCCATTACAAGATGAGATTCATATATATCAACAAATGATGGCTTTATATGGGTGATCTTAATCATAAGTGTTTTATCGACTCCTTCAGGTTAGATCGTGGTTTTTGATATACCATGGGTGAGATCAGAGTTGCATTCCCGGTCAATAACTCCGTATGTTGGAATCGCGGTTTGGCTTATGGCTAGGAAGGTTTGCACACAATAGTGGAATTCACTCCTTCTTGTGAGAAGTAGATAGTAGTTCGCTTAAGGGTTGATTCAGGGCTTGAACAATATGAGCGCTCTCCTAATTCCGTAAGGAATGTAAGATTTATTGTTCATTAGAGAATCAATGGTACTTAATGGAAAGATATAATTAGAGGGGTATAACGGACATTATGACCCAGCTCTAATTATGAACTACTTGTGGAGAATTATACCATATGTAATAGCCATATGTAATAGCTATATCGATGGACACCAAGAGTTATTGGTTTATGTAAAAACGTCTACAGTTGAGAGAGTACAACTTCGTGTTTTTAGTGGAATAACACCGAAGTTAATAATCATGAAATATTCATTAAAGAGTTTAATTAATTATTTTTAAGGATTATTGGAGCTCAAAATACTATGGGTCCATTAGGTCCCCTTGCTAGCCCGATCGATTTAGGTAACAAGGGTCACGGTTAATTAATTGGATTATCCAATTAATTGTGTTACGAAAGTGACACGTATCAATTCGGGAATTAATTAAATAATAAGATTATTTAATTAATGAATTTAATGATTATGACAATTAAATAATAAGTTTATTTAATTATGTAATTAATTATTGATGGAGGGTGTTAGTTGATATTTATATTTGAAAAATGGGATAATATGATTATCTTATTTTTAACTAAATATTAATTTTGAATTTAAATAGTTTAAATTCAAATTAGATGATATCTGTTTATAAAATAAAATAAAGATTTTGCTTTTAAACTAATAAAGATATCATTAATTGTTTTTTAAATAGAATATATATATGATATATATATGATATATATGTTTTTAAGAAACTGATCAATAAATTCACGCAACTCATATTCACTCAAAGAGAAAAAAAAGTAATCAGAGGAAGTGCGACCGAAAGAAAATATATATATATATTTTCTTATTATTTTTTGGGTGACCGAATTCATTTGACAACAAAACAAAGGTTGTTTTGTATTTCTTTCTTTCACCTCCATACAGGTTCCTAAATAACGTGACGCGCCCACACCCTGTTACCAGTTTCGAGAGATAGCAAAGAAGATCAAGTGGTTTAAATCAGGGGTAGATCGTATTAAAATGAAGGAGCCTACAAACGTTAGTATGAAATAGTTTATTCTCCTTATTGTTTTCGATTATTACTGTACAAATAGGTTTATTTGATGATTGCATTTAAAAATTTTAAAACCTTTCCGCTGCTCAATCTGTAACCCTAGGTTCCTACAAAGGTTTCTCACGTAAATCAATCAACTTGCAAATATTGTTTTCCGCACTTAGATTAAGTTTATTGTATTTTGACTAGTTTGGGGTTTTTATTGAATATTGACGAAAAATTGCAATTTATTGTTTTCCACACTTAGATTAAGTTTATTGTATTTTTGACTAGTTTGGGGTTTTAACTGAATATTGACTAATCAAGAAAAATTGGTAATTAACTTGATTAAAATTTATTCATGCCCCCAGATATATTTAGCACACCATAATATTTGTTTCAGTTGCTCCTTAAATTGAAATGCTTAAAATCTATATCCTTGCTTTATTCCATAACAAATGGTGAAATTGGTTTGAATTCTATTGGAAATCTTTGATGTTTGCTTTGCCAAATACCATTATGAACTTGAATACAACATGTCTTGCATGCAAAGTATCTTTGTCACACATTTTTCTTGAAATAAAACTCCATGAATCTCTCTTACTTAATTGAGTTGCATAAAGTTGCTTATATGATTATGCATATGTGTTTGAGCTACAAGCTCTCCTTACTAATGCTTACCTATTATGAGAGACTCCTTTTGCCTATCTCATTACAAAAATGGGGAGTAAGGTTAGGGAGAATTTGTGTCATTCTTGGCATTGCATTTTGGGGGAGTTGAGAGAAAGTAACCCATGTTAGGATGTTGCATTTAATGGGAGTTGCATTGCATTTCATTGCATGATTACATTATTTGATTGTATTATTTTATTTTATTTTTTTGTTAAGGCAATTGCAAATGTTCTCTCTTGTTATAAGCACATCTCACACACTTACTTTTGGAAGGTATCTTTCTTGTTGATTGTGTGTAGGTTGTATTTTTCTACAAGCTTGAGATTGACTTGATGATGTTTAAAACTTAGACTATGAGCTTTATTGTTTGTAGAAAAACTTATTGACCAGCCATTTTTTGTTTTTATGAGATTGCTATGTGAGTAGTGGTTTTGTCACGAAATAGCCAAAGGGGGAAATTGTAAGTTCCTCACTTTTGATTTGGTTATTTCGTTGACAAAATCACAATGGGGTTCAAATATGTAAAGGTAGCTTAGGATTTAGGATTGAAGATTTCCCCTCAAATGCCAATGATCCTCATTGTGGACTTCTAGTGCTTCGAGGAAGGTAGTTTACTTGCTTGACTCTTAATTGAAAAGATTTAGTGCACACACACTCCTCTCTAGCATGCTTGTATGATCATTGCTTTTTGTGTGTATGCTTTTCACTATTCACACTTGCACAATTTTGTGTTTGATTTGTGGACAAAGTGTAGTGTGCTAATCCCCTTACCAACGCACACCTAAGCACTGCGCTACTCATCCAGATCAGCCACCAGCGCAACTTTCACAGAGGTTTGCCACTGGTCATGCGCTGCTTTCACCAGCGCAATATTCACAGAGGTTGTGCATTGGTCGTGCGCTACTCGACTAGCACACATGACGAGAAGCTAAAACATTTTTTCCAAAACGATCTCACTTTGTCTAGGTCTTATATATATACATATTTATATTTATATGTGTGTGTGTGTGTGTGTGTGTGTGTGTGTGTGTGTGTGTGTTGATAGCCTTGGCTCATTTTTTTAGAGCTAAAATTACAACTTTTGAGAGCCATTGAGTGTCTTCAAAGCAAAGTCATCAAGACTTGATTTTTACCATCCAAAACACAGACACCCATCATTCCTTTTATGATTCATACATCATCTAGCATATTCTATGTATGATTTCTCATGGGTTTTCTTCATTGCTCACATGACTTGTAGTTAGAACATCATCTTCATCTTTTCACATGTTCTTCCTTTACAAGATATCTTCTTTATGACTTAACTAGTTTCTTTTAATTTCTGCACTTTACTTGATTTTTATTGTTGTTTGAATTGGGTTTTGTATGTTAATATTGACTAATTTAAAAGCTGGTAAGTAATCAATTAGCCATCCATTCCAACCCAACCCCCCCAACCCCTACCCCCACCCCCACCCCCACCCCCACCCCCAAGGTTGTATTAGACACATATAACCTATTTTCAAAGTATATTGATGAGCTTTTGATCCGAACTGGTCTTAAAACTTTACACCTTGTTCTACACCAGCAACTGTAGGGAAACATTTCAGAATAGATGAAGGAGAAGTAATGGTAGAAAATGCCCTGGGAGCAGTACAATATCTCACCAACACAAGGCCAGATAATTCATACATAGTGAATAAACTGAGTCAATTACTATAGAGTCCTAGCATGGAGGAAAGAGAGTGTTGTGTTATTTAAAAGGTACTAGAGAGATAGAGCTGCAAATTAAACAATGTGGATATTTGGCTTTATTTGGCTTCATTTGGCTTCTTGGATGCTGACTAGGCATGTAATCCAGATGATAAGAAGTGTGACTGGTTATTGTATTTTCTTAGGAGACACTCTTGTCTCCTGGTCCTCAAAAAAGCATAATGTACTTTATAGGTCTAGCACCGAGTTAGAAGATAAAGCTTTAGCTAATGTGGCTTTTAACTTGAGTGGATTGAATCACTACTTCATGAGATCTCTCTTCCTCTTTTGACCGTCCTAGTAACATGGTATGATAACTTAAATGCATGGGCACGTGCTACTAATCTTGTTTATCATTCCAGAACTAAACACATGGACATTGATGTTCACTTTATCAGTTATAAAGTTCTCTTAATGTCCCTTCAGGTTCGATATGTTCAATCTCATTATCAAATTTTTGATTGCTTAACTAAACCCCTGTCACATACTCAATTCAATTTTTTGCGAAACAAACTTGGTGTTGTTCACGGAGTTCACCACACACAAGTTTGAGGGAGGCTATTAAAAAACAGAAAACTTCATTTGTTGATGGTATATCCCACATTGTCATTTGGCAAATTGGCTCACATCAGCTAATGATTAGAGCACATGGTCCCATGCTGATTTGATTCCTTTTATTCCTTTGTATTTATGAAAATGTGGCTTCATTGAATTCATTGTAATCATTAGGGCAACCTGCACCTTCACAATATATATTGTATCATTCTCTTGAGCTCATATTGAGTGGAGACTTAATAGAAATACAAAACCCCTTTTATTTAAGTGGTGCTGTATTTCAATGGATCTTGAAGAAATTGAAAAGATTTGTTATAACCTTAATTTGTCTAATGATGACGGACCAACAACTAGAATTGGTGCAAGAAACTACTAAGAAAACTGATGATGGAGTTGTATTGACAAAATTGTTGATTTTGAATTTTTATGATGGGTTTCTTGAGAAATTTGGTGTTGTAAGACATTTGACGCATTGTGTAATCCAGAAGGAATCAAGATATCATTGACTTGTACTTTCCACAAGCCAAAAATGATATTCCCACCAAATTTCTCATCATCAAGCCTCAATAAGTTTGAAAAACCTATTCCAAAGACATTTATTTTTGACAAGCCGATATTAGTTAACCTAAGGTTCTGATACCACTTGTTTGGAAAAGCAATGTGGAAACGCTATATAATAAGCACTACAAAACAAATTATGTCTAGTAAGAAAATAAAAATAAGAGAATCTAATTACATAACACTATTTTTTAACGTGGATGATCAGGCCAAAATTGGTATGATTTTGGCCCTCATTTCTGTTTCTTTTTGCTTGATTCTCGGGCATTTCCCCGTGTTTAATGTTGTTAAATTGAGTGTTTCAGGTTTTATTAGGTTTCAGAAGCAATTGAGATGAAGGTGGAGGACTTGTGCGAAAATGTCTCACAAATGTTTAGAAACAGGGCATTTTCGCCACTTGGACATAAGAGGTCGCTACATGAGCGCCATGGCGACAGAGGATTCTCCAAAGGCATCAGAAGGTCGCCACTTGGGCGCCACTTGAGCGCCACTTGAGGGCCATGGCGACAGAAAGTCACAAAAACAATCAGGTGGGGTCGCCACTTGGGGTCGCCATGGCGACCTCCCTTGCAAGTGGCGACCTAGTGCACTCAAGGCATGGTCGCCACTTAGGGTCGCCATGGCGACCTTGATGGTGCAAATGGCGACCTCTTCACTTTTCCAGGGTCGCCACTTATGGTCGCCATGGCGACCTAGAGGTTACAAGTGGCGACCTCTACACATTTTGGTCATGGTCCGCCACTTGACAAATAGCGAGAAAGATGGTTTTCGAAGCGACCTTTTCATCTAACCGTTTTACGCTCCAGGGTCGCCATAGCGACCAAATAGCGACCAAGGCTCCACATCAGCGAATCAAGCAGTTACCAGTACATGTCCATGAGTGAGTATATATATGAAGCGTCTCTCCATCTTCAAAGGATCGAAAATCAGAGCAAAAATTCAGAGAACACTCATTTCAGATCTAGATCATCATCCATGGAACATTATTCATCATCCTCCATTTCTCTCCTTGAACTCATCTAATCCATCCAACCCTCAACACAAAACCTTGATTACTTCACTACATCATTCCTCATCCCACCATTTCTCCACCAAAATCTTTAGTAACTTTCCACTAAAACACCCACATTCCAAGACATTTCCTCAACCTCCATTCCTTGCATCTAGGAGCATAGAGGAGAAGAAGGATCAAGCTTAAAGAAGGTGACCCAAGGGTTATTTCCTTATCATTTACTTCTTTTCATTCATTGCAAATATGTGTAACTAAACCCCTAATCTAAGGGATAGATTTGAGGATCAATTGGTTGTGGGTTTAGCTTAGCTTGTAATGAATCTCTTATGTGTTCTATTCATTCAAATTAATTAGATTCCATTCATTATAATTGACTTGTATATCACTTGTTGATTGCTATCTTGAGTGGAATAATTTGTTATATATTCACATGTGGATTGACAATCCTTGTGTGATTAAGAACCCATTGGATAGGATAGATTAGTGGTGGGTATACCAACCCCACTAATCTTAGCCTCTAAGTGGTTAACATAATGAGATTGGTACATTAATGATGCTAGTTAGCTTACCCACATCCAAGTGTTAATCGATCTATTCCCTAGCTCTCTCATTAATTGATTTCTATCACAATTCTTATCAAGGTGTTGAGTATTCTATTTTTCATAACATATTTTGTGTATTTTCATTTGAGTAGTTAGCATTTGTGGTTTTAGAAACTACACATCTATCAAACAATATGATTTATTTTATTGCTCTAAGATTAGTCAATTTATATAATTAACACTTCATTCCCTGTGAAACGAACTTGCTCACTATTTTGCTATCAAATCACATTTTAAAAGGATTAAGTGGCCTTAAAAGAGTTTTCAAGAATCAACCATAATCTCTATTATTAATATTTTGTTGAGTACACAAACGACCTCATCAGTGGAAAATCCAAAATTAGGAAAAACCTCGATCGTCAGAACGACGAGATAAAAATATCATTATGTAGAAAATTAGTACAATTGCACACTCAATTAATATTCTCCCTGTAACCTCGGAAATCAATTACAACCAAATCTAAGCTCACACTCTCTCTGATGTTTCCAAGTGTCTACTAGAGGTATCATCGAATGAAAAAAGAAAAAGAAAAAAGAATGAGTCTCTATTTATAGATTGCAATTATTTGGAGCCAAAACAAGCTTCTTGCCCATGCATAAACCAACCAGCTATTTTCCGATGGAGCATTCGACCTCCATTTCTGGCATCATTTTCTCTATTGGCTTCCACTTGATCCCTTCATCTGATGACACGCCCGACCTCCGTTTCTGACGTCATTTTCTCTGTTGGCTTCCACTTGATCTCCTTTTCCTAACATCTCCTTTACATTAATGAACTTCGCTTGGATTGGTTCCGTTTAGATCCTTCGGAATGCGAGCCAAATTTATCAGTTTAATTTAAGTACATAGATTTTTTATATGACGAAATAGATAAATATAACCTATTTTTGAAATCAAAATTCACTCTTAACCTTATTTTCAAAATAAAACTGTATTCAATCAAAACTTTCAAAAACTATTCAAAACTAACTTGAAAGTGACAAAAATGCCCTTAGAGTTTCTGTTTTCCTTCTCTCTTAGTTCTTCACGTTCTTGTGCAACGGAAATTGGAAGTTAAAGCCAAATCCATGGCTACCGGAATAAATCCTCTGATAACAACTTTTATGAACAAAAATATCAAAATGTTCAACCAACTTTTTACAATAGCTATGGAGTGGTATATATAGTCATCTCACAAACCCAATATAAAGTCTAATATAAGCTCAAACCCAATAAATAGGAAAAACTAAAATTACTAGTAAATCTTCCTACATCACGTTCTCTCTCCAAAATCTCTCTTTCTTCCTTCCGGTCACCATACGATGAGTTTTTAATGATTTAAATAGTTAACAATTGTTTGTAGTTGTGTATATTTCATGGGTTTTAATACTATTTTAGATTATGTCGTGGTTTCAAAATTTTGTGTTTTTGATAAACATTACATGATAGTCAATTATGTAATATTTCATAGTTCATCATATAACATATTTCTTCAAAAAAATTTTTTTTTTTTTTTTTTTTAGAAAACCAAATATTATTTGCCAACACAAGAAACAACTACATAGGACAATCAAATTGGACAAACCTTTTCACACACGAAGGATAGGATTCCATCCAGAAAAAATCCTTGGAAATAGACAATACTAATTTCGAAAGCTCATGGGCGACCACATTCGCCACCCTTGGAACAAAGTAAACCATAACATCCAAAATCACAAGGCCTATATCAGCAGACACAATAGTATCAGAGTTAATCATATTGACAACTCCCAAAGCATCAGACTCAACAATAATAAGCAATAAACCAATATCAATAGCAAACTCCAATACTCGAAGAATAACAAAAACTTCAGCCACCGGAGGCAAAAAGTCAGCTACCACCATCCGGGCACTAGCACCCATGACCGAACCCATGTGATCCCTGACAACCATCCCCAAGCCAACCCGATGATTTTGCTCATTAATAGCAGCATCAGTATTCAATTTGTAGAAGCTCGAACTCAGACTGCCAATGGACAACAACATCCCTGCCTCTAACAACATCCCTACCTCACCCACCATGATCTACCACCTCCAAATTTACTGTTGCAAACTCCTACAAATAATCCCTTGATCAAGAAACAACATTTTCCATATCATGATTGCCATCAACATGGACCCATTGATTCCTCATGAACCAAACACTCCACCAAATCACACACAATAGCTCAACCTCAACACTACATGATATCTTGCCATGTAATATATTTTCAGCTCATCATGTAGCTTGTATGACATGTAATTCAATAAGGGCAACATAATCTTTTTACCAACAAGGTTGGTTAAAATTAAAATTTTACTGTAGACCAGTTAGAATTGTATGTGACGAATTTCATTTGATTAAAAAATAAATATCTCTTTTTATATTTATTGTCGTTTGAGAGTTGTATCTCTTTTACCATTGACATCCTTAGTTTATTCATTGTAAAAATATATTTATTTCATAAAATGTATAACTAGGCTATCATTTATGTTCTGATGTGCCCCATAGTATATGTATATCCCTATGTTTTTGTATAATTTTTTATTTATTTTTTTACTATTTCAGTATTTTTGGTGGTTTGAACCAAATCCTGCTGAGTGCTGATATAAATTTATGAGCACAGTTTTTTATTCTCAGCCACTCGATAGTCGATATGGATAGGATAATATTTTGTTATTAATGTAATAGTGAAAAGAATACGGTTGCTCAACCAGAAGAAGAATCATGAATTTGAATCCACCATTAATGATCTCTCTAGTTCTAATCACCCTCCAACTCATTGCATTTACACCTTCACTTCAATTTACAGACCAAGAAATCCCAAGTCCAAAACCATGGCCCCATCAATTCCATGCACTTCTGTACATGAACTTGAGCAGAGGTAATCTGCAAATCAGCAACCTCTGGTACGACTGGCCCGGAGGCCTCAACTTGAACATAATACAGAAGCAACTAGGTGTGCTTCTCTACGACGTCGAGTGGAACAATGGCACAACGTTTTACTACACGGTGGGGGACAACGGGACATGCGAGATCATGCGTGCTGATGTTGGGATTCCGAGGCCTGATTTTCTTGATGGAGCTAAGTATTTGGGGACTCAAGTGACTGATCAGGGGTTTCTGTGCAACGTTTGGGAGAAAGTGGATACTATTTGGTATTATGAAGATGTTGTCACAAAAAGGCCTGTTCGTTGGGATTTCTATGATGGTATGTTCAATATATATATTTCTAATTTCTTAGTACTAAGGTTGGTTTAAAAAAATTGTAATAAGTATTTAGTTCAGTCCCATCTTATACAAATTATTGGATTCACCCCAGGCTGTTGCGATTAAATTGTTTGTGATTTGATGTTGACAAACCAACCCAAAGAATGTATCAAAACTCATTTACCATATCATTTGTAGGTATATCTACTCACGTGATGACATTTGAAGCTGGTGCTGTTTTTAACGATTATTCCTTGATTCAAGCACCATCATACTGTTTCAGCCAGGAGACGGATGTGAACTACACATCCTATTAGAAGATGCACGCTGCCATGGTAATGGTATGGACTTCAATACAGTGAATTGGCTGCATCATAGAGGATAAAGAAAGAAAGAAAGTGCAACAGAGAGTGTGATCGAGGATAAAGACCATGGCCAGAATTCAATCATATTTGATAAAAAGCCTCCCTTGGTGTTATATATGTAACTAATAGCAGTTAGTTAATAAAAACCACTTGCTGATGATGTAATGTAATCCACTATTTTCAGCATACGTTTTCTGTGTATTTTTTTTTTTTTTTTGGTGCTAAATTTAAATTTTCTTGTCAAGAATCAAGCTACCTTTAACAATATTCAACCGTACCCAGCACTGAGTGTATTTCCTCCTCTTTTTTTTTTCCGTAGCTATCGTTTTCAAATTCAGCCACTTATACAGTAGGTAGAGTGTGTGGCGATAAAACTAGATATCCAAGCAAGCCAATGCCAATACTCAGCAATCACATATCATTTCTTTTTTAATTGAAGATAAAAACGCTACTTTTTTTCCTCTCCTTTTCTCATCTCATTCCTCTGTCTTTCTCTCTCTAAAAACTCAAATAAGCAGCCCTTGGATATGTGCCTTGTTTTAATTTTTAGGGGTTATAATTGTAATTTTCCTTTCAAAAAAACTAATTTTTTTGGGAAATAATCATTTTCCTCCCTATAGTTTGACATATTAGGCACTTTACCCTCTCTAGTTTTAGTAATGGTCATTTCCCCCTGGAAAAAAAAAAAACATTAGACATTTTACCACCTCTAGTTTCAGTAATTGCTATTTTCCCCTCTAAAAACCAAAATATTAGACAATTTACCCTCTAACCATTTGTTAGTCCATTAGTCAACAACTTTGAACGTCAAAAAATCATTTAAATACCCTTATTACCCTTAAACACATTAGTTATGCCCTCTAATGACACCACTAATTGTTTTTAAAGAAAAAAAAAATCAGAAATAAAAAATTTAAACTAATAAAAGTATTTAAAAAAAAAACATAATTGAAAATAAAAAATAATAATAATAAATTTAATTAAACTTTAATAAAAAAAAATTTAGTATTTCAAAATATATATATATATATATTAATGTTTTTTACATTATTTTTACATTAATTAAAATTTTTAATTATTTTTACATTTCATTCTTTACATTAATGTCTTTTAAATAAATTATTCAGTATTTCAAAAATATATATATATGTATACATATATATATATCAATTTTTTTTACATTATTTTTACATTAATTAAAAATTTTCATTATTTTCACATTTCATTCTTTATATTAATGTTTTTTAAATGAAATTTTTATTTTTACATTTCATTCTTTATATTAATGTTTTTTAAATAAATTTTTATTTGTACATTTAATTCTTTATATTTATTTTTGTTTAAAGAATTTTTTTTTATTAAAGTTTAATTAAATTTTATAATTTTTATTTTTAATTATTTTAAAAAAATACTTTTATTAGTTTATTTTTTTTTTCTTTAAAAACAATTAGTGTGGGCATAACTAATGTATTTAAGGGTAATAATATCATTTAATTGATTTTTTGATGGTCAAAGCTGTTGACTAACAGACTTTCTAACGGTCAGGGGGTAAAATGTCTAATATTTTGGTTTTTAGGGGGGAAAATGACCACTATTGAAATTAAAGGGGGGCAAAATGTCTAATATTTTAGTTTTCAGGGGAAAATGGTCAATACTGTAGAGGGGGCAAAGTGTCAAATATTGCAAACTACAAGGGGCAAAATGATTATATCCCAAATTTTTTTTAAAAAGGATACTATAATTCAAGCTCAACTCCCCTCTTTTATATATAGTATAGGATGATGGGAATCAGCATTGATCAAAAAATTAGCTATTAAGCCATCTCCAATCGGTCTCCAAAATTTTCTCCATTTTGGAGACTAGAAATGAAATATTTCATCTCCATAAATTTACTACTTCAATCATTCTTCATTTTACAATATCCAAATAATAAAATATTATTATTTTACTTTATAAATAATATTTCAAACATTTTTTAATAAAATTAGTAACACCTAGGGATGTAAAAAAATAAAAAATAAAATAAATAAAAAAAACCGAACCCACGAGGACCCACCCCACCCTGTACCATACGAGGTGGTATTTTACCAAAATAAAAAAAAATGGAGTGGGGTTGGGATTTGTTGTCCCCACCGTGAACCCACTTAATATTTATTTATTAATATTTAATAAAAATATTAAGATATATTATTTTAATTAGTAATTTTAAGTTATAAAAAAAAATTATTATGAATTTTGTTATCTAATTTAAACCTAATTTTTATTTTTTTATATTTTTTATAAGTTGAACCCCTAAACAAAACACGCAAAAAAAAAAAAAAAAAAAAAAAAAAAAAAAAACTAGTTATTATACAAACTTGGGGAGAGGCGAGGCGGGTTTGGAGTCACCTCCCCTGCCCCAAAAATGCCCTGACCCCAACTCCTGTCTTCAATAGCAAGTTTAGGGGCAAATAATTTTGTTTGGGTTGGGGTTGGGATTTGTTGTCTCTGCCCCATAGACATCCTTGACTAACTATTTTTACATGTAATGATTTTGATATAATTTTTTTAACATTTTTTTTTTATCTAACTTTTAAATTTCAATATTATTTTTTATTGGTTTTATTTTAATTTTCAATGTACTTTTTTTTTTGGTTATTTTTACGTTTTAATATTTTAATTTGAAAATGTTAATGTTATTATTTTGTTTTACTGAATTATTTTAAGTTAATTATTATGATATATATTAATTACATATAAAAATTGATGATTTGAAAATTTTCGTTTTGAATTAAGATACTTATTAGTTCATTGAATAATAAAATGTGTAATAAATAAAAATTTTAAAACTTATTAAAATATAGTCAATATTATACTCAATTGAAAGATCTAAAATATTTCTAATGGTATAATTTATATAGTAATTACATTATGAATAAAAAGTAATAAAAAATTAATTGAGTTTAGATAAAAATATAAAAAGTATATATGCGTTGAATTTAATTTGTTTGAAGAATAAATATAACGGTAAAATGAGATTATAAAAAGTGATAGTAAATAATAGGTCGGTGGTTTTCCAAATATAAAGATCAAAATTTGATCTCCATTTAGATGATTATCGATCCATGTGAATTGGAGAACCATTGGAACGAAATGGGTCTCAAATGGAGTCCACAATTATATTGACCCATCTTTTATTATTATAAACACCACCTCTGTGGCGGCCGCCTATACTGGGCTGTTATCCATAGGAGCATTAAATCCACCCACAGTGTGTTTGGACTTTGGAGGTGTGCATAAGAGTCTAACACTGCATCTTAGCAGCCCATTGCAATCACCGTTCTCACAACGATCCTGGTGTTGGGGAAAGTGGCTTAAGAACAAATGTTGTTAGTCTTTTTACTGAATTAATAAATAGATTTACATTTTATTTTATACTTGTGTGCATTTAATGTTATTAATATTGTATTAATGACATAAAATTTCATAATTATTAAATATAATATTAAACATACTATATAAGCTGTTGTATACATGAGGATTATGTTTAAATATAATAATCTTAATTTTCCATAATTAATAATTAAAATTGTGATCTTTAATTAATTAAAGTTACTAGTACGGTTCATTCCCATTAAGAATGGAACGGTCTTATCTGAACTGTTGATGTGATGACATTAAAATGAAGGAACTTTGTATAATGAGATTATACAGGATGTGGACATGATAAATTGGAATCTTTAAAAATCTCCATTTTAAATAAAGTATTCTCATGTATCAAATTAGATGGTTATATATGGAACGACCTTAATCATGAGTATTTAACAGACTCCTACTTATAGAGTTGTGACTTTTGATTTACTCGGTATAGTTTGTTCATAATGTCAAACCTAAACTTTGTATCTTGAAGACATAATGGTATATTTAGCCAAGAATGATAGTACACAAAATGGAATCCATTCCTTCTTAAATGAAGTTAGACATATAGTTCTCTGAAGTAAATTATTCGGGTCTTGAAAAATAGAGCGTTCAATTTATGATAAGATTATAAATAATTGTTCATTAGAGAATCACCAGAAATCAATGATAAAGATGTAATTGAAAGGTAAACGGATTTGAACCTAGCTCAAATTACAAACTGTTAATGGATGATTGATCTATATGTAATGATTATATCTGTTGTATGTGTAAATTTGATAAAAGAACACGTCAGCAAAAAAGCAATAAAAACATAGACACGTCACCCGTTGACTCGTCAACGGGAGGAAATCAGTCAAATGGAGTGCCAGTAGGCATGCTCGCCGATTCAAAGAAAAAGAGTGTTCGCCACAACTGTTTGTCCAGCAGAGAGGCGAAATGTACTCGCCAATCTAGGGCGTTCGCCAAAGATATACAGCCGGAAGGGTGATCCAATTCCAAGTATATTTCCACGTCAAAACAAGGATTTAATCGGATACAAGACTCAAGGATTAAATCCTATTCCGAACAAAATATAATCTTCTTCAAACAAGAAAGAGTCCAAACAGGAAACAAATCCCAAAGAAGTTATCTGTAGACTCTAGACTCCTTATACAACACAAAATAGGGACTCCCCTACCAACACGGTATGGGCACGGGAAACCCTAGAAAAAACCAATATAAATAAAACCCTAAACCTCTTGAAAAGGGGTTCGAGATCAGAGAGAATAATCAAGCTATTGTCTGAGAGATTTAGATTTGAGTGTGTAAACTATAAACAATTCATAGTGATTTCTCTCGCCCTCAAGGGGCACCGTGGTTTTTTCCCATTCAAGGGTTTTCCACGTAAAATCCATCTTGCATGTGTTGATTGATTTTCTTTGTTTATTCATTTTTTATTAACATATTATTGTTGACCGAGTCAATCCAAAAATCACCGTCAACAATTGGCGCTAGAAGGAGGGGGTGATCGAGTATAAAAACTTCCAGGAATCCTTACAAAGCAAAAAACAGGCACAGCATGAGCAACGGTAGCGGTAGAGATGAAATTCCCAATAATGATCAGATCCCTCAAGCAGCAACGATACTAGGAGAGGAGACGTTGACAACAGGGGAACAATCGGCAGCAACTCCAGGGATAAGAGCAGCCAACGAAACTCTGCAACACTTTCATAGCGCTTTGGTGAACCTGGTCAATGAGGCTAACAAGATAAGACTCACGCTTCCAATAGGGTTGGGAGCCTCGTCTCCTTATGAACTAACGACCAGCACTCCCAGAAATCATCCCGCAGGGAGGGTGCGATCAGAAATCCATGTCGTAACTCCCAGTACTCAGGTAAAACCGATTGCGGAAGAAACCCCCCAGGATTCGCCAGAGGCCCTGGGAGAAAGAGGGCGAAAGAAGGGAGAAAATCTGCTGGACGAGGATTTCCTAGAAAAATGGTATCATGGGCGAACGCATATCGGACCCACCGACGACAGGATTAATAGAACCCATAGGAGGCGGCGGTCGATCTCGTTAGAAGACAAGAGTCCACAGCCGAGAAGAGGATTGCGATCAAAGAGGGCGCTGCAGCAGAGGTCCGAAAGTACAGATGATTTAGGAGGTAACAGAAGTACCGGTAGCAGGGAAGACGATTATCGAAGGATGATAGTCAAAAGCAGGCTCGACCAAGAGGGGGAACCAACTGGTCATCGAAGCGTTACCCTTCAACAACTCTCGAAGAAGGTCTCAGCAATGGCTAAGCAGTATAGGCACAATATATCTTCGGATGATGAGTCAGACAATCCGTTTGTTGACCATATCGCTCATACCCGGTTCCCTGAAAGATTCAGGATGCCAACCATCAAACAGTATAAGGAGAATAGGGATCCAAAGGAGAACGTCCGCAGATTTCGCAATGTCATGGCCCAGTACGCATCCAATGACGGCCTCTTGTGCTTAACATTCCCACAAACCTTCGGCGACCTCGCCTCTAGATGGTTTGGACGTCTGCCAGCCAGGAGTATTAGCAACTTTTCCAGTTTCAGCAAGGCATTCATAAGGCAATTCATGGGGAGTGTGCAAAGGAGAAAGTCGCTAGCTTATCTGTCGAACCTGAAACAAGAAAGTAACGAGTCACTAAAGAAGTATTTAGCCAGGTTTGGGAAGGAGGTCGCCCAAATAGAAGATGCAAGCGATGTAGCTGTCATAGCAGCCTTCACTAATGGGTTGCAAAGCGGGCGTTTGTCTTTTGACGTACGGAGAGACCGACCCAAGACATATGAGGAGATGATGGATATAGCAGGAGATTATGCATTAGCAGAAGAAGAAGAAGTTGCCCAAGGGGGTAGTTACGTCCATGGTCACAAGCCAGACGCAAGATCAGAATCCAAGGATGAGAGAACAAATGGTCAATCTCGCGACCACCAAAAAGAAGAAAAGAGCCGGAGAAGCAAACCCCAAGAGAGCCGAGGAAGCAACAGAACCAGTAGGTTCCGAGGCAGGTACAGTAATTACACTCCCCTAAATGGCGAACAGGAGGACATACTGTTTGTAGTAGAAGACAAAGGGCTCGCCAAGTACCCCCGACAACAGTCAGCCAATGCCCGAAGAGATACAACGAAATATTGCCGATTTCACAAATACCACGGGCACGATACCTCTAAGTGTTTTCAATTACGGGATCACATCGAGAGTCTGATCAGAGAGAGGCACCTTAAATATTTCACACTAAAGGGGGACCAAAACATAGGTCGCCAATATAGCCATCGAGGAGGTGGACAAGAAAGAAGAAGCCCGAGGAAAGGCAGCCCAAGTGTGGCTATAAATACGATCTTTGGAGGGCCTCACACTGGTAGAAGCAATAGAGAAAGGATGTCAGAAGTCAGGGAAGTAATGTATGAAAACAGGGACTTTGAGGTAAACTCTGTGCAGAGAAGCCACAAGAAGCCACAAAAAACCAAGAGAAGGCCATGACCCGATAATTTTCACGGCCGAAGATTCAGAAGGAATTGATGCCAAACCCAATGATGCAATAGTCGTGGGGGTACAAATAGCACACCGGGATGTCCTCCCAATAATGATAGACAACAGAAGCTCTGCTGACATTTTGAGCGCCAGAGTGTATGACGAACTTCGGCTAGACAAGAAAGACTTGGAACCGTTCCATGTGCCTCTAAAAGGATTCGGAGGAGCAGAAGTAAGATCTTTGGGAACGGTGAAACTGCCTGTGAGATTTGGGACAGCACCTTGTCAACGGACCATCCTCCTGGATTTCGTGGTAGTTGATATTTATAACTGGCCATACAATGCTTTACTCGGCCGACCCTTTCTGAACAAGGCGCGAGCAGTCACGTCCACTCATGCATTAAAAGTAAAATTCCCGACAGAGTTTGGGATTGGAGAACTTAAAGGGTCGTAAGAAATGGCTCGCCGGGCCAACCTGTCAATCTTTAAAGACAAGACTGAAGCAGAAACCTTAAGCGTATTTCAACTCGACCGAGAGACGAAAGAGGAAAACCCTGAAACGTTTGAGCTGGACCCGAGAGATGAGACCAACAGAGAAAAAGAAGAACCAACATAAACTGTCATTCTGGATGATAAAGAGCCTAATAAGACGGTCAAAGTTGGAGCGAGCCTGACAAAGCAGGTCAAAACAGGTGTAGTGAATCTATTGAGGGAGTACAAGGAGATCTTTGCTTGGAGCCATGAAGATATGCTAGGAATCAATGCAAATGTAACCACACACCATCTAGCAGTAAGCAAAGACTGCAAGCCGGTAATACAGAAAAGGAGAAGTTTCAACCCTGAGAGAAGTGCAGCAATAAGGGAAGAAATATCCAAGATGCTCGCGGCAGGATCGATCAGAGAAGTCAAGTATCCTGAGTGGGTAGCGAACGTTGTGCTCGTAAAGAAGAAGAACAATCAGTGGAGGATGTGCGTAGACTTCACTGATCTCAACAAAGCCTGCCCAAAGGATAGTTTCCCCTTGCCAAGAATTGACCAGCTGGTCGACGCAACAGCCGGACATGAGCTGCTAAGCTTCATGGACGCGTACTCAGGATACAACCAAATCAAGATGCATGAACCGGATGAAGATAAGACAGCATTCACCACGGACCAAGGATTACACTGCTACACTATCATGCTGTTCGGCCTGAAGAACGCTGGAGCAACATATCAGCGGCTTGTCAACAAGATGTTCGCTAACCAAATAGGCAGGAATATGGAAGTGTACGTCGATGACATGCTAACCAAGAGCGTCAAAGCCGAGGGACATGTAGACGACTTACGGGAAACCTTTTATGTGTTAACCAAGTTCGGGATGAAGCTAAACCCCTCAAAGTGTGTGTTCGGCATGCCATCTGATAAGTTTCTCGGGTACCAGGTACATCAAATAGGGATAGAAGTGAACCCTGACAAGATCAAAGCGCTAGCCAACATGGTTTCCCCAAAAAACTTGAAGGATGTCCAGAAACTTACAGGATGCCTGGCATCGCTGAACAGGCTCATCGCAAAATCGACAGACCGATGCTTACCCTTCTTCAAAGCGCTTAAGAAGGGCAAAGGGATAGAATGGAACAAGGACTGCGAACAGGCCTTTGTCGCTTTGAAAGAATACCTCGGCCGAGCACCATTGCTGTCAAAACCCATCACAGGGGAAGTGCTGTACATGTACCTGTCGGTCACAGAAGCAGCCACCAGTTCCGTATTGATAAGGCAGGAGAATGGGATACAGAAGCCAGTGTACTACACAAGCAAAGCATTACTGCCAGCTGAAACGAGATATTCATCAGCTGAAAAAATGGCGCTCGCACTAGTAACAGCAGCGAGGAAGTTGAGGCCGTATTTCCAAGCACACAAAGTAGGAGTATACACCAACTGTCCACTGAGAATGATACTGCAAAAACCAGAGGTGTCGGGCAGACTTACAAAATGGGCCATTGAGCTAAGCGAATTCGACATAGAATTTATCCTAAGAACAGCAATCAAAGGCCAAGTAGTAGCAGACTTTGTAGCAGAATTCACCGAGCCAGATACTGAAGTGTCGAAGATGATGATAGATCAAACAAGAAAGGACTTTCGCTGGAAACTTTGGGTCGACGGCTCATCAAACACGCATGGTAGCGGGGCAGGGATAGTGGTCACAACCCCAGAAGGAGATTCTGTAGAATGTGCCTTGCGGTTTGATTTCAAAGCCACCAACAACCAAGCCGAGTACGAAGCACTGATAGCAGGACTGAAAGTATGTACGGCCCTAGGAGCTGACGAGATTGAGGTGTTTAGCGACTCTTAAGTCATCGTTAACCAAGTACTCGACGAATACCAAGCAAGGGATGACAACATGATTGCCTACCTTAGACTAGCAAAGGAACTGTTGAGGGGATTCAAAGAATACAGGATTGTGCAGATCCCAAGAGAAAAAAACGAACAGGCGGACGTTTTGGCCAAGCTGGCATCTGCCACGGTCAATATCTGGCCCCGAACAATCCCTATGGCACATCTGCTTCGACCCAGCACAACCGAGCGGGCCGAAGTGGGGGTCATCATGAACGTATCAACCAACTGGATGACCCCAATCAGAGAATACCTGATCAATGACACCCTCCCAAGTGACTTGTTAGAAGCCAAGCGGTTGAGATACAGGGCAACAAGATATTCAGTCCTCAACGGTGAATTGTATAGGAGAGGGTTCTCGAGGACATTGCAAAGATGTGTTGGGCCTGAAGAGGCAGAAGGAATCCTAAAGGGCATACACAGCGGAAGCTGTGGGAATCACGCTGGGAGCATCAGTCTGGCCCATAAAGCACTAAGGCAAGGGTTCTATTGGCCGACCATGTTCGCCGATGCAAAAAGAATAGCGACCAGATGTGAAGCATGTCAAAAGATCGCGAATAACATTCGCCAGCCACCTGAGCGCTTACAGAGCATCACCTCCCCATGGCCGTTCGCCATGTGGGGAATTGATTTGATCGGCCCAATGCCCACAGCGCTAGGAGGGGCGAAACATGCCATTGTAGCAGTGGATTATTTCACCAAATGGGTAGAGGCCGAGTCACTGGTACACATCACAAAAGCAAATACAACCAGCTTTGTGAAGAAAAATATTCTATACAGGTTCGGAATACCAAACACCATCATCACTGACAATGGGACACAATTCGATAACAAGAAATTTAGAGACTTATGCAATAAGTATGGGATCAACAACTACTACGCTTCCCCAGCTCACCCATAGACAAACGGGCAAACTGAAGCAGTAAATAAAATCATCAAGCATAACCTGAAAGCCAAACTGGCTGTCAAAAAGGGAAACTGGGCAGAAAAACTACCACAGGTGCTATGGGCGTACCGAACAACAGAAAGAAACTCCACTGGGGAAACACCTTACTCTATGGCTTTCGGAACCGAGGCAGTCATTCCGGTTGAAACGGCGTTCTCTTCGCCAAGAACACATTTCTTTCAACCAGAGCTTAATGTTGACATGCTGAAGTGTGGCTTAGATGAACTAGAAGAAAGAAGGGAGCACGCCCGAATAAGGAATGCCGCCTACCAGCAGAGAGCATCGAGGTATTACAACTCACATGTGAAAGTCAGAAGATTTGCGCTCGGGGACCTGGTTCTAAAAAGGGTGACGCCCAGAACGAAGGATAAAACTACAGGATCACTCGCAGACAAGTGGGAGGGACCATATCACATCACAGGTATAGCAGGCCATGGAGCGTATCACATAGCAAAGAGAGGAGTCGGCGAGCTGCCCTGACCGTGCAATGCTCAGTACCTGAAGATCTACTACCCTTGATACTCCAGTTCAAAGAAGACCTTTTATTATGTTTTGTTTCTTTAAAGTTCATCTTTTTTAGAAGTTTCTTTTGTTTTTTGACATTAGAGTTTACAGGAAATAATCAATAAAGAGTAATTTATTACTGAGAGGTCTGCCATCATTGAAATCACAGATCAGCCATGACGAACGGATCGCCCAAGGTAGTAAATTGAGCTATCTAAATCCGGCGAACATCCGAGAAAATCGGGAAATACCCCGTATTACAGCAGGCTTAAGGCAGAAATGCCACAAAGCAGCCTGAGCTAGAGAAAAATGGCACATAAAAGGCAGTCGCCATCAATAAAGGCATAAAACCCCCAAAAAACTGTACAAGGCGTTCGGCCAACAGTACTCGGGAAAATCCCTGAGAACTAAAAACACTGGGGGTAAAGAAAACTAGCAGTCAGAAAAAATAGTGAGCAAAAGTGGGAGACGTCCCAACAGTATGCTCACATAAAACTTGGTGTATGGTCGGACACGTCCTGACAAACACTCGGTAAAAACAAAAACTAGCGATTATAAAGCTAAGTGATAAAAGGCTTTAGAGCTTGAGCCAGAAACTCTGCAATTGCAGCTGAACCAAAATGTTAGGAAGTAAATATAAGGCGAACAAGCAAGAAACACATTGCGAGAAAATTGTCATTTTATTTACTTGTCAAAATATATTTACAAAGTTAAAACAAATGAACTATACAAAAGAAATCAAGCGCTCACCGGTGGAAAGCCCCCGTCATCATCTCCCTCTTCCTCGCTCACCTCGTCCTCTGACGGCCAAACAATATCCTCATCCCCTTCGGGCATAAAGGGTGTGTAGTCCCGACCAGCCACAGGACCCAAGTCAGGTTCAGCACCAAACCTAGTGAAGCTCCCCTTTTGGCCAGAATAGTAAGTGTTGCAGGCACGTTTGGTGGGGATCTCTAGGTGCATAGGAAGGGGCTCTACTTGAGTATAACGGCAATGGGCCTTCCACAACTTCAGCTGGCTCTTTATCGAGCGTACTGCACCATCCATATGTCGTTGAAGGTTTCGGTCATAGCGCCTTAGGGCTTTCTCATTTGAGTGGTCTTTCAAGGCAAAAAACTTCTTCGCCTGACGCATGCCTCGTTCGAACTCGCGGAGGAGGAGTGCATCATATGCAGGAGATCTCTTAAAGCGATCAACAGCTTCAACTTCTAAAACAGCCTTCAAATCACTCATAAGAAGGTCTTGGGTAGCCTGTTGATGCCGTAAATCTTCAGACTCACGTTCCGCCTTCTCCCTGGCCTCATTCGCCAAACTCTCCCCTTCCATGTGAGCGACCAAAGCTTCCTGACTATCGGCGAGCTGCTCTTTCAGTAGCTTGACTTGTTCTTCAGCGGCGAGCAGTTTCTCTTCAGCAGCAAGCTGAGCAGCCAAGGAACCATCGGCTGACTCTTGCATTCTAGCAATTTGCTGTGCATGTGATTCCTCAGCCGATAGTTTCTCAGCCGCCGAGCGAGAGATTATCTTTTGCAAGCGCTTGCTGTCGCTCAATGCCTTGTTCGCTCGCCGATAGTTACTCGCCATCTCTGAAATCATCTGCGAGCCAAACAAGCTTAAAAAGAAAGGAAAAGGAAGGTAAAGTAAAGAATAATAGAAAGAAGAAACAAGGTCAATGAAATTACCAAAGAATGGCAGTTGAAGAAGAATTCCATCTTATTGTTGCATGATTTTCCCTTCACTTGCTCCCAACCTCCGCCAAAATAGACATCATTATTTATAAAATGGTTGAGGAGCTCGGCGGGAGAAAAATCAGACAACGAAACAACTCCCAAACCTTCACCTTGGCCGGCCGGATCAACAGATGGCCCTTCTTGAGAACCCCCCAAGCCCATAGCAGGGACAGATGACGAACCAGGGATGTCAGCCGGAGCAGCAGCGTCCCTACCCTCTGCAATAAAAGGAGATGAAGGCCTGGGGGTATCCTCCTGTACAGCAGTATCCCTCGCTCTAATATTCGCTGGAGACACTGAAGGACCAACGTTGTCCGAGGTAGGGATCGGTGCAGCCGAAGGGGTAGTAGTCTCTGCACCACCACCTTCCTCTGGTCAAGAGGCTGGATCAGCATCCTGAGGGACCGTGAAACCCGGTTCACTGACATTGGCAGCCTCGGGACAAATAGGCTCCCCATTCCCCTCTTCGTCAAATGAGACCACATATTGAACCACTCTAGAAGCCCTTTTTGGGGGGCGAGTGGCACATTCGGGAGTAGCCTCAGCAGGTCACTTCCTTCGACCATTCCTGGGGTTAAGATCGCTGGAGGGATCTACAGGAGGCTCGAGGACGTTTGCTTCAAAAACAGGAGCCCCTGTATCCGCTGCAGGAACCCCAACCTTCTCTTTCCCTTTACGGCTGGGAGCGTGAGATGAGGTTCCCACTCCATTCCCGCGTGGCTGAGCGATCACCTCAGCAACAGCAGGAACTCCTGCTCCATCTTCATCGGGAGAGTCATCACCCTCAGGTGGAGTAACTTCTTCTTTAGCCAGGCCCGCGGCATGTCTTTGGCTCGCGGCCTCAGAGTTCTTCACCGCTCGAGCCTGTTCGTCGCAAACTATATCGAACTCGCTCACTGAAAAGAAAAAGATAGTGTCATCCAAAGCGAAAACCAATGAGAAGTTTTAAAAACAAGTTAAAGAGAGAAACTTACAGCGACGTCGCCTAGCAGACAGGCGAGGGAAAACGCCATAAGTAACCATCCTAGCCTCATCAAGGAGGTATTCTTGACCCCTCTTGGCTAAACTGAGCACCGCGGCGTCAGTCACATTCTTCACCTCATGCGGGGTCAAAGCAGGCGAAGCCTTCGTCCAGGCATCGGGAGATGTAAAATGTCTCGGAACTCTGCTCGCCCAAAGGTTTCGGCGAGTATCAGTGGGATTATTTCTTCCCCACTCGCCACCAACGAAGAACCAACTGTTCTTCCATCTTTTGTTTGAAGTGGGGAAACCCCAAACAAAGCCTATCTTCTTCTTGTCACTCGAAATTTCCACCTGTCCCGTGTTGGACACTCCCTCAGGTATCCAATTCTCCACAACAGTCGACTGGAGATAGTAAGTCCCGCCATGGCCAGACTGTTGCAGGACGTAGAAATGACGGATTTCACGAGGAGTTGGTGACCGTCGACCCATTGATTTCCACATCACAGCCAGCGCCATCAAAATCCTATAACTATTTGGCGAAAGCTGGGCAGGGGCAAGTTTAGCGTCAGCCAGAAATCTTGCTATAAACGGTTGAAGGGGGAGAGTCACCCCACAGCCGAACATCGACCCATAGATAGCCACGGCACCGCTCGATGGATTCCATGCAGCCCGCTCGCCTGAAGGAATAAGAACAACCGAGTCCGGAATATCATATCTCCTCCTATATTTGCCGAGTTCCTGCTCGCCGACCACATTCACTTCAGTATCAAAAGAACTTGGGCGATCGGCAGCAAAACATAAAGCATCTCGCCGATGGTCCTCGACGTCTGAACCAACTACTGTTTGGTCGCCAATAAGGGAATCCCTGGGGGTTCTTGGCCCTCGTCGACCACTGTCATAAGTTTTTGAAGTCTTCGCCATATCTGGGGAATCGCTGTCAGAAGTCGAAAGAAAAACAAAATCAGGAGCATCAGATTTGGAATTAAAAGAAGTATAAAGGGGAATAGGTACAGGAGAAGCTGGGTTATAATTGCGTAAATAAGACTCGATTTTATCTGCAACCTCCTTATCACCAAGCTCAAGAGCTTGCATCATTTGATTAAAAAGAAAAGCACGTTGAGAAAGATCCATAGAACTCACCAGAAATAAATGTTCTTGAAGAAGAAAAGAAAAATGGGTAACAGAACCGCGCTTCAAAGGAAACCACCGGAAACTTGAACACGTTTGTAAATCGGAGACTTGGAAGATTTTCTCTCAAAGAGTATTTTCTGAGAAAAATAACAGCAAAAAGAAATAAAGAAAGTGAAACGAAGTAGAACAGTTTCATCTTTTAAAGGGGGAAACGCGAAATTCAAGAAAAAATAATAATTGAAAACGGCTATGATAAAGTGTCGCCGCCTGTGAGTAAAGGCAGTGATGAAAGTATCCATCAAATAGAGGACGCGTGGCAACATGGGGTTTCACAACAGACGCTACATCATTGCAGGCGTGACATCAGTTGCAGCGCGTCACATCAATACACTCCATTTGAAATTCTGTGGCTGAAAATGAAAGCTTGCCATGGAAGATTTAATATCAGAAGGAACACGTGGCAAAAATGAAAAAGAGAGGGAAAAAACATCTGCAAAAATTTCAGAAAATGAAGAAAGCCAGAAAATACAAGTAAATCATATAAACACTGCTCGCAGAACCAAAGAGACCAGCCTACATTGGATCAACTCGAAGTATTTATGGGGGTATTGTTGTATGTGTAAATTTGATAAAAGAACATGTCAGCAAAGAAGCAATAAAAACATAGACACGTCACCCGTTGACTCGTCAATGGGAGGAAATCAGTCAAAAGGAGTGCCAGTAGGCACGCTCGCCGATTCAAAGAAAAAGAGTGTTCGCCACAACTGTTTGTCCAGCAGGAGGCGAAACGCACTCGCCAATCTAGGGCGTTCGCCAAAGATATACAGCCGGAAGGGTGATCCAATTCCAAGTATATTTCCACGTCAAAACAAGGATTTAATCGGATACAAGACTCAAGGATTAAATCCTATTCCGAACAAAATATAATCTTCTTCAAACAAGGAAGAGTCCAAACAGGAAACAAATCCCAAAGAAGTTATCTGTAGACTCTAGACTCCTTATACAACACAAAATAGGGACTCCCCTACCAACACGGTATGGGCACGGGAAACCCTAGAAAAAACCAATATAAATAAAACCCTAAACCTCTTGAAAAGGGGTTCGAGATCAGAGAGAATAATCAAGCTATTGTCTGAGAGATTTAGATTTGAGTGTGTAAACTATAAACAATTCATAGTGATTTCTCTCGCCCTCAAGGGGCACCGTGGTTTTTTCCCATTCAAGGGTTTTCCACGTAAAATCCATCTTGCATGTGTTGATTGATTTTCTTTGTTTATTCGGTTTTTATTAACATATTATTGTTGACCGAGTCAATCCAAAAATCACCGTCAACAATATCAATGGACTGTTCGATTCCAACTCAAGTAATTAATTCTATAATGACAAGAGTGCAATTCCAGCTTTTTAATGGAATAATTCTGGAATTAATAAATCAGATAATTAATTAAAGACTTTAATTTATTATTAAAGATTTATTGGAGCTTGAAATTATAGGTCCATAGGTCCATGTGTCCCCATGCCATCTCCATAACACTGTATTGAATATTAAGGTATAAAGAGGCTTAATGATTAGTTTGGAATTAATCGTCTATACATAAAGTAGTTTATGTATTGTTTAATTAATTGTGAATTAATTAAATATTAACTGTTTTATTTAATTAGTTATGAATTAATTAAATGTTATTTAAATAATATGATTATTTAAATATTTAATTGGATGATATAGTGTGGTCCACCACACTGTAGTTTTTGAAAACTGCACGGTGACACTCACTATACAATTTCAAAAATAACCGTTTAAATTTATCTGTTAAATTATTTAATTCGTTATTTGCATAATTATATTATTTCAAATAAAATAATAATTTAATAATTGGATTATTATATATTTAAATTTTGAATTTAAATTGAACAGATAAAAATAAGGATCACAAAGAATGTTTACCCTGTGTTGTCAAAATTTGCCAATGGATTTATCCACGGGCAATTTCGAAATTTATCTATTATGATAATAATTAAATAATTGTGATTTAATTATTTTGATAACATTTTCGAAATTGTTTTTTTTAAAAATTTTAAATAAATTGTTTATTTTAATATTTAATTATTATCATAATCCAATTAGGTTTAAGAAAATAAAGATAGGATTTATGAGAGAGTTTTAGGTTGTTTTGTTTTAAACAAAAAGAAAATCAGAGAGATTCACATTCGTCTCTCTCTCTCTCTCCCTCTTTCGTTTTTTTTCAACAGTACAACACCAAGAGTTCTTGGATTTATCACACGGAGACATATCACGTTGAAATATTTTATTTTATTTTTTAATTTAATATTTGAAAAAGAAAAAGAAAGCAAGGCTTTCGGAGGCACATTTATCGAGTGGAGAGGTTTATTTATTTATTTATTTTTTTTTTTATGATTTGTCGACAACAAAAAGGAAAAAACAAATAGAAGAGAAATTCGAGAATCGGAATTATTATGCTTAATAGCGAGATGTACACTAGTCGATTCTTTAGTGTTGGAGATTCGGTATGAAGAACGTGGTTCGAGGGAATCACGACAATTCTACAAGGGTAATGATTTCTACTTTTCTATTTATATTAAATATTAGAATCAATATGATCACAACAATCCGGTTAAAACGGCTTTGTTTTTTTATAGAAAAATTTTAAAACTGGGCTCATCGCCCTTCCGCTGCACTGTGCCAATTTTGGTTTTTGGAACCAACAATTGGTATCAGAGCTTTTAAAATTGATTCCGGTAGTAGGCACTTTGCATTAAATGTGATTTAATGGTTAATTTTATTAATGTGATGAATGGTAAATAAAAATGATTAATTATATGGTTCGTTTGGATTTTATGTTTTATCGCTTCTTCAATTCTTAGATAAAAATTTGTAAACCTGATGGGGTATAGGATTTTTTAAATGTAAATTGTGATATTGAAGAAGACGGCGTTATCAATAAATCGATGAGATTGGATCGGATCCTGAAGGAAAATTACAACAAGACCAATTTTGTAATTTGATTAATTTTTAGATTGTAATTTAAATATCCAAAGGAACTCAGCCAAAATTCATTTAGTTTTTATTTTGCTTTTTCATATTATATTTTATGCGATAATTATATAATATGTTCATACATATAATATGTCATCTATACTAATTGTTATCAGAAAATCGTTAATGGGATGGAATTCCAAATAACAACTTTAAAAGGACCAAGATCGAGATTGATCCTGATCGGAGGGATATCACGTAGTTTGATACCGACTATTTCTCTATCAATGCAAGTACGATATGGAATACAAGAGATCAAGCAAAAAATAAGCTTTTATTGATCGTCCTTTACATTACAGATATATGAACTATGTATTTTGGGGTTATAGCAATGTATGGAGATTTGGTAAATAAGGGTGATGGTAAATCTGTGCCTGCTGATAAGTAGAACTTAAACGTGAGGTTTCTGGAGCAGATTTTTGGTCCCCTTTTCTGATGAATAAGTAGTTATATATATATATCTTTTGTTGCTTGCCATGCACTCCTTAAATTTCGGTCTAGGGTTTGGCTAACGCAGGATTGTCTTCTTTTTAGGAGATAATCTCAGAATTTTACGCGTGGAATCTAGTCTTTCCTTCCTAGGAGGAGTTAATCTCGTAGCAAATATTTCCTTCCTAGAAGGGCTCTAACTAAGTTGACCTGCTTAAAATAGAGCTCTTAGTTGACGGAAAGGAGCATGTCTCCTTTGTACAGCAGCGTTTTGATGGGTCTCTTATGGAGCTTTCAAATTCTGATTCAAGAATCTTGCTGCCTGACATCTTGTTGCTTGGCGGAGTGGCTATGTTAGGAAGTGTAAGCCAGTAGGCATCCTGCTGATGAAGTAGGGGAATGTTTAGCTGGTACTATAGCGGGATGCTTAGCGGAACTCTATGTCGAGGTACTGCGGGGTTCATACTGTAGCAGGATGCTCAGTATAACTCCGTGTCGGGGTACCGTGGGATCCATAGGAAACTGTGTCAAGGTGTTGCGGGGTCCATAGGGAACCAGGGTATAACGAGGTTGGACCCCGCTGTAGGTTCTAACAAGTATCCCGGCTTGGGATGTTGCTCAAGATGATGGCGGGGTTCCTTTAAGAAGGTAAGGGAAGGCTGAGCCAGACCCTGCTGAAAGAGGTCTGCACTCGGACTAGTCGGGGTAGCCGGATGATGTCTATACTCCTATATTCTCCTTGCGTTGAGGTGGAAAATTCTTCATTGGTCCTTCGCCAATTTTGGCGGTTAACAGAAGTCCCCCCTGACTTGGACACTGATACCATGTCGGGGTCGAAGTCAGGATCTTGTCAACACTTGAAGGATTTTCTCCCTTATCTGTTTATTTCCTTGTCTGACTAGTTCTCCACCTAGGAGAAGGAAATCTTTACTTGGTACGTTACTATTGGTTGCGTGTCGATCAATGATTGGGTTCCTCATTTTCAAAAAGAGCTGTTTTGGCTCAATTAATACGGAAAACGCCTCTACCTATTCTTCCAGTCACCGATTTCGATTTTCTGGTGTGTAACCGTCATCCCTCTTCTATAAATAGACCGGCTTCACTGGTGCTTTCTTTCTTACTTTCAATTTTTCAAAATTACAACAGAGAAAAAACCCTTGCTTTCTTTTTCCTTCTCTTAGCAATCTTTCAATTTCCTTCAACATTCTTTAATGGCTTCTCCTTCACAAATCCCTCCTTCTCATGACATTGCCATTGAGCAAAACCCTTCCACGATAATAACCTCTACTTATCCCGACCCCGCTTCTTCGCTGATGACTCGCTTTTTGTGTCGTTACCAAATTGCGAATTACCAAAAAAATGTTTAGAAAATGAATCTTTACGCAATATGTTTTAAGTTTTGCAAATGAGTATTGTGGTAAGCTTAGAGTTCGTTCCACAGGGAATTAGAGAAATATGATGATTTAATTAGCTAATCTATAAAGAATAAAATAAATCATAAATGATGAATGAGTGTATGGTTTGTCAAACGATCAAACATACATACAAAATTAACCTAACTAAAAATATGGTGATATGAAAAATAGAAGACTCACAATCTTGATAAGAAAAATGGATAAAATCAATTAATAAGATAGCTAGGAAATAGATTGATTAACAATTGAATGTGGGTAAGCTAACTAGCTACTTTAATGTACCAATCTCATTATGTTAACCACTTAGAGGCTTAGATTAGTGGGGTTGATATACCCACCACTAATCTATCCTATCCAATGGGTTCTTAATCACACAAGGATTGTCAATCCACATATGAATATATAACAAATTACTCCACTTAAGATGGCAATTAACAAGTGATATACAAGTCAATTATAATGAATGGAATCTAATTAATTTGAATGAATAGAACACATAAGAGATTCATTACAAGCTTAAGCTAAACCCACAACCAATTGATCCTCAAATCTATCCCCTAGATTAGGGGTTTAGTTACACATATTAGCAATAAATGAAAAGAAGTAAATAGTAAGGAAATAACCCTTGGGTGACCTTCTTTAAGCTTGATCCTTCTTCTCCTCTATGCTCCTAAATGCAAGGAATGGAAGATGAGGATATGTCTAGAAGTGTGGGTGTTTTGGTGGAAAGTGACTAAGGAAATTGGGTGGAGAAATGGTGGGGATAGGAATGATTGAGGGAAGGAATCAAGATTTGGTGTGAGTTTTTGGGTGGAAGAGATTAGTTCAAGGATAGAAAATGGAGGAATTTGGGAGATGATTCATGGAGGAAGAGGGATTAGTAGGAGAGAATATGAATTGAATGGCTTGGTAAGGCTTGGTAATCTGTAAAGTTGATGAATTTATAGGCTAGGAAAGCTAGGGTACGAAATGGGTATGAAATGACAAGAATACCCCTCCTGAATGCCAACATAAGAATTCCTACGCTGGAAATCCAACGTGGTCGCCATTTGTGCTTCTAGGTCGCCATGGCGACCTCAAATGGCGACCTCTCATGAATCCTTCTGTCGCCATAGCGACCAAATGGCTACCAAATGGCGACCATTCCCACGTTGGAATTCCTATGTGGTCGCCATTTGCAAGTGTGGGTCGCCATGGCGACCTCAAGTGGCGACCCTTTGATGCTTTGCAATTTCTTCTGTCGCCATGGCGACCATGTGGCGACTTTTCTTGCTCAAATAGCGAGAATGCCCTGTTTCACCTATTTGTGAGTCTTTTTTTGCACCAAATTCTTCATTTTCTTCACAAATTCCCTTGAGGCCTAATAAAACCTGAAACACTTGATTTAACGACATTAAACATGGGGAAACGCCCGAGAATCAAGCATAAAGAGACAGGAATGAGGGCCAAAATCATACCAATTTTGGTTCGATCATTCGCCACAATCTGATAGTATTGACGTCCTCTTCAACATGGAGAAGGCTGACGCGGTGGAGGACTCCCTGACGTCGGAGAAGGGGAAATAAGTTCGAGAGGATGAAGGAGCTTCTGATGACACCCCGCGGGCTCAGCGCCGTCGCTCCACTTGAAATCCATGAATCAAGTCGGGTTTTCACAACCAGCTTGAGGATCCTGTCTTTATTAGTGATCCAACGGACGCGGCAAAGGTGGGTAGTGGTGATGGAGGTAATGATGAAAGGGTTTCACTAGTCGGGTTCCAGGCCGGCTCTTTCGCCCCTTTTCATGACGGGAGGATAGTCCCCGACTCTGTCTGCACCCTGGATACTCTGGCCAAGCTAAGGGAGGAGTATAAGATCCCAGTCAACATCATCCTCTCCCTTCCTCACCGGGGTTATGATGTCTACACCCCACCTCAAGATCACCTGCTGATCCACAAGGCGGCCTTCGAATGCGGTGTTCGACTACCACTACATCCCACACTCCGTCGGGCTCTTGTCACGCTGGAGTTAGCCCCCCTCCAGATCTCGCTGAGGTTCTGGAAGCACTTGGCGGGGTTCTTGGTGCTCTAGAAGGAGCAGTGCGAGAAGGATTGCATAGACCGGGAGCCGGGGTTGGACGAGCTCCGCTTCCTCTTCAACATCACGAATATGGTGCCTCAGGGTCAGTTCTACTTGAGGGCATCTAATGACTTGAAGTTCACTGTCCCAGGGGCAAATGTGAAGTACTCGGCGCCCTAGAATGAGGAATGGCTCGTGGTGGGGGGCAAGTGGGGGCACACTGCTTTCATTGGGGGATATGAATACCCCGTCCCTACTCAGTTTACAGTGAGGGACAAATGGGCAAAGTGGACGCTGGCTTCTGAGTCCCGGGAGATTCTTACAAGGATCATGAAGAGGGGGTACACCAATATGCAGTATCCCACTCTAGATCCCTTTAAGGGAGCCCGCTTGGAGCGGTACTTAAGGATTTCTATTACCCTGCCTGGTAGGTTGACTGCATTTAACTCACCTGCTTTTTATGTATATATTATTCTTCTTCTCCTTCTCACTGAGTATCTTCTCTTCTTGCAGTATCAGATACCTCGGTGGTAGTGGGGTCTTCATCATCTTCCGGGACAAGGGGTCTGGCTCTGCCAACTGACGCCTCTCCTACTCCTTCTCCTTCTCCTTTTATCACAGTTAGAGATATGTCGAGGTCCACACGGACTGGAATCGACCCCGTTCCTCCTCCAGCTCCATCAAGAAATGCTCCAGTAGCGTCCAAGGCCAAAACTTCTGTTCGCCCTTCCACTGCTCCCCCTTCACGTTCAAAAATCAAGGAGATACTTGCTCGGGCTAAAGCCCTGGGATCTGGGAAGCAAGCTCAGAAAAAAGGTCGAGATTTTGTTCCTTCTGCTACTAAGAAGCTACCTACTACTCCTCCTTCTGCAGCACCCTCAAAGATCTTGCTAAAAGTGCAGACAAGGGAGAAGCTACCTTCCTTCCTACCCCTCATGCTGAGGTTCCCTCTGGATCGGGGTCAAGGGGTACCACCTTTGACGAAGTGGTATCCCGATTTACAGCCTCATGCCCTGGTGGAAGTTTGATGGACATGGCCAAGCTTCCTACTGACATCTTGGTCACCAAGGGGGCTTCGGTTCTGGCTGAGGTAGACTCCTACTTCTTTCTCACTATTTCTTTCTTCCTTTTGGTGAAAAAATTAAACTCTTCTCTTATTTATTTATTTATTTATTTTTATTTATTTGTTTATTTATTTATTTATTTATTTTTTTTTTATAGGGCTTCAAGTTTGTCATGGCCTTGGAGAGGCAGCTGTTGACTTTGAGAGAGGCTTACATCAGCATTCAAGCGAAGCTAGAAGACACTCAATAGGAGCTGGTTCAGACGCAGCAGAGTGTAGCCCCTCTAATTCAAGAAGCCAAAGAGTTTGAAGAAGGGAGGCAGGAAGCCTTAGTGGCTATAAGGCGCCTTGAACGCTGCTTAGACACTGAGACTGTCAAGTCCTTACGCCGCAGAGAGGAGAGGGAGCGCATAAAAGTTGAGAAGAAGTTGATGTTAGATAAGAACCTGCTTCTACGGGATGCCATAGCAGACCTGGAGGCTCAACAGGGGCGCTCATTCGAGGATGGCTACTTCACAGCCTGCTACGAGGTGGCCACAACTTTGCCTCTTCCCTTCGACCTCGAAGTAGCCTTGAACTGGGACCGGGAGCAAATAACTATGAAGGCTACCTAGCTAGCAGGAGGGGATTAAGAAACGGAAGCTCCTTCACAGGAGGCAACTCATCCGGGTCAGGGAGCTAACACAATTGCAGAGACACAACTTAATGGCGCTGAGAGAACTGTTCAAGATCATTCTACCCTTGAAGAACAAGTGGTGGATCCCGTGTCTACCTTAGGAGTAGTCCTGGTGGAGGAGGATGAGGGACCAGATAGACCCGGGGCCCCTGTAGTTGAGGATAGGTCTGCTGTTGTGGAGGATGACCCAGCTAGCCACCAAGTTCCAGTTGTTGAAGGATCCCGCAAATTGTTGAAGCTGTCAGTACCGGAGTAGAAGCAACCGATCAAGGGGAGCAGCTGGAGGAGGAGTAGGAAAAAAGACTTAGCCTTTTTTTCTTTTTCTTTTATATATATATATCTTTTTTTGTAGCCCGAATGGGGACTGGGCACCCTGATTATAAATATAACAGTTTTCGTTACTTGCTTCATACTTGTGTCTTTCTTGCTTTTGTACTTAAAAGCTTTCCACAGCATATAAATCTGTTAATAGCTGGACTCCTGATGAATAACTGGACCCCGACAGGTAATTTGAACTATGACAAGTCTTAGGGGGCTTGGCTGCCTTATCCTTCATATTCTGAAATCACAAGAATAGTGGGATTTTGATACTTGTCATGTCCTTCTTAATTAGACTCTCACGAACGTATAATAACTTGAAGAATTGAGTATCCTGCCGAGGTAGCCCGATACTTCAAGTAGTTTGATTTGATGAACTCATCAATCCTTCTTAACTGTCGGCCTTCTAGGAGATAAAGTGGAGTAAGGAACCAGGTACCCTGCCAAAATATTCCTTTTATGGCGAAGTAAGGATCTAGGTACCCTGAGGCATCCTAATCTTACTGTAAGTCTGTCTTGGTAGGCAACTAAGGCCACTTTAGCACCGGGCTTCTTGGAGGAGGGCATTCCCCGACCAAGGCAACAGGAGCGCCCTGAGGCTATTTCCTGGTCTTCAAATGGCGAAGTAAGGATCCAGTTACCCTGAGGTATTCCGATCTTACTGTAAGTCTGTCCTGGTAAGCAACTAAGGCCACTTTAGCACCAAGCTTCTTGGAGGAGGGTATTCCCCGACTAAGGCAGCAGGAGCGCCCTGAGGCTATTTCCTGGTCTTGAAATGGTGAAGTAAGGATCCAGGTACCTTGAGGCATCCCGATCTTATTGTAAGTCTGTCTTGGTAGGAAACTAAGGCCACTTTAGCACCAGGCTTCTTGGAGGAGGGTATTCCCCGACCAAGGTAGCAGGAGAGCCCTAAGGCTATTTCCTGGTCTTTAAATGGTGAAGTAAGGATCCAGGTACCCTGAGGCATCCCGATCTTACTGTAAGTCTATCCTGGTAGACAACTAAGGCCACTTTAGCACCAGGCTTCTTGGAGGAGGTTATTCCCCAACCAAGGCAGCAGGAGTGCCTTGAGGCTATTTCCTGGTCTTGATATGGCGAATAAGTAATGGTGAAGTACAAGTATTAAGTAGAAGATACTGGAGAATCTAGTAGGAGACTTCGAACATTGAACACAAGAGAACCATATAGGAGTAGAAACTGCTTTTATTGAATTTCTTTAATCAGTACAATATGAAATTGAGGTGAGCATTCCCATTGAGATGACCTAAACTTCTAAGGGTAGAACTTCCTGAGGAGATCGGCGTTCCAAGTGTGATCCACTGGGTAACCCTCCATGTCTTCCAGCTTGTAAGCTCCACCCCGGAGTAATGCCTTAATCAAGTATGGACCTTCCCAGTTTGGGGCTAGCACACCGTCAGACCTTCTTCATGTGTTCTGAGTTACTTTCCCGAGAACCAAGTCTCCTTCTTTAAAATTCCAGATCCTCACCTTTTTGTTGAAATGTCGGGCTATCTTGCTATGATATATAGCTACCTTCTCTGCAACCCTGCTTTGTCTTTCCTCCAGTAAGTCCAAACTAGCTCTTAACTTAGCCTCATTGTCTTCCGGTTCATAATTTTGGACCCGGAAAGATATGAGTTTATGCTCAATGGGCAAGACCGCTTCTATTCCGAACACTAGGGAGTAGGGAGTCTCTCCTGTTGCAGTCCACCTGGTTGTTCTGTAAGCTCACAGTACATTGGGTAACTCTACAACCCATAACCCTTTCTTCTGTTGGAGCTTCTTCTTCATGAGTTTCTTAATGGTCTTGTTGGTAGCTTCAACTAGCCCATTGGTTTGAGGATGAGCCACTGATGCAAAATGAAGATTGATGCTCTAGTCTTCACAGAATTGTCTGAAGTTGGCATTGTCAAACTGCTTTCCCAAGTCCGTTATGATGGCCATCAGGGTGCCAAATCGGCAGACAATGTTCTCCTTGACAAAGTTGGTGGTTTTTTCTTCGGTTATCCGGGTGAGGGCCTTGGCTTCTACCCACCGAGTAAAATAATCTATCGCCACCACTGCATGTTTGGCTTGGCCGGGTGCAGTGGGAGGCGGTCTGATCAGGTCTAGTCCCCAAAGCGAAAATGAGTAAGGAGACTGATAGATGAGAGCCTTTCGGGTGGGAGATGATGGAGGTTTGCTGTTTTCTAACAAGCATCGCAGGATCGCGCAAACTGCCTTGCATCCTGGTGTATAGTCGGCTAGTAGTAACCCATCCTAATTACCTGGTAAGCCAAAGTTTCACCTGATACATGATTACCACAATCCCCTGAGTGTACCTCGTTGAGCGCCCAACGCGCATCATCAGGATGGAGACATCTGAGTAGAGGGAGAGATTTCCCCTTACGGTATAGGTACCCTTCTATCATGCAGTATCGAGTAGCTATCCTCTTAAGCCATCGGGCTTGTTCCGGATCTGTAGGGAGAGTGTCACTTTGGAGATACTCTGATATTGGATCCATCCAGCATGGGGGGCGGCTCACGAGTAGGACTTCTGCTTCCTTAGCTATACTGGAGAAGGGAACCAATTGAAGGGGTACTCTTTTTGGCAAAGCATGTCCTTCTCCTGTGGCAATCTTAGCCAGGACATCTGCGCGATGGTTCTTCTCTCTGGGTACCTGTTCTATCCTTACACCCTTAAACTTCTTCATGGCTTCATGAACTTTAGCCAGATAAGCCACCATGTTGTCACTTTTTGCTTGGTACAAACCTGTCACCTGATTGACCACTAGTTGGGAGTCACTCTTGATTAGAAGGTACTCAGTTTCTAGGGCACCTGCTACTTTCATTCCTGCTAACAGAGCTTCATACTCCGCTTCGTTGTTGGTAGCTCTGAACTCAAACCTGAAGCAATGACTGCACTCAGCTCCAGCGGGGTCGATCAAGATGATCCCTGCTCTGCATCCCGACTGGTTTGAAGCTCCATTTGTGTAAAGAACCCAAATCTTGCTGTCTTCGAGCCATTCCGGATTGGTTTGATCTGTTAGGATTATGCTCAATAGCAAGAGTGTAATATTGTAATTAACAATCTTTTTCATATTAATAAAGTGATTTCTGGTTTAAACAAATCTTATAGCATTTATAGTTTAATATTATAATTGTCAAAGTAAATAATCATAAGGTCTAAAGACTATGAGAAAAGAAGAATAGTTTGTACGTCTGGATATGTATGTGGTAGACACAATTCTTTAGTTAGTCTTGAATATTGTTCACAACTTAAGTTAAAGGTTGGGCACCTTTATCTTGTTAAAGTTGTAGAATTCTTTTGCTAACATTTGAGTGGGATCAAATGAGATATGATGAGTCTAAAATCATCGGAGTATCTTCGAGCAAAAGAATCTAGTGCACTGGGTGCATTGAACTGGATCACAATGAAATACTTTATCTATAACCGTCAGTAGATAAAGGTCTTTTCATTATCAGGACAATCGGAGAGTCTATCTTAATCCTGAGATAAATGATGGACTTATGGTTGCAAGTGATATCATTTGAGTTATCAATGAGTACGATTATATCGCATAGTCTATCCTCGATAGTTTGGTGATATTCATTTGTTAATCGATAGAGGACTTCATTTATAGATATGGACATCATGGCTCCATTTATTAAATGAGAGTATAATATCATCATATGGATGTTTTGAGGTAATTGGATATTAAATCTCAACGTTGAGTTTTCGATAGTGTCTATTGAAAACATGGCTTCTGGACAAGTCAAAATATCCAAGTTCAAAACGTGGTCATATGAGTAAATATGGTAACTTGGAGAGTTATAGGCGGTCTATGAACTCTTGGCGATTACTGATATTAATCACGAGGATACACTATCTCTAACATGATTGTCTAGGGTATGAATGAGGAACATCTTCCTGTTCTATCTTTATTTAAGAGTTCAATTTTAGCTCTTTAGAGGAATGAGTTAAAATTAATGAATCGGACCTAAGTGAATCATTTGTTGATTGTGATTAGGTTATGTCTATTGAAGCTTAAATTTAGATAGCCCGCCAAAATCCCCAATCCACACGGATTTGCATGGATCACTTGATATATTCTACCGGACCAGTTTATGGGTCCATTTAGAATTACATTTAATATATTAAGAATATAATTTGCACATTATTTATTTAATGGGCTGCTCAATTATATTAATATATTAATGAAATGCATGTGCTTTTAGTAAGAATGAGTCTGGTTCACATGTGGGCTTTTTATTTAAAGTCCAATGGATTAAATGAAATAAGAAAATAATATGAGGCCCATTTATAAGTGGGGCGGCTAGGTGTCTTTTAACCTATTATATTATTTTGTTTCATTGTTTTAATTAAATAAGAATTAATTAATTTATTAATTAATTGTTTAATTAAGAAACAAATCTTTTATGATTAGGAAATATGATTCCTAAAGTTATATTATTGGTAGTAGTATACTAAAATTAAAAGACTTGTTTGACAAGAAAATAAATAATTAATTTTATTTATTTAATCAAATAAGAAGTCTTTTTATTTAGTCAAAATAAAAGAATAAAATATCTATGAGTTGGATTAGGGTTTAAACACTTAAAACTAGAAGTGAATTAGGGTGCAACTAAAACTCCTATATTTTTGGAGTGTAAATTGCGGCAACCCTAGTGTCTTTTGGTAAAGGAATTTCGGCCACCCTAAAAGAAAGAGAGAAGAGAATTCGGCCATTGTGGGTTGTGGTGCTTGATACAATTCTTCTTCTTCTTCTTCTCAACTCATAGAAAGGAATTTTTATTCTACTAAAAACAAAAAAGAGTGGATAGATTATTCTTTGATGGTACACTAATTGCTTTTTCATCAATAAGCTTGTGTGTACAAAATCGATTTAGGTTCACGCGAGTTTCGATCATTAGATTGAGAACTCAAAAGTGACCGGAATAATCTTAGTCTTCTTTTGATTGTTTTATGACTAACAAAAGAAAAGAAAAGTTTGTTTGTCCATTCTCAGGTTTGCAATTCAAAGAAAAAGGGAGACCACGCTCCTAGGTGATTCACGTTCGTTCTAGGATTGAAGATCTTGCAGATTACCATCGACGTAAGTCAATCGGATCACGCGACAAAAGGTATTCTTCTTTTTGTTGATAATATATATATATATGTTTAATTAATTAAAGGGTTAAGGTTCATAAAAGGAAAAATTTTAAAAGCTACTAAATCTATTTTTTTTTAGTCTCGCTTCCGCTGCGTGTACTACGGTATTTTTCCCTACAATCCGGATCTGGATCTATTGATTTCCCGGGTTCGGAATCGGGCTAAACTCCACTATGAAGTCCGCCAGGGCTTGGGCTTTGATCATGGTTCTTGCTTTGTATTTGATGTCAAATTGTGTGAGCTCTAGGGCCCATAGAACCAACCTGCCCAACACATCTGGCCTTTGGAGGAATTGTCTCAATCGTTGATCTGTGACAACTACGATGGTGTGAGCTTGAAAATAAGGCCGGAGCTTCCTGGATGTGATCACCAAGGTGTAGGCGAGCTTTTCTAGTAGAGTATAGTTTTTCTCGGACTTAGTAAAAGCCCGGCTCACATAGTAGATTGGTCTCTACACCCCGTCATTGCATTCTATCACCAAAGCTCCACTAGTAGCAACTTCAGAAACTGCTAGGTAGAGTAGGAGCTCTTCCCCCGGGGTCGGCTTTACCAGTAGTGGCGGACTTGACAAGTATTCCTTTAAAGATTGAAAAGCCTACTCGCTTTGCTCATCCCACTTCATCTTCTTCCCCTGGTTGATGACTTTGAAAAATGAGAGACATTTATCTGTGGAGTGGGATATGAACCGGTTCAGGGCTGCTATTCCCCCGGTTAATCCTTGTGCCTGTTTAAGAGTTGTAGGGGACTCGAGATCTAGAATGGCTATGATCTTCTCAGGATTAGCCTCAATTCCCCTTTCATCCACCATGAAACCCAGGAATTTACTTGCTGCTACCCCGAATGCACACTTAGTGGGGTTCAACCTCATCTGGTTCTGCCTTATTACCTGAAAGGTCTGGCGTAAGTCCCCTGTATGTTGTCCTGCTTTTGGAGATTTTGTGATCATGTCATCTATGTACACTTCCATGGATCTCCCTATCAGCTCCTTGAACAGTTTGTTCATCATACGCTGGTAGGTGGCACCTGCATTTTTGAGTCCGAATGGCATTACCTTATAGCACTTGAGGCCTTGTGCTATGATGAAGCTAGTCTTGTCTTGATATGAAGGATGCATCATAATTTGAATGTACCCCGAGAAAGCATCCATGAAGCTTAGGAGCTTGTTCCCTACAGTGGAGTCAATGAGTTGATCGATCTTAGGTAGAGGGAAGCTATCTTTGGGGCAAGCCCGGTTGAGATCGGTGTAATCCACACACATCCGTCACTTCCCGTTACATTTGGTCACCATGACCACGTTGGCGATCCATTCGGGGTACCGGGATTCCCTGATGAATCTGGCTTTCAAGAGCTTGTCAACCTCTTCTTGGACCGTGACGTTCTGTTCGGCATTGAAGTGTCTTCTCTTCTGCTTAACTGGCTTGAAAGTTGCATCTACTACCAACCTGTAGGTAGCCAGGCTAAGAGGAATGCCAGGCATCTCCTCATGGTTCCAAGCAAAGATGTCGTTGTACTCTTTGAGAAGCTTTACCAAATCCTTCTTAATTTCCGGGTTCAGACCTCCTCCTACTTTTACTATCTTTGTCGGATCTTCTCTCCCGATCAGGACCTCCTCTAACTACTCTGCGGGCTGCCCACTAGTCCAACCACGCTTTTTTTCTTCTAGATCCTCCATGATTATATCTGGCACCTCTCCTTCTTCCAAGACGTAATCATCCCGCTCTGTTGCTTTCGGTCCTGGGTTACTGGTTATCTGTGCGCATTGTTTAGATAATGCAGCGGGGTTGGTGGACACTGCATAACAATTGCGAGCTACCTGCTGGTCTCCTCTTACTTCTCCTACTCCTGTTCCCACCGGAAACGTCAACACATTGTGGTAAATGGACAGCACCCCCCCTGATCCCTGACAAGAAAGGCCTACCCAAGATCGCATTATATGCAGACGGGGTGTCCACTACAATGAATTCTGTCATTATGTTCTGTTGTAGGGGAGCTTCTCCGACTATCATCAACAGAATCTTCGTCCCCATCGACATTACTAAGTCTCCTGTGAATCCATACAGAAGGGAAGTGCAACTGTTGTAGCAAGAATTCTTCAAGTTGAGCTGCTCATGAGCCCCTTTGAACAAAATATCAACACTGCTTCCTGTATCAATTAGGACGTGAAGTACCAAGCAGTTGGCGATTTGTACCGTGACTACCATAGGGTCATCATGTGGCTGAACTGTAATGTAGACGTCCTCCTCCGTGAAGATGATTTTGGTGGAGCGGGATAGATCCCGGGATCCAGTACTGACTTTGAGTACCTCGTGGTTACCATTAAGTCTGGGAATCTTCCTTGCGTGATTCTTTCTCGAATTATTGGAGGTTCCAGCTAGGGTAGGGCCGCCACTGATGGTGTGCATCACCTGGATCTGCTGCATCAGATCCTTCTCCCCATCTCTCCTTCTTTCTGCTGCATCTTTGATGAGCGTCGTTTGTGTACTCAACAAAATGATATTTAAAATGTGATTGTTTTGAAAACCTTTTTTAACCACTTAAAAATCCACTTAGATAGAAAATTAGTAAAGTGGCCAGTGGGATTCGTTCCACAGAGAATTAGAGTGATTAGTTGAATAAATTAACTAATCTATATGCAATAAAATAAATCATAAAAATATGGATGAGTGAATAGGTTGTCAAGCCATCAAACATACATGAAAAATAAACCTAATAACTAATAAAAGAATACTTAACAAATCTAGATAAGATAATGGAATAAACAATTAAAAGAATAGCTAGGGAATTAATGAGATCACAAATGAATTACGGGAAATGCTTATCAAGCTACCTTAATGAACGGATCTCATAAATGTTAACCAATTGATTTCTAAAATG
Organism: Acer campestre; assembly: GCA_954870605.1. Classification (NCBI taxonomy): domain Eukaryota; kingdom Viridiplantae; phylum Streptophyta; class Magnoliopsida; order Sapindales; family Sapindaceae; genus Acer; species Acer campestre. The sequence continues at coordinate 18,877,194 of OX940804.1, forward strand.
TGTTTAGGCCATTATTATGAACCTTAAACAACTTCCCACCGCAATGCCTAACCGATTAAGGAGAGGGGGTCACGGTGGGATCGATTTGTTACAATTAACGGCTTAGATTATCGCGGTTGATATACCCTCCGACAATCTATCCTAGTCACTATGTTCTCAATCCATCAAGGTTGTCAATCCAATCAAGATTATATAACAAATTATCCTAAGCAAGATTATAATCAACTAGTGGGTATACATGTCAATTACATAATGCAAAGAATCTAATTATATAATGAATAGAACACAAATAGAGATTACAATATATAAAAGCTTAAGCAAATCCCAATCCAAATATTCTCACATCAAAACCCTAGAAAGGGGATTTAATTACACATATTACAATCAATGGGAGGAGAAAGGAGGTTTCTTGGTGGTCAAGAGTTGTCAAGATTTAGCATAAAATGGTGTATTTATATGTTAGAAAAGCTAGGGTATGAAATGGGCATGAAAGGACAAGAATACCCCTAAAAAATGGCTTGAAAAACGTCCATTTTGCTGCTTCTAAAAAGTGGAGGTCGCCTTGGCAACAGGGAGTGTGTAGTAGCTACGAAAACGGGCATAAATTTATGTAGAAAACTCGGAATCATAATCCATAAAAACCATTGGAAAGTACACTTTCGGGGCTTTCCGAATATATGTAATCCAAAATGTGGTTCGATCTGAAGAGAGAGATATGCCTATTTGAAGATGAATGATCTACACACACTTTTTACAATTTCAGTCCCTTTTGCCACCAATATTACTCCAATGCCTCTGAACTTTATAAATACCTAAAAACACTTAATTCACACCATTAAATCATGGGATATTGCCCGAGAATCAAGAAAAAAGAGAAGGAAGTGAGGGCCAAAATCATACCAATTTTGGTTCGATCAATATTGCATCCCGCGCTGAGCCTGTTTCCCTTCTTTGATGTTGTCTCGTACCTGCTGTAAAAATTTAGTTATAAGACCTCCCCTTACCAATCCTTCGATCTAGTTGCGGAGGCTGTAGCACTTTGAGGTATTGTGCCCTATATCCTCGTGGAAGTCGCAATACTTGTATTGATTCCTCCTGTCAACCGGGATTTTCATGGGACCTGGCTTTCTGAGTAGACCCTTATCCCGAATGGCGAGATAAATAGTTCTCGCGAAGCATTGAGAGGGGTGTAGTGATTATACCCTTCTTCCTCTCTTTCCACCCTGGATACTTCCTTTAGAGGAATCTCTTTGGGAGGTGACCTCCTGACCGGATACCTTTCCTGGTATGAAGGAATATGAGGTGGCCTGTAAGTAAACCGGTTCGAAGGTTGATTCTGAAATTTCCTAGCTGGTGCGGGCTTCGGAGCTTCCTCCTTAGGGCGCGGTGCTAATCGGGCTTCATCGTGCTCGATTTTGATCCAGAGTTGTTCCTCAATGTCCACATGTTCCAGAGCCCGGTTGTAGGCTTCCTGGTATGATTCTGGAGGATGCTTGGCAAATGATAGAAATAGTCTACCAGCCCATAAGTTCCTCCAAAAGTTGGCTAGAGTCTCTTTCTCGTTGAATACTCCCATCTAGACGACCTCCTTATGGAACTTCTCCACATAAGATCTCAGAGTTTCACCCCGCTCCTGAACCACGTATTGCAGTAAGATAGGATCCTTGGGACGGAGTTTGATTCCCTGAAACTGTGCACAGAAAGCTTTGGTGAGTTTAGAAAAAGAATCGACATTACCTGGTGGTAACTTTCTGAACCATGTTTTGGCACAGTCAATCAAGGTCGAAGGAAACATTCTGCACATAGCCAGCCTGGTCGCACTTTGGACCTCCATCTGGTGGACAAAGCTTTCCAAATGGCCGACAGGGTCCTCTGTTCCGGAATACTTCTCAAAAGGCATCCTGAACTTGGGGGGCAACCCTGCCTCTCTGACTCTTTTGGAGAAAGGTGCATTCATCTCGCCCAAGGGGTTCTTCTGGATTCCTTGATGTTTTCCCTTCTTTAACTGCTCTAACTCCTTCGCCATCCTCGTCATCTGATCCTCCAGGCGCTGTGACTTTTTGGTTCCGGATAGGGCTACTGAACCCTCTTCATCCGAAGACTCTGAATCATTAACTACCTCCTTTCGCTTAGCTCTCTGATGTTTCTCTTTGGAGCTCCTTCGGGATTTGGCACTTCCTTCCGAATCGGGATGCGGATCTCTCTACTTTGCCCTTGGCTTTGGTGGAGACTGAATCCTCCTAGGAGGAACCTCAATTGCGGACTTTACCAGCCTGGGTCTGAGTTCCGCCTGTTAGACTGGGAGAGTGGACCCAATCGATTCAAAATTGGTACCCGAACACTTGGGCCAACATCTCCTAGGATCCCGGCTGCTTCAAAAGGGATCCCCTAGGCTATCATCCGGAGTCGGATAGCTTCTATATATGCTACAGCGTGCTGTTCTAAGACTCATCGATTGATTTCCTGCCTAGCGGGGTCTTGAGGGAAAGGGCTTGAAACCGATGGAGGCATTGATAGAGGATTCTCATTCTTGGTGCCCTTTCCCCGCCTCTGGGCTCTCTTAGTGGAAGCAAGGGACTGGAGTCCTGATGGCTCGGGATGACCCTGGGAGGATCGGAGTCTCATTCTGAATATCACTGGCTAAGGTAATAGGCTGTTTTGAATAATGGTTAGGATAGCTTCCCACAGACAGCGCCAAAAATGTTATCTGAAAATCGTTAATGGGATGGAATTCCAAATAACAACTTTGAAAGGACCAAGATCGAGATTGATCCTGATCGGAGGGATATCACGTAGTTTGATACCGACTATGTCCTTATCAATGCAAGTACGATATGGAATACAAGTGATCAAGCAAAAAATAAGCTTTTATTGATCGTCCCTTTACATTACAGATATATGAACTATGTATTTTGGGGTTATAGCAATGTATGGAGATTTGGTAAATAAGGGTGATGGTGAATCTGTGCCTATTGATAAGTAGAACTTGAACGTGGGGTTTCTTGAGCAGATTTTTGGCCCCCTTTTCTGATGAATAAGTTGTTATATATATATATATATATATATATATATCTTTTGTTGCTTTCCATGCACTCCTTAAATTTCGGTCTAGGGTTTGGCTAACGTAGGATCGTCTTCTTTTTAGGAGATAATCTCGGAGTTTTACACGTGAAATCTAGTCTTTCCTTCCTAGGAGGAGTTAATCTCGTAGCAAATATTTCCTTCCTAGAAGGGCTCTAACTGAGTTGACCTGCTTAAAACAGAACTCTTAGTTGGCGGAAAGGAGCACGTCTCCTTTGTACGGCAGTGTTTTGATAGGTCTCTTATGGAGCTTTCAAATTCTGATTCGAGAATCTTGCTGCCTGACATCTTCTTGCTTAGCGGAGTGGCTATGTTAGGAAGTGTAAGCCAGTAGGCATCCTGCTAATGGAGTAGGGAATGTTTAGCTGGTACTATAGCGGGATGCTTAGCGGAACTCTGTGTCGAGGTACTGCGGGGTTCATACTGTAGCAGGATGCTCATTATAACTCCATGTCGGGGTACCGCGGGGTCCATAGGAAATTGTGTCGGGGTGCTGCGGGGTCCATAGGGAACCAAGGTATGACGGGGTTGGACCCCGCTGTAGGTTCTAACGAGTATCCCGGCTTGGGACGTTGCTCAAGATGATGGCGGGGTTCCTTTAAGAAGATAAGGGATGGTTGAGCCAGACCCCGCTGAAGGAGTTGTGCACTCGGACTAGTCGGGGTAGCCGGATGATGTCTATACTCCTATATTCTCCTTGTGTTGAGGTGGAAAATTCTTCCTTGGTCTTTCGCCAATTTTGGCGGTTAACACTAATAATTGCCTATAGGAATCGTAATGACATGACATGCATACAAATTCTATTCTAAAATTGTTTTATATTAGTAACATATTTGTATTTGTTATAATTGTTATTATTACATAATATTGGATATTTTGTAATTAAAATACATTGAATTCAAAATATTGGGTGGGAGAGGGTAATATGACAATATTACGCACAGTCTCTACCATTAGTAAAACACCGTGAGATTTAAATGGCGCCTCGAGGCGTTTTGATTTCATCCTCCCTACGGAGGGTGTCCATTTGAGTCAATAGTAAGGTTGTCTTCCAAGCAATAGGATGTTTAGATGTATTTCAAAATGGACCTACCCTACAGTGGCAATTTTTGAGTTAAGTCGGAAAAATCTGAAATTGTAGGTTACACTCAAAAGATGTTATTAAGCTTGTTAATTACAATCTTGACCAAATCCAACGATGATTAATAAAAGTTGAAAATATGAGATATTTTGATTTAACTTTTATTAATTGAGAAAATCTCAATTCAACTATCAAATATGTGACATATATATCCTATATATATATATATATATTGTGGACACATATTAAATGTAAATGATTATTTTTTAATTTCAACAAACCAAACATGACCAATCCAATAATCACGATACTCTCTACTGAAAAACTGACCAGTGAAAATTTTGTCAAATGGAAAAGTAACATGAACATTGTGTTTGTATGTGAAAACTTCAAGTTCATCCTAACGGAGGATTTTCCTCCACACCCTCACGCCAAGTCCTCAGCAAATGTTGTTGAGGCATATGATCGTTGGCAAAATGCCAACAACAAAGCCCACTGCTACCTGTTAGCATGCATGTTTGACGTGCTTAGAAGTAAGCACGAAGTGGTTGAAACGGCGAAAGTGATTATGGACTCCCTACAGGCTATGTTTGGGCGCCCTTTTGAAAAGTCTCGTCATGAGACTATAAAGGCTATTATGAACACCCGAATGAAGAAGGGAACTTTAGTCTGTGAGCATGTGCTCAAGAAGTTTGAACACATCAATTAGGCTGAAATAAATAGCACAAAATTCGATGAAGCCACACAAGTGGGGATGATTTTTGAAACCCTATCCCCTAACTTCCTTCAGTTCAAAAGCAATTATTTCATGAACAAATTAAAATATAACATGACTCAGTTGCTCAACAAGCTTTATACCTTCGAATCCATTTCAAATGAAAAAGAAGGTGAGGCAAATGTTGTCAAAGCCACAACTTCCTCTTCTGGAAAGTCCAAAAGGAGGAAGTGGCGGGTTGAAAAAGGAAAAGGGCAATAACAAGGCTAAGAAAAACAACAACAACAAGGTGAAGAGCTCTGACATGAAGGTCAAAGGAAAATGTTTCCACTGTGGCATAGAAGGTCATTGGAAGAGGAACTGTAAAAAGTACCTCGAAGAGCTCAAGAATAAAAATAAAGGTAAATCAGATTTACTTGTTTTAGAAGCTTGTTTAGTTAAAGATTATATGTCTCTCTGGATAGTTGATTTAGGTGCGACTAACCATGTTTGTTATTCTATGCAAATGCTTGATTCTGCAACAGAGCTAGCCCATGGGAACTACAGATAAGAGTGGGCAATGGGGCAATGGGGCTATGGTATAGGCAAAAGCAGTAGGAGAAGTGCGACTTCTCTTTAATAATAATTTTCTTGTTTTGAACAATGTTTTGTTGGGGTTTTTGCCCTAAAGCTTGTAATTTATAAATGTGAATTGAAAATAAATAAAAGAAGTAGTTTATTCATTCAAATTGTCTTTTACATATATATATATAACATGTGTACTTAACATCCAAGAATGCCGGATTTAATTTCAAAATGAGTATATGAATGTCATATATAGATGGATTTAGTTTGAACAGAGCAATCTAAAGAGTCTGTAGATAGCAAATAAAGTTGGGTACATTATTTGTGGTTAATCTACAGCTACGGTCCATTCTGTAATGTATAGTGATCTTATCCTGGATCATTCAAATGGTGATATAAGAATGGAGGCACCTTGTATGATGTGATCATATAGGAATGGGCCACAATCTATATGAATCTCTCACAAAGATCCGTTACATGATGAGATTCATATATATCGACAATTGATGGATATATATGGGTGATCTTAATCATGAGTGTCTTATTGACTCCTTCAGGTTAGATCGTGGTTTTTGATATACCATGGGGGAGATCAGAGTTGCATTCTCGATTAATAATTTCGTATGTTGGAATCACGGTTTGACTTGTGGTTAGGAAGGTCGGCACACAATAGTGGAATCCACTCTTTCTTGTGAGAAGTAGATAGTAGTTCCCTTAAGGGTAAATTTGGGGCTTGAACAATATGAACGCTCTCCTAATTCCGTAAGGAATGTAGGATTTATTGTTCATTAGAGAATCAATGGCACTTAATGGAAAGATGTAATTAGAGGGGTATAACGGACATTATGACCCAGCTCTAATTATGAACTACTTGTGGAGGATCATACCATATGTAATAGCTATATCGATGGACACCAAGAGTTATTGATTTATGTAAAAACGTCTACAGTCGAGAGAGTGCAGCTTCGGGTTTTTAGTAGAATAACACCGAAGTAAATAATCATAAAATATTAATTAAAGAGTTTAATTAATTATTTCTAAGGATTATTGGAGCTCAAAATACTGTGGGTCCATTAGGTCCCTTTGCTAGCCCGATCGATTTAGGTAACAAGGGTCACGGTTGATTAATTGGATTGTCCAATTAATTGTGTTACAAAAGTGACACATATTTATTTGAGAATTAATTGAATAATGAGATTATTTAATTAACGAATATTAGTAATTCAATTAATTAAATAATAAGATTATTTAATTATGCGATTAATCATAAGTTTGAGGATGTTGATTGATATTTGTGTTTGAATGAAGATAAGATAATTTGATTATTTTATTTTTATTAAATTAAATATCAAATTTGAATTTAAAAAGGTTTAAATTCAAAGTTATTAACTATCCTTATAGATATTAGATATTTTAAAGGATTAATTAATTAAAGTAATCAATTAAAATATATAAAGGATATATTGTTGAAGAAACTGGTGAACGATATATAAAACAACACACATTCACGAACTAAAGTAAAAAAAAGAACAGAGGAGTGCGGCCATAAAAAGAAAAAAAATTATTTATTTTTGCTTATTTATTTTTGTGTGGCCGAATTCTTCCAATTGAAAAACAAGAGTTGTTTTTCTCATGTTGTTCTTCTTCAACCTCCATTCAAGTTTCTGAGTACCGTGACATGCCGACACGCCGTTATCAAACCCGGGTCTAAGCGAGGAAGATCTTGTGGTTCAAATCATAGAGCAGATCGTATTAAAGAGAAGGAGCATTCAACACTGGTATGAAATCGTTTCACATTCTTTGTTGTTTTCGATTATTACTGTATAATTACGTTTACTTGATGATTGCATAAAAGTTTTAAAATCCTTCTGCTGCGCAATCTGTAATCCTAGGTTCCTACAAATGGTATTAGAGCCATTTTTTATACAGTATAATCAAATTCGATTGCTCCTAGTTGCATGTATGAATGTATAGGCACTTTCTAATTATTGTATGATGTTTATAATTTTTTTTTAATTTATTATAAACATGGTTGGGCATTAATTATATGGTACAATGGGTTTAGGGTTCGTTTTAATAGTTGAAATATTTTACAATGTAATATTAATCATGGGATGTAATTTTAATATATTTTTTTTCTGCTGTATTTTCTTTGTTGTATTTTTTCTGCCATGTATTTTATTGTAAAATATGTATGAAGAAATCAGACGAAGAAGACGGAATTCAAAAGATGAAGAAGTTGGACGTGTGTTGGACACACAAGCGGCAGAGCATGTGCATAAGGCACAAAGTAGCAATGCGCACAAGTGTTGCGTGTGCAAGTGTTGCGGATACAAGTGTTGAATGTACAAGTGTTGCACAAAAATGTGTGTGTGCAAGTGTCAAATGATTTTTATGCAACATGTTGCTGTGTGCAATTGTTGCATGTGATAATAAAATAAAAGGCAATAGGTGTGCAAAGAACACACGCACACAACACTGCTGCAACATGCAATTTTTGTATGTTTGTGCAGCAGTCTGCGCAAGCAGCAACACTGTGACGCAAGCCATGCGCGCGAATGCGGCCACGACCATGATGCACTAAGGCTGCATATTCGTCATGCTAGGGTCTGCGTATTCGGAAGTGTGAATGGGCTAGAATATTTTTATTAATGACATGGGCCTCCAATAAATGGTAAGTGTAACATATGGGCCTTGGTTTATGATTCATGAGATGGATCACCATTAAAAATATTATGGTTAATCAAGTTGGACTTGGTTAAAAACCCATTAGATGCAAAAGATGGACTTGAAGAAAAAGGAATTACAAGAAGACCAAGGAATGTCTTGGATTAATATTTTGTAATTAGATAATTTTTTTTTTTTTTTTTTTTTAAAGTTAAATAACCTATTGTACTTGGTCAACTCATGAATGCTTTTAATGTGAGATGATTAAAGCATTGTCATGCATATACATATCATTTAGATTAGGTGTGCCTATACATATATATATATATATATATATATGTTGATATGTCATACATGCATTATAGCCATCTATATTATGTGTTTATTTTTTTAAAATTTGATTAAAATGGGTAATTCACATAATTGGCTAAAAATTAATGGGATTAGTTTTTAGGAGTAAAAACTTGGTAATTCTCATTAATAACTAATCTTTTTATTAAAGAGTTTAATTAATTAGATTAGTAGGGTCATTCATATATATTAGGATTAATTCGATTAAGCCCCTAATAATAATTGGACCTAATAATGTGTTTAGTTTTAATAATTAAAACTTGGTAAATACATATTTAATAATTCTAGTCTTAGTAAATAGTTTATATAGATTAGAATTATCACTAATAAACTAGATTTTTAAGAGTTAAAAATCGAATTAGTTTATTAGTTATTGGAATAGGATTTTAATAATTTGTGATTAATGCATTTGACGCTTAGATTGAAATTAGCCATTTAATCTAGTTTAATCTAGGTGCATTAATATTTATAGAAAACCCTTATTATAAAATAGTGAGTAGGAGAGGGATATATGACATTATATCCCGTGGTTTCCATCATTAGTTTAATACCGTGAGATTCGAGTGGGGCCTCATGACGACTTTGCTTTCATCCTCCCTAAGAAGGGTTTTCATAAGTATCAATACCAATGTTGACTTCCTAATGGATAGGATTTCTTAAGGATTTTGGGATTGACCGACCCTAAGGCGGCAATTCTCGAGTTAAGCTCTAGAGATATGAAATGATGGGTTACGCTCACAAGGTTTTAATTAAATTGGTTAATTATAAACCTAACTGAAATAAACGATGGTTGAATGTTAGAGGAATAAGAGTTATTCTGGTATAACATTTGATTGAGAATGTCTAGATCCAACATGCAAGAATTTGATCGACCCAAGACGGCACTTGCTTGTGGTATGTTGGATTGTCGTGGCATAGTAACACTTTTTAGGGTTGTTCTTGTTCATTAAACATTTTCATGCATCATGTTTAATTTTATGCTGAACATTCACACATGTTTTGAATGTATGACTAAATGAATTATTAATTTATGTTATATCAGCCATGTTATCTGCACTATTACAAATCATAGCCAATGACAAATTAACTGGTGATGACTACACTAAATGGAAACATAACATAAATGCAATCTGGGCACCAAGGACCTAAAGTTTGTGCTTATGGAGGAATGTCCTCCAACGCCTACTGTCAATGCCGCACGAATTGTTCGTGAGGCATATGAGAAATGGGTCTCATCAGATGAGAATTCCCGAACATATCTGTTAGCAAGTATGACAGACGTGCTTGTCACTATGCACGAAGCAATGGGTAATACATTTGAAATAATGGAGTCATTGCAAGCCATGTTCAGGTAGCACTCTGAGCAAAAGTGGCACGAAGTTGTTCGTTCTATAATGCTTGCTCGGATGAAAGAGGGCGCATCTGTTCGGGAACATGTCCTGAACATGATGTCATATTTCAACATGGTAGAGATCAATGGTGGGGCCATTGATGAACCCAGTCAAGTGAGCATCATATTGACGACTCTTCCAAAGATTTTCGATTAGTTTAAGAGTAACTACGGGATGAGCAAGCTGAGGTTCAATCTCACTTAATTGCTCAATGAGCTCACTACTTTTGAGTCCTTGACTAAGGACAACAAAAGTAAGACCGGTGAGGCAAATGTTGTCGAACCATCTACCTCTGGTAACAAGAAGAGGAAAAGGTCTGCTGGGAAGGCTAAAGGTAAGCCTAAACCCAAGAAAGCTTAATGCAAGAAGAAAAAGGTAAAAAGTAAATATGATTTACTTGTTCTTGAAACTTGTACAGTGGAAGATGATTCTTCACCCTAGATAGTTGATTCGGGGGCCACTAACTATGTTTGTTTTTCTATGCAGTGGACTGATTCTTGGACACAGCTTGAGGAGGGAGCCTTCTCTATGCGTGTTGGGTCAGGGGATGTCGTGTTAGCTCGAGCAGTGGTAGTTAGACTATATTTTGGAAGTTCTTTCATTATTTTGAATAATGTATTTTTAATTCCTGGATTTACTTAAAATTTGATTTCAGTTTCAAAATTGTTGGAACAATTATATTCTTTTTCTTTTAATAATAAGTCTGTTATTATTGCAAAGGATGGTTTGAATATATGTTCAAGATTAAATGTAAACAACTTATATGCTTTAAGGTCATTAATACATACTACACTGCTCAACGATGAATTGTTTAAAGTTGAAAAACCTAAAACAAAACGACAAAAGATTTCTCCAAAAAACGAAAAGTATCTATGGCATCTAAGACTTGGCCATATCAACCTTGACTGGATGGATAGACTAGTGAAAAGCGAACCTTTAAGTAAGTTAAAGGTTGGTACCTTACCTTGTATGTAAATACTATTTAGAAGGTAAAATGACCAAGAGACATTTTACTGGAAAAGGGCTTAGAGCCAAAAAACCACTAAATCTTATACATTTAGACGTCTGTAGACCGATGAATATTAAAGAAAGGGGTGGATATGAGTATTATATCATCTTTATAGATGACTAATCAAGATACGGATATGTCTACCTAATGCATTGGAAGTCGGAAATTTTTAAAAAAGTTTAAAGAATTCCGAGATGAAATTGATAACCAGTTAGGAAAGACTATCAAGTCTCTATGATCGAATTATGGAGGTGAGTACCTTGACCAAGAGTTTGAAGACTTTATGGTCGAGTATGGGATAGTGTCCCAACTCACAGCTCCTAATACACCACAACAGAATGGTGTCACGAAGAGAAGAAATAGAACTCTAATGGAAATGGTGAGATCTATGATTAGTTTCTCATCATTACCAAATTCCTTTTTGGGAATATGCATTACAAACTGCGGCTTACATTTTGAATGTAGTCCCATCCAAATCTATTCTTAAGACTCCATTAGAGTTGTGGAATGGTTGTAAATCTAGTTTGCGACATTTCTACATATAGGAGTGTCCCGCACATGTGCTGAAGAACAGAAGTGGAAAGCTAGACCCTAAGTTTGTGGTCTGCTTGTTTGTAGGACATTCCAAGGAGACCAGAGGTGGATACTTCTATAGTCCCGAAGGGAACAAAGTATTTGTATCGACAAATACAACGTTTCTTGAGGATAACTATATTAGTGATCATAAACCTTGTAGCAAGATTGTATTAAATGAAATGGAGCCTAGTATGACTAGTGCTCAGTCAACAAGAGTTGTTGATCCATTGACATATGATAGTAAGATGATTCCTAGTCAGGATACACTACTACCTAGACGTAGTGGGAGGGTTGTAAAACAACCCGAACATTGTTTGGGTTTAGGTGAGGGACGAGATGTCATCTCTACTGATAGTATGGATTATCCATTGACATTTAAGAATGCAATGGAAGATTCTAACAAAGAGGAATGGCTTAAAGACATGAATTTCGAGATGAAGTCCATGTACTCTAACTCAGTCTGGAAACTTATAGACTTACCAGATGGGGTAAAACTCATAGGGTGTAAGTGGATCTACAAGAGAAAGAGAGGAGTAGACGGGAAGGTAGAGACCTTCAAGGCAAGGCTAGTGGTTAAGGGTTATACCTAGAAAAAAGGGGTCGATTATGAAAAAACCTTCTTGCTAGTAGCCATGTTTAAGTCTATTCAGGTTCTCTTATCCATTGGTACCTATTTCGATTACGAAATTTAGCAAATGGACATCAAGACTGCATTCTTGAATGGCAATCTTGATGAGAGCATTTACATGATACAACTAGAGGGATTTGTGTCTCCAAATCAAGAGCAAAACGTTGATGAGTCTTATGTCTACAAGCGCATCATTGATAAAAAGGTAGTTTTCTTAGTTCTTTACCTAAATGATATCCTACTCATTGGGAATGATGTAGGGGTATTATTGGAGGTAAAGGGCTAGCAGGCTAGCCAATTCCAAATGAAATATTTGGGAGAGACAAGTTATGTTCTAAGGATCCAACTTATAAGGGATCATAAGAATAAACTCATAGCATTGTCTCAAGCATCGTATATAGATAAAATTCTTGTGCGATTTTCGATGCAGAATCCAAGAAAGGTAATTTACCTTTCAGGCATGGAGTTCATTTGTCTAAGGAATAGTGTCCTAAGACACCTCAAGTAGTTGAGGATATGAGACATGTTCCTTATGCATCTGCAGTAGGTAGTCTCATGAATGCTATGTTATGCACGACACCGGACATCTGCTTCGCAATGGGAGTAGCCAGCATATACTAGTCTACCCAGGATTGGATCATTGAGTTGTTGTCAAGACTATTCTCAAGTATCTTCGGAGAACGAGAAACTATATGCTAATGTATTCTAGATAGGATTTGATCCCGTTAGGATATACGGATTCTGAATTTCAATCAAACATGGATTCTAGGAAATCCAAGTCTGGATCAGTATTCACCCTTGGTGGTGGAGCCATTGTGTGGAGGAGTGTTAAGCAATCTTGTATTGCCGATTCCGTCATGGAAGCTGAATATGTAGTCGCTTGTAAAGCTACTAAAGAGGCTATTTGGCTCCGCAAGTTCTTGAGCGATCTGGAAGTTGTTCCAAATCTAGTTAAACCTATCACACTTTATTGTGATAATAGTGGTGCTATGGCTAATTCCAAAGAATCAAGGTAGCATCACAGGACAATCATGCTGCCATTTACGAAGACCTTACCGGCTAAAGTGTTTATGGGTCACCTAGAGAGTCTAGGTTTACAAGATATATCTCACATGCTTTAGTGCAAGTGGAAGATTGTTGGGGTTTTTTCCCTAAAGATTGTAATTTGTAAATGTGAATTGAACATAAATAAAAGAAGTAGTTTATTCATTCAAATTGTCTCATACATATATATATATATTTATAACATGTATACTTAACATCTAAGATTGATGGATGTAATTTCAAATTGAGTATTTGAATGTCATATACAGATGGATTCAGTTTGAAACGAGTAATCTAAAGAGTCCGTAGATAGCAAATAAAGTTGGGTACTTTATTTATGTTTAATCTACAACTACGGTCCATTTTGTAATGTACGATGATCTTATCCTAGATCATTCATATGGTGTATGAAAATGGAGGCAACTTGTATGATGTGATCATATAGGAATGGGCCATGATCTATATGAATCTCTCACCAAGATCCGTTACATGATGAGATTCATATATATGGACAATTGATGGCTATATATAGGTGATCTAAATCCTGAGTGTCTTATTGACTCTTTCAGGTTAGATCGTGGTTTTTGATATACCATGGGTGAGATAAGAGATGCATTCCTGGTCAATAACTTTGTATGTTGGAATCGCAATTTTGCTTGTGGCTAGGAAGGTTTGCACACAATCTCCTTCTTGTGAGAAGTAGATAGTAGTTCCCTTAATGATTGATTTGGGGCTTGAACAATATAAGCGCTCTCCTAATTCCATAAGGAATGTAGGATTTATTGTTTATTAAAGAATCAATGGTACTTAATAGAAAGATGTAATTAAAGGAGTATAACAGACATTATGACCCAGCTCTAATTATGAACTACTTTTGAAGGATCATATCATATGTAATAGTTATATCGATGGACACCAAGAGTTATTGGTTTGTGTAAAAACGTCTACAGTTGAGAGAGTGTAGCTTTGGGTTTTTAGTGGAATAACACCGAAGTTAATAATCATGAAATATTAATTAAAGAGTTTAATTAATTATTTCTAAAGATTATTGGAGCTCAAAATACTGTGGGTCCATTAGGTCCCTTTGCTAGCCCGATCGATTTAGATAACAAGGGTCACGGTTGATTAATTGGATTGTCCAATTAATTGTGTTACGAAAGTGACACGTATTTATTTGGGAATTAATTGAGTAATGAGATTATTTAATTAATGAATATTAGTAATTAAATTAATTAAATAATAAGATTATTTAATTATGCAATTAATCATTAGTTTGAGGATGTTGATTGATATTTGTGTTTGAATGAAGATAAAATAATTTGATTATTTTATTTTTATTAAATTAAATATCAAATTTGAATTTAAAAATGTTTAAATTCAAACTTATTAATTATCCTTATAGATATTAGATATTTTAAAGGATTAATTAATTAAGGTAATCAGTTAAAATATATATATGATATATTGTTTAAGAAACTGATGAACGATATATAAAACAACACACATTCACAAACTAAAGTAAAAAAGAGAGCAGAGGTGTGCGGCCGTAAAAAGAATTTTTTTTTTTTTTTTTTTGCTTATTTATTTTTGTGTGGCTGAATTCTTCCAATTGAAAAACAAGAGTTGTTTTTCTCGTGTTGTTCTAATTCAACCTCCATTCAGGTTCCTGAGTACCATGACGCGCCCACACGCCGTTATCAATCTTGCATCATAGAGAAGAAGATCTTGTGATTCAAATCAATGAGCAAATCGTATTAAAGAGATGGAGCCTTCAACGTTGGTATGAAATCATTTCACCTTCTTTGTTGTTTTCGACTATTACTGTACAATTAGGTTTACTTAATAATTGCATAAAATTTTTAAAATCCTTCCGCTGCGCAATCTATAACCCTAGGTTCCTACATGTTTATTATATTCCTGGTTTTAGGAGAAATTTGATTTCTGTTTCGAGACTATATGAGCAATTATTTAAGGTTTCTTTTGATAATAAAGTTGTTATTATTTCTAGAAAGGGTTTAAATATTTGTTCTGGAATTTTAGATAATGATTTCTATTTTTTAAGACCAACCTCTAATACACTGAAATGTTCAAAGTCGAACAACCAAAGTCTAAAAAGTAAAAGATTTCTCCTAGCGATAACACATACCTATGGCATCTTAGACTGGATCATATAAACCAAAATAGGATTGAAGACTGGTAAAGGAAGGTCCTTTACGAGAGCTAAAAGTTGGCACTCTTCCAATTTCTGAATCTTGTTTGGAAAGTAAAATGACCAAACGACCATTTTCAGCAAAAGGTAAAAGAGCCAAAGAACCTCTTCGGTTGATACGTTCTGATGTGTGTGGTCCCATTAATGTACAAGCAAGAGGTTATGAATATTTCGTCACTTTCATTGATGATTATTCTAGGTATGGTTATATTTATTTAATGTGAAGGAAATCTGAAACTTTTGGAAAGTTTAAGGAATTCCAAGCCGAGGCTAAAAATCAATTAAATAGATTAATTAAAACTCTTTGATCAGATCGAGGAAGTGAATACCTTGACACTGAATTCTTGGATCATTTAATCGAACATGGGATTTTATCCCAACTGACTGCACCTGGGACATCACAGCAAAACTGTGTCGCATAAAGAAGAAAGAGAACATTGCTTGATATGATGAGATCCGTGTTGGGTTACTCATAATTACCCATGTCATTCTGGGATATTGATCGAACCAAAATTGGTATGATTTTGGCCCGTATTTTCGTATCTTTTTGCTTGATTCTTGGGCATTTTCCCCGTGTTTTAATGTTGTTTATTAAGTATTTTTAGGTATTTAAAAGTTGAAGGGCATTATGGTAATTTGGAGAAATTGGGGGCAAAAGCGTAAAATATAAGGAGAAGATTGAAGTTTTCGTAATATTGGAAGAAAGCAGTGGAGCATTTTGTAAATAACCATGTAGAGTAGCCAGACGCGCCACGTCAGCTAAGTGATACGGTGCGTTTAGCCATAGCTGATCAATTGGGCCTTTGATTGCACCCCAACCCTTTCTGCGTGCACCCCAGCAGCCTTCACTTAGCAAAACGGTGCGTTGCAATAAGAGGAGCAAGTCAAGCGTGGCCCAACACAGGCCCAAGACAAGAGCCCAAACTGCATGTGCACAGCTGTGTGCACCCCAGCCCATCTCCTCACACACCCCATAGAAGACAGCAGCCCACGTCAGCGTTTTTAATGATGCGACGCGTTTTGAGTAGGGTTGGGCTGCCAATTGCACCCCACTTTACTTCTAATTGCACCCCATTTAAGACAAGTGAGCAACAGCCCATTTGCACCCCACTCACCTGTTGATTACACCCTAATTACTATTCACCTTCTCCTTCCTCTCACGCGTGACCAGCCATGGCACCCCTCCAAACCCTTACCAACGTCGCCGGAAGTCCCATTTCCCGTCACCGTCACCGTCACCGGCCAAAAACCGGTCCAAATTAACGACCACCACACCGGCAGCCCCATCATTCCATTTTCGACGTCCCAAATCGCTAAAAACTTCAAGCCCAAATCACGCCAAGTTCTTCCCATTTTACCCCTCTTGTCACGTCCACGTCAGCTTTTTGGTCGCCATGGCGACAGGGGATGATTTTCCACACCTGATGGCTTCGCCATATTGTCGCCCTTTGGTCACCATTAATGCAAACTACTACCTCTCTCTGTGTTCATCTCTGATTGGTGAGATTTGGGAGGAAAATTACGGAAAAGCCCCTTTGAGGGGCCAAAATGGCAATTTGACGAGTATATGGGTGTTTTGGTAATTAGCCATCCGTGAGCTATTTTGAAAACACTATAAATTCATCCTATTTTTAATTTGACTAATCAAATCCTATTCTCTCCTACCTATCTCCTTTTCATCTTAGGATCTCCATTAATCATCTCCCAAATTCCTCCATTTCTACACTTGAACTAATCTTTTCTATCCAAAAACTCACACCAAATCTTGATTACTTCCCTAGACCATTCATTCGCTACCATTCTCTACATCACAAATCCTTTGTCACTCACCATAAGCCATCCACCTATCTAGACACATCCTCTTCCTTCATTCTTTGCACTAGGAGCATCTAAGGAGAACAAGGATCAAGCACTAAAGAAGGAGGCCCAAGGGTGATTTCTTTATCATTTACTTGTTTTCTATTTTTGCTACTATGTGTAATTAAAACCCTAATCTAGGGGATTGATTTGATAAACATTTGGTTGTGGGTATTTGCTTAAGCTTTGTAATGAATCTCTATATGTGTTCTATTTATTAATTAATTAGATTCTATTCATTATGTGATTGACTTGTATATCCACTTGTTAATTACAATCTTGTTTAGAATAACATGTTATATAATCATTCTTGGATTGACACCCTTGAGTGATTAAGAACCCAATAAATAGGATAGATTAGCGGAGGGTATATCAACCACATTAATCTAAACCTAAATTTGTTAACATGTAGAGATTGGTCCTTAAAGTGGCTTGAAAAGCACTATCCATACCCACTTGCTAATCAATCAATTCCCTAGCATCAATATTAATTGTTTTCATCCATTTTTCTTATCAAGATTGTGAGTCTTCTATTTTTCTTATCACCTTATTTTTAGTTAGATTTATTTTGTATGTATGTTTGATGGTTTGACAAACCATACACTCATTCATCCACTTATGATTTATTTTATTGCATATAGATTAGCTAACTAATTCAACATATTACTCTAATTCCTTGTGGAACGAATTCTTAAGCTTACCACTTTACTAATTTTCAAAACTTAAAATATATTGCGTAAAGATTCATTTTATAAATATTATTTTGGTAATTCGCAATTTGATAACGACACAAAAAGCGAGTCATCAGATATCCACTACAAACTTCTGTATACATACTTAATTTAATTTCATCTAAGTCTATACCTAAGACACCCTTAGAGTTGTGGAATGGAAGCAAAGTTAGTTTGCGACACATTTGCATATGGGGGTGTCTGTATGTAGGTACCTAGGTTTGCAGATTGCGCAGCGGAAGGGTTTTTAAAAATTTTAATGCAATCATAAACTAAACCTATTTGTACAGTAATAATCGAAACAATTAAAGAAGGTGAAACGATTTCATACTTACGTAGGAGACTCCTTCACTTTAATTCGATCTGCTCCTGATTTGAACCACTTGATCTTCCTCACTATCTCTCGAAACTGGCAACGGCGTGTGGGTGCGTCACGGTACTCAGGAACTCGAATGGAGGCAGTAGAGACACACAAAACAACTCTTTTGCTTTTGTGTATATAATGCAGCAAGCCAAAAAAAAAATAAACCCTTTGTTTTTCTTGTTTGCCGCACCCTATGTCTCTTTTTTCTTTTTGCTTTTTTCTTTGTATCAGATACAAAATTTTTCTCTTATTCAAAATAACATATATCATATATATATATATTAAACTTAAACTAATTAATAAAATCTTTTAAGATATCGAATATCTTTTAAAGATATTAATTAATTAATTTGATTTAATTTGAATTCAAAACTCTTTTAAATTCAAATTTAATATTTAATTAAATGAAAATAAAATAATCAAATTATCTTTTCTTCATTCAAAATTAAATATCAATCAACACCCTCCATCTAATGATTAATTACTCAATTAAATAATCTAATTATTTAATTAACATAATCATTAATATTCATTAATTGAATAATCACATTATTAAATTAATTCCCGAATAGACACGTGTCACTTTTGTAACACAATTAATTGGACAATCCAATTAATTAACTGTGACCCTTGTTACCTAAATCGATCGGGCTAGCAAGGGGACCTAATGGACCCACAGCATTTTGAGCTCCAATAATCTTTAGAAATTAAACTCTTTAATTAATATTTCATGATTATTAACTTCGGTGTTATTCCACTAAAAACCCGAAGTTGCACTCTCTCAACTGTAGACGTTTTTACACAAACCAATAATTCTTGGTATCCATCGATATAGTTATTACATATGGTATAATCCTCCACAGATAGTTCATAATTAAAGCTAGGTCATAATGTCTGTTATACCCCTCTAATTATATCTTTCCATTAAGTACCATTGATTCTCTAATGAACAATAAATCATACATTCCTTACAGAATTAGGAGAGCGCTCATATTGGTCAAGCCCCGAATCAACCCTTAAGGGAACTACTATCTACTTCTCACAAGAAGGAGTGGATTCCACTATTGTGTGCACACCTTCCCAGCCACAAGCCAAACCATGATTCCATCATACGAAGTTATTGACCGGGAATGCAACTTCGATCTCACCCATGGTATATCAAAAACCACGATCTAACCTGAAGGAGTCAAAAAGACAATCAATATTAAGATCACCCATGTATAGCCATCATTTGTTGATATATATGAATCTCATCTTTTAACGGATCTTGGTGAGAGATTCATATAGATCATGGCCCAATCCTATATGATCAAATTGTCGGGAAAAAATACGTGCACGCAGCGTAAGCGAGACTAAAAGAGAGTTTAGCATATTTTAAAATTTTTTCCATATTGAACCTTAACCCTTTAATTAATTAATCATACATACGAAAAGATGAAATACCTTTGTCGCGTGATCAGATTGACTTACGTCAATGGTAATCCGCAAGATCTTCCAAAACCAAACACGAACGTGAATCACCTGGGAGCGTGATATCCCTTCTTTGAATTGTGAACCTGAGAATGGACAAACAAACACTTTTCTGAATTTTGTTAGTCACTATAATCTCCAAAAGGTTGCTAAGAATGTTCTGGTCACTTTTCAATTCACAATCGTAAGATTAAAATTCGCGTGAACCTAATTCGAAAGTGTGTACAAGATCTCTTGATGTTAAGATCACTAGTACACTATCGAAGCAAGAACAATTATTCTCTCACAAACCCTCTTGGCCGAATTCTCACTAGTCTAAGAGTTGGATTTTATTTTTCTCTTGCAAAAGAAAAACCTCTCAATTGCAAAAACTAGGGTTATTCGAAAATATAAAGAATATGTATATATATAGTTGCCGCCTACCCTTGCCAATTTATATATATCTATATATATATGTCTATATACAAAATATATATATACCGCATACTTACATGCCTATATTAATTATGTATATAGTCTGCATGGCTTCATGCGTATATACAAATTATATATCCTATTTGAATTCTTCTTGCCATTTTAAAAATATGCATGAATTCCATTTATATATATATATATATCATATATATCTATCTCGGTCAAATAAATATTTTATATATCTATAGAGCACAAATTCATCTTACATTAAAACTCTATAGTACAAACCCTAATCCAACTCTTTAGTATATTTGTGACTATATAAAAGACTTCCTAATTTGACTAAACAAATAAAGTCTTTTATATCTAGTATAATACCAATAGTAGTATACTACAAGGAAACATATTTCCTAATCAGAAAAAGATTTGATTTTTAATTAAATAATTGATTAACATATTAATTAATTTACATTTAATTAAATAATAAAATAAAACAATATTATGGGCTAAAAATTAGCCATAGCCTCCCATGACTAGAACTTGGGCCTACATATTGTTTTCTTATTTTATTTAATCCATTTGGACTTTAATTAAAAGCTCACATGTGAACTAGACTCATTCTTACTAAAAGAAATAAACCCGCATGTCTTTCATTAATATATTAATATAATTTAAACAGCCCATTAAATAAATAATGTGCAAATTATATTCTTAATATATTAAATACAATTCTAAATGGACCCACAAATAGTCCGGTAGAATATATCAAGTGATTCATGCAAGTCCGTGCGGATTGGGGATCTTGGCTGGCCTATCTAAATTTAAGCTCTAATAGATATAACTCAATCACAATCAACAAATGATCCACTTAGGTTCAATCTATTAATTTTAGTTTATTCCACTATAGAACTAAAATTGCACTCTTAAATAAAGATGGAATAAGTTAACGATACTCATTCATACCCTAGACAATCATATGGGAGATAGTGAATCCTCATGAAGAATATCAGTAATCGCCAAAACCTCATAGACCGTCTATAGCTCTCCAAGTTACCATATTTACTCATATGACCACACTTTGAACTTGGATATATATTATGACTTGTCCAGAAGTCATCTTTCAATAAACGCTATTGAAAACCCAACGTTAAGATTTCATATCCAAAACCACAAAGCATCCATATGATGATATTCTAATTGTAAGATCCGTTATTTGTATTGGCTTGATTCCATTGCAAAACGCTCTATATTTGTATTAGTAGTTGCTTAAGTATTTCTTGGAAGAAAAGAGCCTCAAAGGTGAAGAAGCAACATCTTGTGCAAATATCGTCTTCAAGGGGAACATCGCTTACTTGGATGCTAAGGTATCAAGATTCTTCTTCCTCTTGCAAGGCGTTAGCGCACACACACACAATTCATACATGTGTGTCCCTGCATCGTTGTGCACCATTTATATAACACATTCACATGATTTTGTATGCTCATGCATTGAACTCAAATGCTCATACATTTTAGAGTTGCATGTTCTAGGACTATGTCTAGGAAATGGCATTCATATGTGAACTTGTGTTTGTATGTTTGTGTTTCTTGTGTTTTGGACTTTACAATGGTCTTATTTGATTCCTTATTGAGTCCCGGTCATTTCGGTTACTCATACGTTAAGTTTCGAGTCCAAACGATGTAGCTACGCTACTTTTCGTTCACATTCGTTGAGTTGTGTTCGTCGTTGTTTTCCGAGATGAATTCTCAACCATTTTTCAAAGTTTCATAGTTTTCGTTATGCATGAGGGAGTAACGGTTCGTAATCCAAAAACAGATTCGAATTCGGAGTTCGGATGCCCGAATACGGCTGAAGAACGTGAGAGGTGCGCGAGGAGGTCGCTTGACCAAAAGCCAATCAAGGGGTGGCCACGTGTGGACCACGTGTGCCACACGGCCAGAGCTCCTCTCTGGCCACGTGTGGCACACGCTGGCCACACGTGGACTGGCCAAAGTCCCCCCAAAATTTGGACAAGTTTGCCCCTCATCTTCCCTCCTCAAATGATCTCTCTTCCCTCCATTTTTTCATAACTTGAACATTCACCAAATCTGATTTTCTGCAGAATTGTTCATGATTTTGATTTACTTACTTTGATCATAACTTCTTCATACGAACTCGAAATTGAGTGATTCAAAAGCCAAAATTGTTGGTCTCAACAAGAGCTACAAACCCCAAGCATTTTTAGAGGCAATTGATTTCTTCATTTTTCGCAGCACTCTGATTTTCAGTACGAGGTCATTAGTTGTATGTGATACTTCTTCTCTTGTAATTTCATTTGAGAGGTGATTAGGATTTGATAGCTTTGAGTGTGTAAGTTCTTTTCATATAGTGGATTTGCTTTGCCGGTGGTTGTGGATTCAACCCGTGGATGTTTCCTCTTTGAGGTTTTACCACGTAAAAACATTGTGTCTCATTTTTTTTTTGCTTTATATTTCCTTATCTTCCATATGTTCTCTTGTATTGATTCTTTTGTATATTGATGCTTACATGAATTGATTCATAATATACAATTGCTATATCATTACAAGTATTCATTTTCATTCTTATATTCCGTATCTTTTTGAATATTGGAAGAATTTGGGACTATACCTATTCACCCCCCCTCTAGGTATAAAACACTAAACTTTAAAGGGAATTTCAATTGGTATCAAAGCGGGTGTCTAGACGCACTTAGATAGATCCTTTATTTGTAGTGTTTGTGTTTTATTTGTGATAATCATGATTAAGGAAGTGTGTTCCTATGTAGCTTCTTTTGTTGAACATATTGACTTGGATGAGAAAAAGATTAATGATCTTACTCTTGAAAATGAATGCTTATCCAAAGTCAATATGTCTCTCAACAAGAAGTTAGAGAATCATGAAAAATGCTCAAAAGATTTTAATGATCTTAAAGACAAGATTCTAAGTCTTGAAATGAACTTGAAAGATAGTAATGATAGACTTGGTATTTTGAAGCAAGAAATTGAGCAAAGGGATAACTCTCTTGTTAGTGCTAAAAGGCTAGAAAACATTCTTAGAGTCAAACTTAGTGAGCACTTAACTCAAGAGAAAAAATATGAACTATGGCTTAATAAATCACGTGAAGATGTTAGGTTTAGTGATGACATCGCAAAAAAATATGCCATTAAAATTACAATGCTTAATGAGAAACTTAATGAGGCTAATAGGATGATTAACAAGATGTCATCTAGTTCTAATCAAGTTGATTCCCTCATTAAAAGTGGTAAGCATCCTAGTGACAAAAGAGGTTTGGGTTATGTCAATGAGAAGGAGACTCCTTCATCTAACAAATCTATTTTTGTCAAAGCAAGTATTGAACCAAATGTAGGTACTCTCACTCAAGGTAAAGAAATGAAAGCTACCGGAGGTGCCTCAACATCAACAAGGAAGTTCAATGGAAGAACTCAACAAGATCAAATTCAAGAAGCATCATCCTCAAAAGGAAAAGGTGAAGCATCAAGGATTGCTCTTCAAAGAGGTAAAATTGTGAGAAGACCAAATGCTTTGGAAGCAAATGCAAATGGTAAATTTTTTAAATTCATACCTATTTGTCATCATTGTAACATGATAGGACATATTCGACCTAGGTGTTTTCAATATATTCGGAAATGCAAATTTGATAATGCTTTTCATGATATGTCTTTGAATGGTCCTAGGCAATCATCCATGTATGGATTTAGAACTAGACCTAGGAAGACTTTGGAAAAGCATGTTGAGAAGAATTGTGTTGATAACTTGCTTGCTAAATCTTGTGTTGTGCCTCACTCTACTATGCATAAGAAAGTTGATAATGCTTTGTTTGATATCTTTGAGAATGTGACCAATGAGGTCAAGGTGCATGTTAAAAAGTCTAACATTGAGTCAAAGCATGAAAAAGCTAAGAGTGAGAAGCATGTTGTGAAAAGTGTATGGGTTAGAAAAGACACATCTAAATGTCTAGTTACACAATATGCTTTACGTGTCAACTCCTCCTACTCTTGGTACCTAGATAGTGGTTGTTCTAGGAACATGACCGGAAACAAAGATTTCTTCAAAAATCTTGTGTTAAAGGATGGAGGGTGGGTCACCTTTGGTGATGGCACCAAGAAGCAAGTTCTTGGCAAGGGAACTATATGTATCCCCGGATTGCCTAAACTTCGCAATACCTTGTTTGTTGATGGATTACAAGCTAATCTTATAAGCATTACTCACTTGTGTGAAATCTTTAAAGAAGTTAGCTTTACTAAAGATGTGTGTACTATTATCGATAAAGAGGACAATGTTGTCCTAAAAGTCAAGAGGTCTATAGACAATTGCTATTGTCTCAATGTAGATCCTCTAACTTGCAATATGGCACATGAGTGCAACAAGCTTGAGTTGTGGCATCAACGGTTGGGTCATATCAATTTTAAAGACTTGAAAAAGCTTGAAAAACATAGCATTGTTAGGGGTCTTCCTAGTCTTGGTAAAAAGCTAGAGATTGTTTGTGAACCTTGTCAATTGGGTAAACAAACCAAAATATCTCACAAAAAGAATTCTTATATAGCTACCAAGAGACCATTAGAGCTTGTACACATGGACCTAATGGGGCCAATTCCAACCGAGAGCATCAATGGCAAAAAGTATATTTTTGTATGCGTTGATGATTTCTCTAGGTTCACTTGGGTGTATTTTCTTAGGAGCAAGACCGAGGCTTTCAATTATTTTAGAAAATTTTGTAATCAAGTGCAAAATGAAAAAGGTCTTGATATTAAGAAAATATGTCACATTAGAAGTGATCATGGGACGGAATTTGAAAATGCTAATTTTAGTGAATTTTGTGATGGTTTGGGAATATCTCATGAGTTCTCCGCACCTAGAACTCCTCAACAAAATGGAGTTGTTGAGAGGAAAAATCGTGTCTTGCAAGAGATGGCTAGAGTCATGCTCAATAGCAAGAAAGTCCCTAGAAACCTTTGGGCCGAAGCGGTCAATACCGCTTGCTAAGTGTCGAATAGAGTTTTTAGAAGGCCCGGCAAAAAACACACGTCCTATGAGCTTTGGAAAGGCAAGAAGCCTAATGTGAGTTACTTCCACACTTTTGGGAGTAAATGTTATATTTTAAATGATAGAGATCACTTGGGAAAGTTTGATGCTAAAAGTGATGTTGGTCTCTTTCTTGGGTATGCTTTGAATAGTCGTACTTATAGAGTGTTCAACTTGAATACTAAGACTATTATGGAGTCTATGAATGTTAAAATTGATGATCTTAGCATGCTTAACTTGTGTGATGATAATGATGTCAATGAACCTAATGAAAATCATGTTAATGACATTATTTCACCTATTGATGTGACTAGTAGTGAATCTAGTCAAGATGATGACAAAGATAGTTGTATTGATGTTCAAAGTCAAGGATTGGAAAATGTGTTAAATGATAATCAACAAAATATTCAAGTTGTTGAAAATTCTCCTCATCCTAGACTTCGAAATCTACACTATCAAGATGACATCATAGGTGACTTAAATGAAGGGGTTAGAACTAGAAATCAAATTGCTAACCAAATATCTTATGCTTGCTATACTTCTCAAATTTAACCTAAAAACATTAATGAAGCTATTGTTGATGAATATTGGGTTGGGGCTATGCAAGATGAACTTAATCAATTTGAGAGGAATGAAGTGTGGTCATTGGTTCCTAGACCTAAAGATATAAATGTAATTGGCACTAAGTGGGTTTTTAGGAACAAGACCGATGAAAGTGGCAAGATAGTGAGAAATAAAGCTAGACTAGTGGCTCAAGGTTACACTCAAGTTGAGGGTGTTGACTTTGATGAGACTTTTGCACCGGTTGCTTGTCTTGAGTCCATTAGACTTTTGTTGTCCATTGCATGTGTTAAAAAATTCAAATTATTTCAAATGGATGTCAAAAGTGCTTTTTTGAATGGATACCTTCAAGAAGAAGTGTATGTTGAACAACCTAAGGGTTTTGTAGACCCGCACTCTCCTAATCATGTGTTTAAATTGAAAAAGGCTCTTTATGGCCTTAAACAAGCTCCTAGAGCTTGGTATGATAGGTTGACTCAATATCTCATTGACAACCATTATAGGAGAGGTGGCATTGATAGAACTTTGTTCATTAAACATCATGATCATGACATTTTTGTTGCACAAATATATGTTGATGACATTGTTTTTGGTTCTACTAATAAAACCAAGGTTGATGAGTTTGGTAGTGTGATGTCAAGTGAATTTGAAATGAGTATGGTGGGTGAGTTAAACTATTTTCTAGGGATGCAAGTTAAGCAAACTAGCATGGGCATAATGTTGAGTCAATCTAAATATGCTAACAATCTTGTTAAGAGATTTGGTCTAGAAAATGGAAATGATTTTGAAACTCCCATGAGCACCACTTTAAAACTTGACAAAGATGAAAAAGGTAAAAGTGTTGATCAAAGTCTTTATAGAAGCATGATTGGTAGTCTACTTTACCTAACGGCTAGTAGACCGGATATTTGTTTTAGTGTTGGCTTGTGTGCTAGGTTCCAAGCTAATCCAAAGGAATCTAACTTAAAAGCCGTCAAGAGAATCATTAGGTACATCAAAGGTACTTATAATCTTGGTTTATTTTATTCATTTGATACCAATGATATTCTTGTTGGCTATTGTGATGCCGATTGGGCGGGTAACATAGATGATCGTAAAAGCACATCGGGCGGTTGCTTTTATGTTGGTAATAATTTGGTTTCTTGGTCTAGTAAGAAACAAAACTCAGTTTCCCTCTCTTCTTCCGAAGCCGAATACATTGCGGCCGGAAGTGCATGCACACAATTGCTTTGGATGAAACAAATCCTTAAGGATTATGAGATTGAACAAGGAAAAATGACACTTTATTGTGATAACTTAAGTGCCATTAACATCTCTAAAAATCCGGTTCAACACTCACGCACAAAGCACATTGATATTAGGCATCATTTCATTAGAGATCTTGTTGAACATTCAATTGTAACTCTAGAGCAAATGCCTACTAAAAATCAACTTGCGGATTTGTTCACCAAGCCCTTGGACAAAGAGAGGTTTAAAACTCTTAGAATGTCCATTGGCATGATTTGTGTTAATTGATGTGCTTGTGTGAATGTGGGTGGCTTGATAAGCAAATTTTTTTTTTTATATCAATATCTTTGAGAGCTACTCACTTGAGAAGTAATGATCTTAAGCTAATAACTCATATTGTTCCTAGATCATGCACTTGAGCTTGAAAAATCATATTTTTGAAAAGTGCACAAATGCTTCTCTTATATGTTTTAGTTTTGAGTATATGTGTTTGAATATGTGTAGATAATGGATGCATTTAGAAGCCTATTGCTTAGTACATGATAAATGTGTAGGGAAAAATTGTACCCGCAGCGGAAGCGAGACTAAAAAAAATAGTTTGAGTAGCTTTTAAAAATTTTCCAATTTTATGAACCTTAAACCCTTTTGATTAATTAAAGATATAAAAATAAACAAAAGATTAATACCTCTTGTCGCGTGATCCGATTGACTTGCGTCGATGGTAATCCGCAAGATCTTCAATCCTAGCACGAACGTGGATCACCTAGGAGCGTGGTCTCCCTTTCTTTGAATTGCAAACCTGTGATTGGATTAAACAAACTTTTCTTGATTCGTTAGTCCCAAAAACAATCTAAAGGAACCTAAGATTATTCCGGTCACTTTTGAGTTCTCAATCTTATGATCGAAACTCGCGTGAACCTTAATCGATATAGTATATACAAGCTTATTGATGAACAAGCAAACAATATACCATCAAAGAATAATCTACGTTCCTTTTGTTTTTAGTAGAATAATAGATCTCTAACTATGAGTTGAGAAGAAGAAGAAGAAGAAATAAAATTTCTGCACATTAACCCCTAAGCTGGCCGAAAATCATCAATAGCCTTATATATGTTGCAAAATTTTCTTCTCTCTTTTCACACTTAGGGTGGCCGAAATCCTTGGCCAAAAACAATTAGGGTTGCCACAATTATTACTCCTAAAATATTGGAGATTTAGTTGCACCCTAATTCCTATTTTGTTTAAGATTTCCAAACCCTAATCAAACTCATAAATCTTTTATTCCTTATTTGACTAAAATAAAAGACTTCTTATTTGATTCAATAAATAAAATTAATTATTTATTCAATAAATAAAATTAATTATTTATTTCCTTGTCAAACAAGTCTTTTAATTTAAGTATACTACTACCAATAGTATACCAATAGGAATCATATTTCCTATTCATAAAATATTTGTTTCTTAATTAAACAATTAATTAATAAATTAATTAATTCTTATTTAATTAAACAATGAAAACAAAATAATATTTAAGGCTTTTAAATCACCTTGCCGCCCCACATGTATATATTGGGCCAAATATTATTTTTCTTATTTCATTAAATCCATAGGACTTTAAATAAAAAGCCCACATGTGAACTAGACCCATTCTTACTAAAAGAAACAAGCCCACATGTCATCCATTAATATATAAATATAATTTAGCAGCCCATTACATAAATAATGTGCAAATTATATTCTTAATATATTAAATGCAATTCTAGATGGACCCTAAATTGGTCCGGTAGAATATATCAAGTGATCCATGCTAGTCCGTGTGGATTGGGGATCTTGGCGGGCTATCTAAATTTAAGCTCCAATAGACATAACCTAATCACAATCAACAAATGATTCACTTAGGTCCGATCCATTAATTTTAGCTCATTCCACTAAAGAGCTAAAATTGAACTCTTAAATAAAGACAGAAAAGGAAGATGTTTCCTCATTCATACCCTAGACAATCATATTGGAGATAGTGTATCCTCGTGAATAATATCAGTAATCGCCAAGAGTTCATAGACCGCCTATAACTCTCCAAGTTACCATATTTACTCATATGACCACGTTTTGAACTTGGATATTTTGACTTGTCCAGAAGCCATGTTTTCAATAGACACTATCGAAAACTCAACGTTGAAATTTAATATCCAATTACCTCAAAACATCCATATGATGATATTATACTCTCATTTAATAAATAGAGCCACGATGTCCATATCTATAAATGAAGTCCTCTATCGATTAACAAATGAATATCACCAAACTATCGAGGATAGACTATGCGATATA
Organism: Acer campestre; assembly: GCA_954870605.1. Lineage (NCBI taxonomy): Eukaryota > Viridiplantae > Streptophyta > Magnoliopsida > Sapindales > Sapindaceae > Acer > Acer campestre. Next base: position 18,906,506 of record OX940804.1, read on the forward strand.
ATCGTACTCATTGATAGCTCAAATGATATCACCTGCAACCATAAGTCCATCATTTATCTCAGGATTAAGATAGACTCTCCGATTGTCCTAATAATGAAATTACTTTTATCTATTGACGGTTATAGATAAAGTATTTCATTTTGATCCAGTTCAATGCACCCAGTGCACTAGACTCTTTTGCTCGAAGACACTCCGATGATTTTAGACTCATCATATCTCATTTGATCCCACTCAAATGCTAGCAAAAGAATTCTACAACTTTAACAAGATAAAGGTGCCCAACCTTTAACTTAAGTTGTGAACAATATTCAAGACTAACTAAAGAATTGTGTCTACCACATACATATCCAAATGTATGAACAATTCTTCTTTTCTCATAGTCTTTAGACCTTATGATTATTTACTTTAACAATTATAATATTCAACTATAAATGCTATAATATTTGTTTAAACCAGAAATCACTTTATTAATATGAAACAGATTGTTAAATACAATATTACACTCTTGCTATTGAGCATAATCCTAACAAAATGACCTATGATATGTATCCATTTTGCTTCGGCACTATATAGTATTCAACGAGCACCCTCTTGGAAAGGGCTACACGCATTGGTTGTGAAGCCGCCCAATGTTGAAAAGGGCTATGCCTTTGTGTTGAGTGAAAGCCGCCAAGAGGTGTATATGTTTTTGTTAGAAAAATCAAAGAAGAGTTGAAAAGAATCATTAAAAAAAAAAATCTTTGATTCTAAGCCTAAAAGAAATGAAAAACAAAAGGCTTAATGGTGTATAGTTGAGAATTGTGAAAAGCTCGGGTTGACAAATAGAAACGGGAAAACGAGCCACATACAGACACACGCTCACATGTTGATAACTATTCTTTTAAAGCAAAAATCCGGATGAATATCGGTTTGACTTATTTTTGGAAAAGCTTTAGTTGGATAGGTGTGGAAATTATTTGCATGTTGATATCACAATTACTCCTTCTATATATGTGAGAAGCATTCACACACACACACACACATATTTTGCTTATGTGCTTGATTCATTGACAATGTGAGAATATTTTTGAGAGATTAATGAAAATCTATGATTCTCTCTTGGACTTTGAAAAGTGATGAAATATTTTCTCTTATTGAATGTGTGAATGTATGAGTCCCTTGTGAACAAATCTACTTGTTGATAATATGTGGAGCATATGTTAAGGGGGAGCTTTAGTTTATTCAACAACGCTTTCTATACGATTTGTTTGCTTAATATCTCATTAACTATCTCTTGTGCCCTTTGTCTATTCCTTGACAAAAAGGGGGAGAAATTGTATACCTCACCTTGTTTAATATGGGGGAATCCATGTTTGACATAGGGGAGATTTGTATACCTCACCTTTGTGCTCATTGGAGACTTTGTCTTAAGGGGGAGAATTCTTGTCTTAAGGGGGAGAAAAGAATTCTTGTCTTATTTGTGTTAAGGTAAGGGAGAGTTTTTAATGTGTTAACATTTATTTACTTGAGATAAGGGAAGTTTTATTTTGCTTATGTGATAGTTTCTCACCATTCTTCTTTGGAAGAAGTTTTCTTGTTGGTTGTTTTCTTTTCTCATAGGTACTTTGAAGTTCAAAGAAGAGATTCTTGAAGACTCAAGAAGACTTGAAGACCTTTTAGTCTAGGGATCTCTTTGTAATGTGAGGATGAGAGAATGCTATCAACATTGAGTCTATTGGAGTGATCAATGTATGGTGAGGATGAGGTTTTGCCATGGAATAGCCAAAGGGGGAGATTGTAAGATCCGTTATTTGTATTGGCTTGATTCCATTGCAAAACGCTCTATATTTGTATTAGTAGTTGCTTAAGTATTTCTTGGAAGAAAAGAGCCTCAAAGGTGAAGAAGCAACATCTTGTGCAAATATCGTCTTCAAGGGGAACATCGCTTACTTGGATGCTAAGGTATCAAGATTCTTCTTCCTCTTGCAAGGCATTAGCGCACACACACACAATTCATACATGTGTGTCCCTGCATCATTGTGCACCATTTATATAACACATTCACATGATTTTGTATGCTCATGCATTGAACTCAAATGCTCATACATTTTAGAGTTGCATGTTCTAGGACTATGTCTAGGAAATGGCATTCATATGTGAACTTGTGTTTGTATGTTTGTGTTTCTTGTGTTTTGGACTTTAACATGGTCTTATTTGATTCCTTATTGAGTCCCGGTCATTTCGGTTACTCATACGTTAAGTTTCGAGTCCAAACGATGTAGCTACGCTACTTTTCGTTCACATTCGTTGAGTTGTGTTCGTCATTGTTTTCTGAGATGAATTCTCAACCATTTTTCAAAGTTTCATAGTTATCATCGTGCGTGAGGGAGTCACGGTTCATAATCCGAAAACGGATTCGAATTCGGAGTTCGGATGCCCGAATACGGCTGAAGAACGTGAGAGGTGCGCGAGGAGGTCGCTTGACCAAAAGCCAATCAAGTGGTGGCCACGTGTGGACCACGTGTGCCACACGGCCAGAGCTCCTCTCTGGCCACGTGTGGCATACGCTGTCCACAAGTGGACTGGCCAAAGTCCCCCCAAAATTTGGACAAGTTTGCCCCTCATCTTCCCTCCTCAAATGATCTCTCTTCCCTCCATTGTTTCATAACTTGAACATTCACCAAATCTGATTTTCTGCAGAATTGTTCATGATTTTGATTTACTTACTTTGATCATAACTTCTTCATACGAACTCGAAATTGAGTGATTCAAAAGCCAAAATTGTTGGTCTCAACAAGAGCTACAAACCCCAAGCATTTTTAGAGGCAATTGATTTCGTCATTTTTCGCAGCACTCTGATTTTCAGTACGAGGTCATTAGTTGTATGTGATACTTCTTCTCTTGTAATTTCATTTGATCATCTCTATGATTCTTTCTATTTGATTGTTGAAATATGTTGAGAAGTATGTTAGATCATATGCTAGGGTTGTATGATTTATTATTTAATTGAGTTTAGCTTTGTGATTTCTCTTAAATACATTTTTGCTAAACTTGAGATTGATTGAAATTGATTCCAGAAATTGTTTTTATAATGTGCTTCATGTTATCTTCTAGGCTTGATTTCTTGATATAATAACTAAGATTGTTGTGACATATATTGAATATCTTAATCTTGTTCTTATTGTTTTGACATGCTTTGATTTCTAGATAGATTTGTGATTGTTTGTTGATAGTATATTCTAGATTATCATTAAGCATGTTCATAGAGTGTGTTTGATCTACTTACTCTATTTGTGTGTGCTTGCATCATTTGCATCACCTAGATCATTGCCTTGTAATAGGTTGAAGTCTCTTGTCAAGGTGATTGAAGCCTATTTGACTTGAGCAAGAAGACTTGGCTAGGAAAGGTTTCCGGATAGCCAAGCAAGAAGCCTTAGTTAGAATCAAGGTGATTCGGATAACTAAGCAAGAAGTCTTAGCAAGGAGTTTGAATACTCCGGATGGTTGAGCTAGGATAGCTTAACTAGGATCTCTTGATCTAGATTGCTAAGCAAAGAAATCTTCCTAGAGGCTTTTTAGTCTTGGATAGGAAGTTGCTCTCTAGAGGTGTGGGATACATCTTAGATAGAGAGTAGGCTAGGTAATTCACTAGGCCTTTGAGAGGTGATTAGGATTTGATAACTTGAAGTAGATATCATAGTGTTGATAGCTTTGAGTGTGTAAGTTCTTTTCATATAGTGGATTTGCTTTGCCGGTGGTTGTGGATTCAACCCGTGGATGTTTCCTCTTTGAGGTTTTACCACGTAAAAACATTGTGTCTCATTTTTTTTTTTTGCTTTATATTTCCTTATCTTCCATATGTTCTCTTGTATTGATTCTTTTGTATATTGATGCTTACATGAATTGATTCATAATATACAATTGCTATATCATTACAAGTATTCATTTTCATTCTTATATTCCGCATCTTTTTGAATATTGGAAGAATTTGGGACTATACCTATTCACCCCCCTCTAGGTATAAAACACTAAACTTTAAAGGGAATTTCACTAATCACATTTAATAAATGAAGCCACGATGTCTATATCTATAAATGAAGTCTTCTATTGATTAACAAATGAATACCACCAAACTATCGAGGATAGACTATGCTATATAATCGTACTCATTGATAGCTCAAATGATAACACTTGCAACCATAAGTCCATCATTTATCTCAGGATTAAGATATGCTCTCCGATTGTCCTAATAATGAAAAGACTTTTATCTATTGACGGTTCTAGAAAAAGTATTTCATTGTGATCCACTTCAATGCACCCAGTGCACTAGATTCTTTTACTCGAAGACCCTTCGATGATTTTAGACTAATCACAACACATTTGATCCCACTCAAATGCTAGTAAAAGAATTCTATAACTTTAACAAGATAAAGGTGCCCAACCTTTAACTTAAGTTGTGAACGTTATTCAAGACTAACTAAATAATTGTGTCTACCTTATACATATCCAGATGTATGGACAATTCTTCTTTTCTCATAGTCTTTTGACCTTATGATTATTTACTTTGACAATTATAATAATAGATGATATATAAGATTTTGTTAACAAACAGAAATCACTTTATTAATATGAAAAGATTATCAAGTACAACATTACACTCTTGCTATTGAGCATAATCCTAACAATCTCCCACTTGCGCTATAGCAAATGTGTCATATCTCTCATTCCCATGTTCTCTGGGTGCCTATCAAAACTCTTCTGTGGTAGAGCCTTTGTGAAGGGATCTACAAGATTTTCTACTGACGCGATTTTGGTAATCGTCACGTCACCCCTATGAACAATCTCCCTAAGAAGATGATACTTCCTTTCAATGTGTTTTCCTCTCTTATGACTTCTTGGTTCTTTTGAATTAGCCACTGCTCCACTGTTGTCACAGTAAATAGTGATCTGCTTATTCACACTAGGAACCACTTCTAAGTCAATCAAGAATTGGCGGAGCCAAATAGCCTCTTTGGCAGCTTCGCATGTAGCAACATACTCAGCTTCCATGGTGGAGTTAGCAATGCATGATTGCTTGATACTCCTCTATATGACTGCTCCTCCTCCAAGAGTAAACACAGATCCTGATGTGGATTTTCTAGAGTCAGAATTCGACTAGAAATCAGAATCTGTATAGCCTACGGGAATTAAATCCCCTCCAGAGTATACAAGCATATTGTCTCTCGTTCTCCTGAGATACTTGAAAATATGCTTGACTACCATCCAGTGATCAGGACCAGGTTTCGATTAAAACCTGCTAACTATGCCAACAGCAAAACAAATATCTAGTCTAGTGCAGAGCATTGCATACATGAGACTTCCAACTGCCAAGGTATATAGAACCCTACTCATGAATTGCTCTTCATACTCATTCTTAGGAACTTGTTCCTTAGAATGTTTGATTCCATGCCTAAAAGGTAACATACCTTTCTTGGAATCTTGCATGGAAAACCTAGACAAGATTTTATCTATGTATGAAGCTTGGGATAGTGCAATCGTTCTATTCTTTCTATACCTTATTACTTGGATACCAAGAATATAACTTGCTTCTCCTAAGTCCTTCATATCAAATTGTTTTGCTAACCATTCTTTTACTGATGTCAATACACCTACATCGTTTCCGATGAGTAATATATCATCAACATAAAGAATTAGGAAAACCAACTTGTCGCCTTTGATCCTTTTGTATACACAAGGTTCGTCAAGGTTCTAAACAAATCCAAAACCTTTCACAGCTTGATTGAACCTTATGTTCAAGGATCTGGATGCTTGCTTTAATCCATATATGGATTTTTGCAACTTACATACCTTTTCCACTTGGCCTTTTTCAATGAATTCTTCTGGTTGCATCATATAGATGCTTTCATCAAGACTTCCATTAAGGAAAGTTGTCTTGATGTCCATTTGCCAAATCTCTAAATCTAAAGAAGCCACAATGGATAAGAGTATCCTAATGGATGTAAGCATGGCCACATGAGAGAAGGTTTCCTCGTAATCGATATCTTCTTTCTGTGTGTAACCTTTAGCTACTAATCTAGCTTTAAAGATTTTCACATTTTCATCCATACCTCTTTTCCTCTTGCATACCCACTTGCATCCAATGGGTTTTATCCCTTTAGGCAAGTCTGCAAGGGACCAGAATTTGTTATTGAACATGGACTCAATCTCAGATTGCATTGCCTTTTGCCAATGGTGACTATCAACATCCTCTATTGCTTCCTTATATGTGTAGGGATCATCGTCGTCCGGGAGATTCTCCACTGATTCTCCTAGACCAATGTATCTCTCGGGTTGTCTTACAACCCTTCTACTACGACGAGGAATGGTAGGTTGTTGATCTTGTGATGATTCGGAACTTATAATTGGGCCAGGTTGTGAAACCTCTTATGGAATTGTATCTCCTGACATCTCATTCAGGACAATTCTACTTTTAGGTATAAACTCATTCATATAGTCCTTTTTCAGAAATTTAGCATTTGTCAAAACAAATACTTTAAGATCTGAAGGACTATAGAAATAATACCCTTTAGTTCCTTTTGGATACCCCACAAATTTACTTGTTTCTATACGGGACTCCATCTTTTCTGTCTTTCCTTTTAACACATGCGCAGGACAACCAAATATCCTTAAGTGTTATAAACTAGGCTTTCACCAAGTCCACAACTCATGCGGTGTTTGAGGAACTGACTTCGATGGTACATCGTTTAGAATGTACATTGCAGTTTGTAGAGCATATCCCCAAAAAGAAATAGGGAGTGTTGAATAACTCAACATTGACCTAACCATATTCAAAAGAGTTCTATTTCTTCTTTCTGCAACCCCATTCTGTTGAGGTGTACCTGGTATAGAAAACTAAGAAATGATTCCATTATCAATAAGATATTGCTGAAACTCACCAGATAGATATTCTTCACCACGATCAGATCTCAAGATTTTTATGTGTTTCTCTAGCTGATTCTCCACTTCAGCTTTGAATGCTTTGAACATGTCAAAAGCATCAAACTTATGTCTCATCAGATACACATAACCAAATCTTGAATGATTATCTATGAAAGTGATGAAGTACTCATATCCACCTCTAGCTTGAATGCTCATAGGACCACATACATCAAAGAGTATTAATCCTAAACATTCAATGGCTCTTGTGCCTTTGGTCATGAACGACCTTTTGGTCATTTTACCTTCCAAATAGGATTCACAAGTTGGTAGATCATCAACCTTTAAGTCACTTAAAGGTCCATCACTAACCAATCTTTTAATCCTATTAAGGTTAATATGACCTAGGCACAAATGGCATAGGTAGGTTTCATCTTATGATAATTTTACTCTTTTATGATTAGATTGCATTTAACTGTGTGTCTAACAAGTGAGAGATATTTCTATGTAAATAGAATAGACCATTTTCCAATATACCTTTGCGAACAAATTTGTCATCCTTACTAATAATAAAAATTTTATTAAAGGTAACCGAATATTCAAATTTATTTAATCAAGAAACTAAAATTAAATTTCTCTTGAATTGAGGGACATAATAAATGTCTATCTAATCTAAATGCCTACTAGCATCTAGATTAACTCTAATATCTCCCACTGCACTAGCAGACACCAACGCTCTGTTGCCTAAACGCAAGTTGATTTTATTCTTATTTAGCCTTCTCCTTTCTTGAAACCCCCGTAAGGAATAACAAACATGATTAGTGGCTCCAGAGTGTACAATTCAAGAATCTGTAGAATCTGCCAAAAAAACATGTTTCAAGATAATTCATATTACCTTGTTCCTTCTTATTTTGAGACTTTGAAAAATTACTTTTCTGATGTCTCTTTTCACCATAAAAGAAGCACTTCCTTTTGATATTGGTTACTTTCTTGGTAAGCCCAAGTTGCTTTTTCTTCTATTATTCCTTGACCTTCTGATGGGTCTTAATAGTAGCAACTTTACCAACCATATGAATCTCTTCTAGAGACATCATCATATCAGCAGCAGACCCCATTCCTTCATGCTGCTATTGCAACACGTCTGAGATGGTAGCCATTTGGCCATCTCATTAGAGGTCTCCCACTGCTCATACTCGTCTCATTGCATCACATTAGATTCATTAGTAGAAGCAGGTGGTTTAGGAGTAGTTAGAACAAAATTTATATTTTTTCAGCTTGCAGCAACAACCCAATTTTCCTTTTCCATGTGACATAATTATTACCGGTTAAAGTTTTATCTTTTAGGATGATCATTAGGGATGGGATCATGATTTCTTAACAAAAAATATATATGAGTAAATAATCATTGTTTAGCATTTTCGAATATTTATCTTGAATTAAATATTTATAATTCAATTGTAAAATTCAACGTTCGATCCAACACCCATAATGTTACGCCTCCTTTTGGGAGTTCGCATCATTTATTAGTTGGACTAGGTCCCACCTAATTGTTAACATAACAACCAACGTTTTCAATTTTAGCCTTGTGATTTTATTAACAAGAACTTTTGGGAGGATATCAATAAAAGCACATTGAGTGTACTACCAAGATTTCGACCCTTAATATATTCCTTCACGAAAATCCCTCCTTTGGGAGTAGATCTCGTTTGAGTCAATTGTCTAGTCTATCCTTGTAAGGAAGTATCTTGCTATATTCCATTCATGGATGCCCCTTGGGGGATTACCAAAAATAATATAGCTCAACTAACCTTGTAGGCCATAGGTGTTTGCAATACACCTTCTCCCACTCAATTATTTAAGGCATGTGATTAAATTCCAAAGAATGATTTACCAAGTTATCTAGATGCCAATTAGATACTTAAATCATTCAATGCATGTTCATACCAAAAGAGATATATGAGTGGCACTCCTATTCTACATGACATGTTATCAAACAATAACAAATAGTGTAATATATACATAAAATAAATAGCCACGATTTTGATCCATCCTAGAAAAGCAAGTAAATTACAATTGTTTGGAATACAAAAAATCTCCTTTCTTGGCGAACAAATCTTCAAGCGGCCATGGATCACGTGAGCACACACGGCTGCCCAATTGGCATGCACACTCCACAACCCTAACAAGGGCTGCCGTGTGCAGCCCATGGACTCCATGGGGCAGCCATGTGCAGCCCACAGTCCAACATGCACATCTGCGTGCAATTTTACGCGCGTGCACATTGCTATGGTGCGCATAGTCCCAAACTCGTTCCGGTTGCTACTAATACTTCAAGTCTTCAAAACTTCGATGCTTGAACATATTACATACATATTTATACAATAAAATAGTGCAGTGTTTTTTATTTTTAATCACAGCAGTATTTAATACAAAAAAAAATACTGCAGTTTAATATAATACATAAAAAATATATAGCAACTACCAAGAAGGAAATTGTGACAATAATAGGCCACCCTTCTTGTTACAATTCCGAAAAAAAAATACATTGAAATTCTTGGATCAAAATCAAGTAATAACAATTCACTTTATATCAAAATATAACATATATAAATCCATACATTCCAATGTAATTATATATGAGAATACCTAGAGTGTCATCTCTTTTTAAACATGCATAATCACAATAAAAAGAAATAGATTCACGTATATGTACGTTAATTAATTAAAGGGTACAACTAGTCTCTGATACCAATTGTAGGGAAAAAATACGTGCACGCAGCGGAAGCGGGACTAAAAGAGAGTTTAGCATATTTTAAATTTTTTTCCATATTGAACCTTAACCCTTTAATTAATTAATCATACATACGAAAAGATGAAATACCTTTGTTGCGTGATCCGATTGACTTACGTCGATGGTAATCCACAAGATCTTCCAAAACCGATCACGAACGTGAATCACCTGGGAGCGTGATCTCCCTTCTTTGAATTGTGAACCTGAGAATGGACAAACAAACACTTTTCTGAATTTTGTTAGTCACTATAATCTCTAAAAGGTTGCTAAGAATGTTCCGGTCACTTTTAAATTCACAATCGTAAGATTGAAATTCGCGTGAACCTAATTCGAAAGTGTGTACATGATCTCTTGATGTTAAGATCACTAATATACTATCGAAGCAAGAACAATTCTTCTCTCACAAACCCTCTTGGCCAAATTCTCACTAGTCTAAGAGTTGGATTTTATTTTTCTCTAGCAAAAGAAAAATCTCTCAATTGTAAAAACTAGGGTTATTCAAAAATATAAAGAATATGTATATATATAGTTGCCGCCTACCCTTGCCAATTTATATATATATATATATATATGTCTATATACAAAATATATATACCGCATACTTACATGCCTATATTAATTATGTATATAGTCTGCATGGCTTCATGCGTATATACAAATTATATATCCTATTTGAATTCTTCTTCTTGCCATATTAAAAATATGCATGAATTCTATTTTTTTATATATATCATATATATCTATCTCGGTCAAATAAATATTATATATATATCTATAGAGAACAAATTCATCTTGCATTAAAACTCTATAGTACAAACCCTAATCTAACTCTTTAGTGTATTTGTGACTATATAAAAGACTTCCTAATTTGACTAAACAAATAAATTCTTTTATATTTAGTATAATACTAATAGTATTATACTACTAGGAAACATATTTCCCAATAAAAAAAAAGATTTGATTTTAGGAGTGAAATTTGTTGAATTTGTTGAACTGGTCATATTTGAGAGATTTCTTTTCTTAATTCTTTGTTTGAATCAACATAGTCTAACTCGCTACCTGGACTCTAGGATGTGGAGGCTCTGATACCATCTACAAACAATATGAACATGCAGTCATTGGCACTTGCTTGTCAACACTTCATGCTGGCAGCATCTCTCTCACTTATTATCCTAATTTCAACATTCCTCTTTGAGATCCAAATCTCCACACCAGTCTGAAGGTCCAGATCCAGATCACAGGTGCAGACATGCAACCAGACTCTTACATGGCCACACTCCACCACCAAATAGTCTATCGGCTTCAAGATCATGCCCTTGATCTTCCCATTCCAGGACACACTGGAGACACTCTCTTCATCAAGGCTGAAAGAGAAAATGAAATTCCCACCATTATCCAAATACCAAAACAACTCCCCGGAGAAAAGTTAGTTGAAATCATGCCATTTGAGTGGATATCCAACTATGAAAAGGCTTTCCAAAACACCACTCTAGTCATAGCATTTGAATCTTCACACAAAAGACAATCAGATGGCTCTATTCTGACTACATTTACACCGTTACTTCCACAGAACCATCTTCACCAACAGCTCCTCCCATTTTCCAAGCCCTAATGATCAGGCCAATCACTTCTGAAGAAGACATACCCATCCACAGCTTTGAGGCTGGTGGAACCCCTGTCTTCATAGACAAAATCAATGGACACTTTATTTGGGATGTTGATCTCAATATGTGTGATCCAGATTGTGATTGCATAGAATGTCTAAGGACTTTCTCCATTCCTTGCAAACCTGCCATCAAGCCCCAAAAACATGACAAATCATCCAGACCATGGATAGGATTACATCCTATCAAAAATAAACCTTTACCTATATATGATCGGGCCCTAGAAATTTTAAGAAATGAAGGCCTCTTACCCAAAGAGGAATCCCTACTTCCGGCCCAACCGGCACAACATTCAATTCCTTGCTTCATGACATCAAAGTATGATCAAGACTTTCCTCCTTTGGAACCCAGATCCATCCCAGAACAAAACATTTTTTCCAAACCATACATCCAGACTACCGAAGTCCAGGCTGATGGATCTCTAAAAAAACCTTCATAAGCTGAACAAGTTCTAAATTGGCACGCTCAGAATGCTGAAGCTCAAAACAAAGTCCTATCTTCTATACATCAGAAGGTTGACAAGGTAACTCACCATGTCAAAAATCAAGACCAGCGTCTTCAAAGTATGGACACCACCTTCAGAGACATGTGTTCTAATTTCCAATCCCGCATTGCAAAGCTTGACTCGGATCTCCTTCGATATATCAACCATGGATATCAAGGACCAGAGTTTAACCGCAAAGAAAGGGAAATCTGCCAACTCAAAGAGCAGCTTGAACAAATGAATAGGGATCGTATAGCTACCTCATCAGTATATACCAGACCCTATATTCACACATCTTTATTTCCAATATCTCCTCCACACTCTCCACTGTCCGTCCCTCAAGATGACAGTCAATTTTTCAAATCCATTGGTGAATTGTTCAGGAAATATCCTCCCTTAGTGTCACCACCTCAGAAAACAAAAACAAAACCTTCTTCTTCTAGAAAAGACAAACAACCAATGTCTGACAGATATGACCCAGCGTTCTTTGCCTCTCTCCATGATCCATTACAATCTAAGCCAGAAATAGAAAGTGAAACATCTGAGTCTACCCAATCCTCTGATCAAGACATCTCCCTCAACTCTGACAATGACTTCATAACTTCCAAACCAGCTTTTATGGTTGATCCTCAACCTTCTACTTAGACATATGAGTCACCCGATGAAGCATCCACAGGACCAGTTCCTTTTGTAGAAGAATCTCTTGAAGGCCAAATACCAGGACGGCCTCCAAATTCAAAACCTACCAATGGTCCCTGGTTCACTCTTAATGATTCTTCTCCTGAGACCTGGAGAAAAAAGATATTAGAAATGAGTGCCTGGCTAGACCTCCAGCTTTCAAAGCCAAAACACAATCTAGAAACAGTTCTTCATGAATTTGTTTCCAGATTCACAGGTTCTTTACGAGGTTGGTATTAAGCCCTTGGAGAATATAGACAACTACAAGTTGTCAGATCTCCTACAGCTTCACAAGCAATGGGTCTCATTTTTAGAGAATTTCTTGGTGATCCTACTCATTTCTACAAACAAATCAAGCAAGAATTCTTTGAAATGAAGTGTTGTTCCTTGAAAAGGAAAGACATCCAGTGTTCAAGGAAAGACATCCAGTGTTCAAGGAAAGACATCCAGTTACACTATAAAAGGATGTCAGGAAGATATCACATCCTAGGTGGTATCAATGATCCAAGCCTCAAACATGTGTACATCAATTCCCTGCCTACAGAACTTCAAGACGAATTGCAGAGAAAGATTGAAGCTTTCTGGAAGAGTAGTACATGACATTACCCTCGGAGAACTCCACATGTTCACCCTCAGCTCTCTTGACAAACTCTGTGCTACACAAATGGTCTTCTCCAAAATGATCAGAGAAGGAAAAAAGTATGAAGCCCAATGTAAACAATCTTCCTTCCAGATAAAGTGCAAATCCACAGATCAGTGCACTTGTAAAAATAAGAAGAAGCACCATTTCAAATCCTCTTCCAAACAAAAACATAGACCCAACAATAACATATTCAAATCCTTCTGAAGAAAAGCCAGACGAGGAAGAAACAAATAAACAAAGTGCTTCATTTGTAGCCAACTTGGACATTATGCTAAAAGGTGTCCCAATAAAAAGGCCAAGTCAGCTAAACTTGTTCAACAAGTTGAACAACTTGTTGAAGACATTCCATCCGATGCCGATGTCGATGTCGAATCCATCTTCTCTGAACAAGAAAACATTAACGATGAAACTGTCTTTGTTATACAAGATACTGATGTTTCTGTTACAAAAACTGATCATTACTACTCCTCTGAGACGGATTCTACTTCAGATGCTTTCCAAGCAATCAAGCCTGATTCTAAGATTGGACCTTAAGCCAAGATCCATATCCTTGAGAACAAATTTTCCAAGCCAGTTGAAGTAATTGCTTATTTCGATACTGGTTCACATAGTACCATGATGAATCCCAAGGTTCTCCATGCTCATGCATGGAAAAAACATATTCTTCATTTTAGAGCAGCAGATGGCCAAATCTTTGCAACAAACTTGATATCAAAACAAAAAGTTGGTATCAAGATCTTTCCAACCTTCATCTATTGGGTTCATGTTATTGGTACACCCCTTCCAGATAAGGATGTACTAATTGGCTGGGATGTTTACAGTCAATGTAATTCCCTTCGTATCTTACCTACTGGTATTAGATACAAGAAAGAATACAAACCCTTCACACACATCCCTAAAGTTTTCCCTCTATCCGAAATACATCCTTCCTTCCAACAGATCCAAAGAAAACTATTACACTTTTGTGTGGACAGTCATTCTGATTTTCAACATCCTTCCCCTTTGTGGAAAAATCCTGACTTATTCATCAATTTACCTTTCAAACTCAATGAAGACGTCAATCCTACAAAAGCCTCACATTCAGGCATTTCCCCATCTGATCTCATCTTAGCTCATGAAGAATGCAATGACCTACTTAGACTAGGTCTTATTGAGCCCACTTCTTCACCATGGGCTTGTCAAGCATTTTATGTTGAGAAACGATCAGAACAACGCAGAGTAAAAAAGAGATTAGTCATTGACTATAAACCTCTTAATCTTTTCCTCCGTGATGACAAGTTTCCAGTTCCTAGAACCACTACCCTGTTTGCACAACTCTCTACAACAACTATTTTCTCCAAATTTGATTTAAAGGGTGCTTTTTGGCAAATAGGCATTCATCCTGATGATCGTTACAAAACAGCTTTCTGCCTACCCAATGCTCAATACAAATGAAAAGTCATTCCCTTTAGCCTAAAAACAGCCACCTCTCTGTTTCAAAAGGCTATCACAAGAATTTTCCAGCCCATCCTTCACTCAGCATTGATCTATATTGATGATATCCTACTTTTCTCCTCTGATGAGATTTCTCACACCAATCTCCTTCACCAATTCCATTCCTTGATTGACTAATATGGTATCATTCTTTCAGACAAAAAGAGTTCTATTGGTCAAACACAAATAGAGTTTCTCAGAATGAACATCTCAAATGACCAATACCATCCCGGTCCTCACATTGCTCAACAACTTTTGGAGTTTCCTGATTCAAACCTAACTCCCAAACAAGTCCAGCAATTTTTAGGTATCGTCAATTTTATCAGAGACTTCATCCCAAATGTTAGTCAACACACTATAGTTCTCTCCACGTTGCTCAAAAAGACTCCTCCATCTTAGAATCAGTCTCACACTCATGCTGTGACTGAATTGAAAAAGATTTCTCAGTCACCGCCAGCTCTTACAATTCCCTCTGATGGACAACTCATCCTTCAGACAGATGCCAGTGATTCTTTTTAGGGGGTCATCCTCTTGGAAGAACGACACGGAAAAAGACGATACTGTGGACATTCAAGTGGAAAATTCAAAGACAGTCAACAACATTATCATACTGTGTACAAAGAAATAATTGCAGTAAAAAATGGAATCCAGAAATTTGATTTCCACTTGAGAACAAAGAACTTTATTGTTGAAATGGACAACTCTTCTTTTCCAAAAGTTCTCGAGTTTCGAAACAAGATTCCTCCCAATCCACAACTTTTAAGACTCAAGGATTGGTTTGCCCGATATGATTTCACTGTTAAGCAAGTGAAAGGTCATCACAATATAATGGCAGACATGCTATCAAGACCTACCACCATTCACCTTCTCACCCCCACCAATTGGATCCCTCTTGTCTTCATGGCAACTTCAGCCTCATCAACCTCATCATCCTCTCCACATATCTCTACTGTAAGAGATTTACCTCCAGATCTCCAATCTTCCATCCCTCATGGACAAACACCTTCCCTCCAACAAATCACAGATTTTGCTAAGTCTCATCTTCCTATTTATCTAGCAAGAATCAAGGCTCAAGGTGTCCGACATGATTTTACCAACCCCAACAGACCATTTCTTGATCCATTCATAATGCCTCCATTATATTATTTCTCTCTAGAACTCCTATGGTTTTTATGGTGTTTATCTGTCTTACACCATTATGCCATTGTTTTCCCTTTACAGACCATGTGTGGATACCTCCATAATACTACCTTGAACAACTCCCTGTTGTGGACATTCCTTCAATGGTTCAATCCTCTTGACACCTGGAAGCGTGAACTCGTCAGTCTCATGGGAAATTACAATTTATGGAAGCTTGACAAGCATGAAGAAAAGTCTGTTCAGTGTATCTGGATACTACATCGTCCCTACAGATACAATCCTCACAAAAGACTGTTATGGACTACGAATATTAGTTATGAGTGGCACACCACTTATAATTATCCAGAATACTATCCTAAGACCATCCAGATACCCCTCCTCAATTTCCTCTGCAATGTTAACAATGATTTCTCATATGAATATTTTATCATCCCTGATGTCCCTCGTCATTCTTCTGACCCTGAAGACCCACACTCAACACAAAACCACATGATGATAGATTCCCAAGATCCTTTTGTCTACAGCACATGGCCCTGTCTTATCTGTGGGGCCGAGGATTCTGATGATGAAAAGCATGCTCCATGCAATCTCAGCAGCCCATGACACACTCTCATGATTCATGCATCTCGTGACCCATGTTTTCATGCTTTACTTTTGCTTGCTTTTACTTTAATCATGTAAAATATTCGGTGTGTTTATCGTGTTTTATTTAAAATACTGTAATAGTACTAGGGGTCCCTCAGAAAAATAGTATCTGGTACGAATCTATGACGAATCTTGTAATCATGGTGTCTGCCACCTAGACACCTTTTCTTTATTTGCCTTCGTTCCCATCCTCTATAAATAAGGAACCATTTTCAGTTTGTAATCAAGAAGCAGTTATCAATAATAATATTTATAGTGTTTAAAAAATTCTCATGACTTTCTAAATTTCTTCTCTTTCTTAATTCTTTGAGAGACAATACATAATCTGTAATAATCCTAAGTATGCTCTGTGCTTGCCTCTAGTTGAGGATCCTACACATCAGAAATCGAATTTTGGTTCTTTTGGCTCAAGGTCCTTGTCTGTATTTCTTGGTGTTAATCTGAGAAGTACCCTGTTAGCCAATGGACAGGCGCCTTTGGGGAAAATCAGTCTAAAACACTGGTTAGGCAGTTCATGGAAATTAATTTCCATTTAATTAAATAATAAAATAAAACAATATTATGGGCTAAAAATTAGCCATAGCCGCCCATGACTAGAGCTTGGGCCTACATATTGTTTTCTTATTTTATTTAATCCATTTGGACTTTAATTAAAAGCCCACATGTGAACTAGACCCATTCTTACTAAAAGAAACAAGCCCACATGTCTTTCATTAATATATTAATATAATTTAAACAGCCCATTAAATACATAATGTGCAAATTATATTCTTAATATATTAAATACAATTCTAAATGGACTCACAAATAGTCCGGTAGAATATATCAAGTGATTCATGCAAGTCCGTGCGGATTGAGGATCTTGGTGGGCCTATCTAAATTTAAGCTCTAATAGATTTAACACAATCACAATGAACAAATGATTCACTTAGGTTCAATCTATTAATTTTAGTTCATTCCACTAAAGAACTAAAATTGCACTCTTAAATAAAGATGGAATAAGTTAACGATACTCATTCATACCCTAGACAATCATATGGGAGATAGTGAATCCTCGTGAAGAATATCAGTAATCGCCAAAAGCTCATAAACCGCCTATAGCTCTCCAAGTCACCATATTTACTCATATGACCACACTTTGAACTTGGATATATATTATGACTTGTCCAGAAATCGTCTTTCAATAAACACTATTGAAAACTCAACGTTAAGATTTCATATCCAAAACCACAAAGCATCCATATGATGATATTCTAATCACATTTAATAAATGGAGCCACGATGTCCATATCTATAAATGAAGTCCTCTATCGATTAACAAATGAATACCACCAAACTATCGAGGATAGACTATGCTATATAATCGTACTCATTGATAGCTCAAATGATAACACTTGCAACCATAAGTCCATCATTTATCTCAGGATTAAGATAGACTTTTCGATTGTCCTAATAATGAAAAGACTTTTATCTATTGACGGTTCTAAAAAAAGTATTTCATTGTGATCCAGTTCAATGCACCCAGTGCACTAGATTCTTTTACTCGAAGACCCTTCGATGATTTTAGACTTATCACAACACATTTGATCCCACTCAAATGCTAGTAAAAGAATTCTACAACTTTAACAAGATAAAGGTGCCCAACCTTTAACTTAAGTTGTGAACGTTATTCAAGACTAACTAAATAATTGTGTCTACCTCATACATATCCAGATGTACGAACAATTCTTCTTTTATCATAGTCTTTTGACCTTATGATTATTTACTTTGACAATTATAATAATAGATGATATATAAGAGTTTGTTAACAAACAGAAATCACTTTATTAATATGAAAAGATTGTCAAGTACAACATTACACTCTTGTTATTGAGCATAATTCTAACACAAATCATATAAGGTGCCTCCATTCTCATATCTCCATATGAATGATCTAGGATAAGAACACCATACATTACGGAATGGACCGCAGCTGTAGATTGACTACAAATAAAGTACCCAACTTTATTTGCTATCTACGGACTCTTTAAATTGCTCATTTCAAACTAAATCCATCTGTATATGACATTCATATACTCAGTTTGAAATTACATCCGGCAATCTTGGATGTTAAGTACACATGTTATTATAAATGTATAAGACAATTTGAATGAATAAACTACTTCTTTTATTTCCTGTTCAATTCACATTTACAAACTACAAGCTTTAGGGCAAAAACCCCAACAATCTCCCACTTGCACTAAAGCATGTGAGACATGTCTTGTAAACCTACACTCTCTAGGTGACCCGTAAACACTTTAGCCTGTAAGGTCTTCATAAATGTATCAGCATGATTATCCTGTGATGCTACCTTGGTCACGGTCACATCTCCTCTCTGCACTATCTCTCTGATGAGATGATATTTCCTTTCTATATGCTTACCTCTCTTGTGGCTTCTTGGTTCTTTGGAATTAGCCATAGCACCACTATTATCACAATAAAGTGTGATGGGCTTATCCATATTCGGAACAACTTCCAGATCACTCAAGAACTTGCGAAGCCAAATAGCCTCTTTACCAGCTTCACAAGCGGCTACATATTCAGCTTCCATGGTGGAATCAGCAATACAAGATTGCTTAACACTCCTCCACACAATGGGTCCACCACCAAGGGTGAATACTGATCTAGACATGGATTTCCTAGAATCCTTGTCTGTCTGAAAATCAGAATCCGTATATCCTAACGGGATCAAATCCTGTCCAGAATACACTAGCATATAGTTTCTCGTTCTCCGAAGATACTTGAGAATAGTGAAAGTTCACAAATAAATGCGCGTGCGTGTCTTTTAAAAATGACATAGAGGGTGTGTGAATGAGTTGTTAATCCGTTATTACCAAATTTTCGGATTAGTCAATATTACAAATATAACTCAATTCACAAAACAATAATCAAGTGTAATAAGGTGCGGAAATATAAACGACACTTGATTTTTACGTGGAAACCCTCAACAGGGAAAAACCACGGTCTATTATAGTGTGCCACACTTGAACCTCGAATCCACTAATTGTGATAGCGTATACAACCTAATCCCGGTTTGATGGCCTAATCCCGACCTATATCCCGCTACCACTACTCGCAGGCCTGTAAAAGTGGACCTAGTCCAATTTGCTTGAGTGACCACCTAATCCCGGTGTATGACCTAATCCCGGTCTATCACACAAGACTTACTTCTCCGAAGAGATCAACACCCTATGTGAATATGCAATGATATCCAAATATGCAATAAGAGCTAGGGTACTCTAGATGCTTACCTAGGATTATATGATGACAATAAAATCAATCCTAGATATCAAAATAGCTATATGACATGGCATAATAGCTTAGCTATGTAAAGAATAACCAATCCTAGATACAATAGCTATCAAAAATAAACCACAAACATTCAAAGGATTAAGTAGTTGATTAAAACACAATCTATCAACCTAGTTATCAATAAATCACACAAGAATGTTTATGGCATAGCTTTTAGGCAATAATGACCTAATCAAATAAGCTATGTAAAAATTAACCCAATCAACACATAATCTCAATCATGTATGTAGACATTACTCAAGAACATACAAGTAATAAAAGAGATAAATTGATAAGTAAAAACACTAAAATTAGATGAGATTAGTGTTCAACAAATCATACCATGTGTGTTGAAGAAGACCCATGCATTAGCAAACACTAGATGATCCTAGATGATGCTTAGATGATGATTTATGCATGTGGAAATGGGTTGAGAGAATTAAAGATGTGATCTTTAAGCTTTTTTTCTCAAGTCTCTATAAAATATCTCTCTAGGGTTCTTGGGCTCAGAAACTTAGTTTGGGAACCAGAGATAAGGATGTATTTATAGAGACCA
Organism: Acer campestre; assembly: GCA_954870605.1. Lineage (NCBI taxonomy): Eukaryota > Viridiplantae > Streptophyta > Magnoliopsida > Sapindales > Sapindaceae > Acer > Acer campestre. The sequence continues at coordinate 18,926,804 of OX940804.1, forward strand.
AAAACAGGGCATGTGAAAACACAATTTTACCCCTGAAAACGCACGACCGGTGGTTCCAATCTGCTGTCGGGGCCGCAGATTGTAACCGCTGAATTGAAACCCGAGAACCTTAGTTTCATTCGGCGCTTTCATTCGGCAGGTACATAACTGTCGATCATAACCGTCGTTTTAGACCTAAGACATTTATTACAATCAGGTCTTGATCGACAGTTTCGATTCGGCGGCCAGGCCGCCGATCTCAACTGCCGTTCACCAAATATGGTGAATCCAAAGGAGAAGCCAAGGGCATCTCCACCGATGATCATCGCGCTAAACCATGCACACCAACGTGCACGCACGGACGTTTCCAAACATCCTTCGGGAAACGAATTACAAGACACTAAAACACACACCAAGAAATAACAAACAAAGTGCTAGTGTGAAAAGTGACATTTGAAGAGAATGCACACAAAAGTAAAGCATACATATGCAAACATTACAAGTGAGTGTGTGCAACTAAATTAACACGGTGTGTATACAAATATTAATCTAGAGTGGGGGGGGGGGGGGGGGGGTGAATAGATTTTAACTAATTTTCACCCAATTTTCGTTTAAGGTCAATATTCCGAAAATGCCCCTAATAGTCAATATAAAAACAATAAGTGTAATATGGTGCGGAAATTAAATGACACTTGATGTATATGTGGAAAACCTAACCACTGGGAAAAAACCACGGGCTGTATAGTACTCCACACTCGAACCTCGAAATCCACTAATTGAAATGGAGTTTACAACCTCGTCTAACACTCCAGTCTATAACCCCCCACTTCTACCCTGCGGGCCTTTAAAAGTGGCTCTAGTCCATCTTGCTTGTGGCCTAAGCAACCTTAGCCAACAAGACTTAAATTCTCAATGAAGAGATAATACAACCTATGTGTGAATATATAAAAATACTCAACACACCACACTTAAAGCTAATCAAACATGAAGTGCAAGTGTGGGAATTGAATGCATCCTAATGCCTATCATGTCATGGCATTATCATAGAACAAGATGCAATCAATTCAAACAAGCATGAATAAAATTCATGACTTTGCATCCTAATGCCTAAACATGTTATGGCATTTCAATAGACTAGATGCAATCAAATAAACATGCATGAAGAGATGTTCAACAATTATGCATGCACACATATGAAAACACACAACATACAAATATAGAAATATGCATGAGTTGTGAGTGTGTGCAACTATGATCTCTTCAAAGCATGTAAGCACTAAAATATACCTTTGGTGCTTCTTCTCTTGAGGTCTTGAGAGGGCCATGGATGATCACCAATTCCTAAGCTACCCTTACATCAACCCCAACATGTGGTTTGTCCATGAAACAAGCCAATCAACAAATGGAAATCCTTACAAATAGTCTTAACAGCAACCCAATGATCTAATCCTGGGTTGGACTGGTATCTGTTGTCTACTCCCACTGCGAAGCAGATGTCCGGTCTCGTGCATAACATAGCATACATGAGACTACCTACTGCTGACACATAAGGAACTCGTCTCATATCCTTAACTTCTTGAGGTGTCTTAGGACACTATTCCTTAGACAAGTGAACTCCATGTCTGGAAGGTAAATTACCTTTCTTGGAGTTCTGCATCGAAAATCGCACAAGAATTTTGTCGATATACGATGCTTGAGACAGTGCTATAAATTTGTTCTTGCGATCCCTTATAAGTTGGATCCCTAGAACATAACTTGCCTCTCCCAAATCTTTCATTTGGAATTGGCTAGCCAACCAGACCTTTACATCAGACAATACTCTCACATCATTCCCAATGAATAGGATGTCATCTGTATATAGGACCAAGAAAACTACTTTCTTGTCAATGATGCGCTTGTAGACACAAGGCTCATCAACGTTTTGCTCAAACCTATAGGTTTTGATCACATCATCAAACCTTATGTTCCAAGATCTAAATGCTTGCTTAAGTCCATAAATGGATCTTTACAACTTCTAAACTTTTTGTTCTTGATCTGGAGACACGAACCCCTCTAGTTGCATCATGTAGATGCTCTCATCAAGATTGCCATTCAAGAATGCAGTCTTGATGTCCATTTGCCAAATTTCGTAATCAAAATAGGCAGCAATGGATAAGAGAATCCGAATAGACTTAAACATAGCTATTTGTGAGAATGTTTCCTCATAATCGACCCCCTCCTTTTGGGTATAACCCTTGGCCACTAGCCTTGCCTTGAAGGTCTCTACCTTCCCGTCTACTCCTCTCTTTCTCTTGTAGATCCACTTACACCCTATGGGTTTCACCCCATCCGGTAAGTCTACAAGTTCCCAGACTAAGTTAGAGTACATGGACTCCATCTCGAGATTCATAGCTTTAAGCCATTCCTCTTTATCAGGATCTTCCATTGCATTCTGCAATGTCAATGAATCATCCACACTATCAGCAGAGATAACATCTTGTCCCTCACTTAACCCAAATAGCGTTCAAGCTATCTCACAACCCTCTCACTACGTCTAAGTGGTAGTATATCCCGACTAGGAATCATCTGACTCTCAGATGTTAATGGATCAACAACTCTTGTTGGCCGAGAACTGGTCTCACTAGGATTCAACTCATTCAATACAATTTTAGAACGAGGCTTATGGTCACTAATATAGTTATCCTCAAGAAATGTTGCATTTGTCGATACAAACACTTTGTTATCTTTAGGACTATAGAAGTATCCACCTCTGGTCTCCTTGGAGTATCCTACAAGGAGACCACAGACTTGGGTTCTAGCTTTCCACTTCTGTTCTTCAGCACGTGTGCTGGACACCCCCATATGCAGAAATGTCATAAACTAACTTTACGACCATTCCACAACTCTAGAGGAGTCTTAGGAACAGATTTGGATGGCACTACATTCAAAATGTATGCCACTGTTTGTAACGCATATCCCCAAAAGGAATTTGGTAACGATGAGAAACTAATCATAGATCTCACCATTTCCATTAAGGTTCTATTTCTCCTCTCCGCGACACCATTTTGCTGAGGTGTACCAGGAGCTATGAGTTGGGACACTATCCCATACTCGACCATGAAGTCTTCAAACTCTTGGTCAAGTTACTCACCTCCACGATCTGATCGTAGAGTCTTGATAGTCTTACCTAACTGATTTTCAACTTCAGCTTGGAATTCTTTAAACTTTTCAAAAGTTTCCGACTTTCGTTGCATTAGGTAGACATATCCGTATCTTGAGTAGTCATCTATAAAGGTGACATAATACTCATAACCACCCCTTGCTTTAACATTCATTGGTTCACAGACGTCTGAATGTATAAGCTCCAGTGGTTCTTTAGCTCTTAACCCTTTTCTAGTAAAAGGTCTCTTGGTCATTTTACCTTCTAAACAGGATTCGCAGACAGGTAAGATGCCAACCTTTAACTCACTTAAAGGTCCGCTTTTCACTAGTCTATCTATCCGGTCAAGGTTAATATGGCCAAGTCTTAGATGCCACAGATACGTTTTGTTTTCTAGAGAAATCTTTTGTCGTTTTGTTTTAGGTTTTTCAACTTTAAACAATTCAGCGTTGAGTAGTGTAGTATGTATTAATGGCCTTAAAACATACAAGTTGTTTTCGTTTAATCCTGAACATATATTCAAACCATTATTTGCAATAATAACAGACTTATTATTAAAAGAAACAGAATATAATTGTTCCAACAACTTTGAAACTGAAATCAAATTTCGAGTAAATCCAGGAATTAAATATACATTATCCAAAATAATGAAACAACTTCCAAAATGTAGTCTAACTATACCCACTGCTCGGGCTGACATGACATTCCCTGACCCAACACGCATAGAAAAGGATCCCTCCTCAAGCTGTGTCCAAGATTCAGTCCATTGCATAGAAGAACAAACATGGTTAGTGGCCCCTGAATCAACTATCCAGGGTGAAGAATCATCTTCCACTATACATGATTCAAGAACAAGTAAATCACATTTACTTTTTGCCTTTTTCTTCTTGCCTTGGGCTTTCTTGGGTTTGGGCTTACGCTTAGCCTTCCCAGCAAACATCTTCTTTTTCTTTGATCTAGAAGAAGGTGGTTCAGCAACATTTGCCTCACCGGTCTTATCCTTGTTGTCATTCGTTATGGACTCAAAGATAGTGAGCTCATCAAGCAACTTAGTCAAACTGAACCTCAACTTGTTCATCCCATAGGTGCTTTTAAACTGATCGAAACTCTATGGAAGAGTCATCAGTATGATGCTTACTTGACTGGGTTCATCAATGGCCCTATAATTGATTTCGGCCGTGTTGAAATATGACATCATGTTCAGGACATGTTCCCGAACTGATATTCCATCTTTCATACGAGAGCGGAACGAACAGCTTCATTCCGCTTTTGCTCAGAGGGTTGCCCGAACATAGCCTGCAATGACTCCATTATTTCAAATGCAGTACCCATTGCTTCGTGCTTAGTGACAAGCACGTCTGTCATACTTGATAACAGATATGTTCTTGCTTTCTCATCTGATGAGACCCATTTTTCATATGCCTCACGAATAGTTCGTGCAGCATTGGTAGTAGGCGTTGGAGGACATTCCTCCGTAAGCACAACTTAAGGTCCTTGGTGACCAAAATTGCATTGATATTGTGTTTCCATTTAGTGTAGTTATCACCAGTTAATTTGTCATTGGCTATGATTTGCAATAGTGTAGTTGACATGGTTGAAAAAACATAAATAAAGAATTCATTCATTCATACATTCAAAACATGTGCGAATGTTCGGCATAAAATTAAACATGATGCATGAAAATGTTTAATGAACAAGAACAACCCAAGAAAGTGTTTCTATGCCACAACAATCCAACATACCACAAGCAAATGCCGCCTTAGGGTCAGTCAAATTCTTGCATGTTGGATCGAGACATTCTCAATCAAATGTTATACCGAAATAACTCTTATTCCTCTAACATTCAACCATCGTATATTTCAGTCAGGTTTCTAATTAACCAATTTAATTAAAACCTTGTGAGCGTAACCCATCATTTCAGATCTCATGAGCTTAACTTGAGAATTGCCACCTTATGGTCGATCAACCCCGAAATCCCATCAGTAATCTTATCCGTTAGGAAGTCAATCTTGATATTGATTCTTACGGAAACCCTCCTTAGGGAGGACGAAAACAATGCCGTTACGAGGCCCCACTCGAATCTTACGGTGTTGAAATAATGATGGAGACCGCGGGATATAATGTCATATATCTCTCTCCAACTCACTATTTTATAACTACGGTTTTCTATTAATATTAATGCACCTAATTAAACTAGATTAAACGGCTAATTTCAATCTCAGTGTCAAGTGCATTAATCACAAATTATTAGAATCCTATTCCAATAACTAATAAACTAATTCGATTTTTAACTCTTTAAAAAACTAGTTCATTAGTGATAATTCTAATCTATGTAAACTATTTACTAAGACTAGAATTATTAAATGTGTATTTTACCAAGTTTTAACTATTAAAACTAAACACATTAGTAGGTCCAATTATTATTAGGGGCTTAATCAAATTAATCCTAATATATATATAAAGGACCCTACTAATCTAAATAATTAAACTCTTTAAAAATTAGATTAGTGATTAATGAGAATTACCAAGTTTTTACTCCTAAAAACTAATCCCATTAATTTATAGCCAATTATGTGAATTACTCATTTTAATCAAATTAAAAAAATAAAAATAAACACATAATATAGATGGCTATAATGCATATATGACATATCAATATATATGTGTGTAGGCACACCTAATCTAAATGATATGTATATGCATGTCAATGCTTTAATCATCTCATAATAAAAGCATACATGAGTTGACCGAGTACAATTAGTTTATCTAACTTAAAAAATAAAAAATAAATAAATAAAAAATCTAATTACAAAATTTAATCCAAGACATTCCTTGGTCTTCTTGTAATTCCAATTTTTCTTCAAGTCCATCTTTTGCATCTAATGGGCTTTTAACCAAGTTCAACTTGATTAACCCTAATATTTTTAATAGTGATAAATATTCCGGCCCATTCACACTTCCGAATACGCAAACCCTAGCACGACGAATGTGCATCCTTAGTGCATCATGCCCGTGGCCACATTCGCGCGTGTAGCTTGTGTCACATCGTTGCTGCTTGCGCAAAGGAGTGCGCAGACTGCTGCACAAACATACAACAATTGCATGTGCAGCAGTATTGTGCGCATGTATTCTCAGCACACCTATTGCCTTTTATTATTCTATCACGTGCAACATGCAACAATTACACACAACACATTTCTTTTTTTCTCTTTTTTTATTTATTTAAATAAAAACGTGCAACATTTGCACTACAACAATAATATTGCATGACAATCATGCGTTTGGCAAGTGCACAGACCCGTGCAGCAGCCTGCTGGTGTGCAACACTTGCACACAGCAGCTTGTGTGACATGGCTTTCTTTGCGCTCAGAAACACTTGCTTAACGTGCAGCAGTCTTTATCTTTGTTTTTCGTCTTTTAATCGTGTTCTTCGTAAACGGTTACATAATGTATTGATTTACATAGAATGATTACATCGAAAAAAAAAAAATAATAACTAATTATTACAACCCGGAATTAATATTACATTAATATTACAACCTTTAAAAATGAACCCTAAACCCACTGTACCATACAATTAACGATCAACCATGTTCATAATAAATAAATAAAAATTATAAACATCATATAATAATCAGAAAGTGCCTACACATTCATACATACAATCAGGAGCAATCAAATTCGATTATACTGTACAAAAAAATTGGCTCTGATACCAATTGTAGGTAATTAGGTTTACAGATTGCGCAGTGGAAAGATTTTTAAAAATTTTAATACAATCATAAACTAAACCTATTTGTACAGTAATAATCGAAAACAATTAAAGAAGGTGAAACGATTTCATACTTACGTAGGAGGCTCCTTCACTTTAATTCGATCTGCTCCTGATTTGAACCACTTGATCTTCCTCACTATCTCCCGGAACTGGCAACGACGTGTGGGCGCATCACGGTACTCAGGAACTTGAATGGAGGCAGTAGAGACACACAAAACAACTCTTTTACTTTTGTGTATAGAATGCAGCAAGCCTAAAAAAAAAAAAATAAACCCTTTTTTTTTTCTTGTTTGCCACACCCTATGTCTCTTTTTTCTTTTTGCTTTTTTCTTTGTATCAGATACAAAATTTTTCTCTTATTCAAAATAACATATATCATATATATATATATATATATATTAAACTTAAACTAATTAATAAAATCTTTTAAGATATCAAATATCTTTTAAAGATATTAATTAATTTATTTGATTTAATTTGAATTAAAAACTCTTTTAAATTCAAATTTAAATATTTAATTAAATGAAAATAAAATAATCAAATTATCTTTTCTTCATTCAAAATTAAATATCAATCAACACCCTCCATCTAATGATTAATTACTCAATTAAATAATCTAATTATTTAATTAACATAATCATTAATATTCATTAATTGAATAATCACATTATTCAATTAATTCCCAAATAGACACGTGTCACTTTTGTAACACAATTAATTGGACAATCCAATTAATTAACCGTGACCCTTGTTATCTAAATCGATCAGGCTATCAAGGGGACCTAATGGACCCACAGCATTTTGAGCTCAAATAATCCTTAGAAATAAATAATTAAACTCTTTAATTAATATTTCATGATTATTAACTTTGGTGTTATTCCACTAAAAACCCGAAGTTGTACTCTCTCAACTGTAGACGTTTTTACACAAACCAATAATTCTTAGTGTCTATCGATATAGCTATTACATATGGTATAATCCTCCACAGGTAGTTCATAATTAAAACTAGGTCATAATGTCCGTTATACCCCTCTAATTATATCATTCCATTAAGTACCATTGATTCTCTAATGAACAATAAATCATACATTCCTTACGGAATTAGAAGAGCGCTCATATTGTTCAAGCCCCGAATCAACCCTTATGGGAACTACTATCTACTTCTCACAAGAAGGAGTGGATTCCACTATTGTGTGCAGACCTTCCCGGCCACAAGCCAAACCATGATTCCAACATACGAAGTTATTGACCGGGAATGCAACTACGATCTTACCCATGGTATATCAAAAACCACGATCTAACCTGAAGGAGTCGATAAGACACTCAGGATTAAGATCACCCATATATAGCCATCATTTGTTGATATATATGAATCTCATCTTTTAACGGATCTTGGTGAGAGATTCATATAAATCATGGCCCAGTCCTATATGATCAAATCATATAAGGTGCCTCCATTTTCATATCTCCATACGAATGATCTAGGATAAGAACACCGTACATTACGAAATGGACCGCAACTGTAGATTAACCACAAATAAAGTACCCAGCTTTATTTGCTATCTACGGACTCTTTAGATTGCTCGTTTCAAACTAAATCCATCTATATATGACATTCATATACTCAGTTTGAAATTACATCGGCAATCTCGGATGTTAAGTACACATGTTATTATAAATGTATGAGACAATTTGAATGAATAAACTACTTCTTTTATTTCTTGTTCAATTCACATTTACAAACTACAAGCTTTAGGGAAAAAACCCCAACACTGTACACATACTAAAAGGTAAGACTGGGAAGTTAGAACCTTGATCTGAAGTATGTATATTTGTAGGATATCCAAAGGGAACGATATAAGGTTTGCTTTATAGTCCTCAAGATAATAAAGTTTTTTATCGATAAATGCAACTTTTCTTGAAAATAACTATATGGTAGACTTCAAACCTTGTAGTAAAGCTATACTTGAGGAGTTACTTTCTAATGAGATCAAACCAACAACGACAACTGTCGTCGAACGACAAAGTGAGAAGACCACAACTCAAAATAAGAATGATTTACCACCTCGTCTTAGTAAGAGGGTTGTGAGATAACCTATTCACTATAGACAAATCGGGGAAGCACAAGTTGTTATTTCTGATTATGGTAAAGATGATCCTTTGACATATCGTTGTGCAATGGAAGATTATAACAATGAGAAATGGCAACAAGCGATTAATCTCGAGATGGAGTCAATGTACTCCAACTCAGTCTAGAAACTTGTAGACCTATCCAAAGGGGTTAAACCTATTGGTTGTAAATGGATTTACAAGAGAAAGAGAGGAGTGGATGGGAAAGTGGAAACTTTCAAAGCTAGGCTAGTGACAAAGGGTTTTACCCAAAAAGAGGGAGTTGACTATGAAGAGACTTTCTCACCAGTAACTATGCTCAAATCCATCCTCATACTCTTGTCCATTGCCGCACATTATGACTATGAAATATGGCAAATGGATGTAAAGACAGCTTTTCTGAATGGTCATCATGATGAAAACAACTATTTGCTGCAACCAGAGGGGTTCATAACTAAAGGCCAAGAGCAAAAAGTTTGCCAACTGCAAAGGTCCATTTATGGACTTAACCAAGCTTCTCGATCTTGGAATATTAGATTTGATGAAGTGGTTAAATCATATGGATTTGATCAAAATGTTGATGAGCCTTGTTTTTACAAGTACTTCAAAGAAAAGAAAGTGGTATTCTTAGTTCTTTACGTTGATGCTATTCTTCTCATTGGGAATGATGTAGAATCTTTATCAAGTTTAAGGATATGGCTAGCTAACCAATTCCAAATGAAAGGTTTTTTGGAGATGCAAACTATGTTCTTGGGATCCAACTTATATGAGATTGTAAGAACAAGTTGTCAGCGTTGTCTCAGGCATCGTATATTGATAAAGTGTTAACCAAGTTTGCGATGCATAACTCCAAGAAAGGTAATATGCCTTCTCGTCATGGAGTTACTCTTTCTAAGGAGCAATGTCCTAAAACACCTCAAGAGGAAGAGAATATGAGACATATTAGTAGACAGTCTTATGTATGATATGTTATGTAATATACTTGACATATGGTATGCAGTGGGAGTGGTCAGCCGGTATCAGTCTAACCCAGGATTAGATCATTGGGTAGCGATTAAACACATTCTCAAGTATCTTAGGAGAACAAGAAATTATATGCTAGTGTATTCTGGTAGGGATTTGATTCATATTGGCTACATTGATTTTGATTTTCAATCAGACAAAGACAGTCGAAAGTCGACATTTGGATCAATGTTTACCATTGTTGGAGGAGTCATAGTTTAGAGAAGCATCAAACAATCTTGCATTGCTAATTCCACTATGGAGGCTGAATACGTGGCAGCATGTGAAGCAGCTAAAAAAGCAGTCTGGCTCCGAAAGTTTGAGTCTGATCTGAAAGTTGTTCCATATATGGAAAAACCCATGACACTAAATTGTGACAAAAGTGAAGCTGTGGCTAATTCAAAAGAACCTAGAAGCCATAGCCAAGGAAAGCATATAAAGCGAAAATATCACCTAATTAGGGAGATTGTATATCGTGGCAATGTGTTTGTTCTGAACATTAGATCTTAAGACAACCTCACATATCCCTTCACAAAGACTCTGCCTGCAAAGAGTTTTGAAGGCCATATAAAATGACTAGGATTAAAGGAAAAGTCTCATCTACTTTAGGGCAAGTAGGAGATTGTTAGGAAAAGTGCCCTAAGAACAAATGTTGTTAATCTTTTTACTTAATTAATAAATAGATTTACATTTTATTTTATATTTGTGTGCATTTAATATTATTAATATTGTAATGACATAAAATTCCATGATTATTAAATGTAATATTAAACATAGTATATAAGCTTTATAAACATGAGGATTTTGTTTAAATATAATAATCTTAATTTTCCGTAGTTAATAATTAAAGTTGGGATCTTTAATTAATTAAAGTTACTAGTACAGTTCATTCCCATTAAGAATGGAGCAGTCTTATCCGAACTATTGATGTGGTGATATTAGAATGAAGGTACTTTGTATAATATGATTATACAGGACGTGAACATGATAAATTGAAATCTTTAATAATCTTTGTTTTAACCAAAGTATTCTCATTTATCAAATCAGATGGTCATATATGGAAACAATCTTAATCCTGAGTATTTGACAGACCCCTACTTATAGAGTTGTGTCTTTTGACTTACTCGGTATGGTTTGTTCATAATGTCAAACCAAAACTTTGTATCTTGAAGACATAATGATATATTTAGTCGGGAATGATAATATACAAAATGGAAATCATTCCTCTTAAATGAAGTTAGACAAATAGTTCTCTTGAGTAAATGATTCGGGGCTTGAACAATAAAACGCTCAATTGATAATAAGATCATAAATAATTGTTCATTAGAGAATCATCGGAACTCAAGAATAAAGATATAATTGAGAGGTCAACGAATTTGAACCGAGCTCAAATTACGAACTGTTAATGGAGGATTGATCTATATGTAATAATAATATCAGTGGACTATTCGATTCCTACTCAAGTAATTACTATAATGACAAGAGTGCATTTCCATTTTTTAAGTGGAATAATTTTGGAATTAATAAATTAGATAATTAATTAAAAAGTTTAATTAATTATTAAAGATTTATTGGAGCTTGAAATTATAGGTCTATGTGTTCCCGTGCCATTTCCATAACATTATTGAACATTAAGGCATAAAGAGACTACGAGATTAATTTGGAATTAATCGTCTATACATAAAGTAGTTTATGTATTGTTTAATTAATTGTGAATTAATTAAATATTAACCATTTTATTTAGTTAGTTATGAATTAATTAAATGTTATTTAAATAATATGATTATTTAAATATTTAATTGGATGACACAGTGTGGTCCCACACTCCCACCACACTGTAGTTTTCGGTATTTCGAAAATAACAGTTTAAATTTATTTGTTAAATTATTTAATTAGTTATTTGAATAATTAAATTATTTCAAATAAAATAATTATTTAATAATTGGATTATTATATATTTAAAATTTGAATTTAAATTGAACATATAAAGATAAGGATCAATAAGAATGTTTACCCTGTATTGGCAAAATTTGCTAGTGGATTTATCTATAGACAATTTCAAAATTTCTCTATTATGATAATAATTAAATAATTGTGATTTAGTTATTTTTATAGGATTTTCGAAAGGGTAAAAATGTTTTTAGTCCCTCTAGTTTGCCATATTATACGTTCTGGTCCCCCTAGTTTTAGTATTGGCCCGTTTGATCCTTTTGTTACAATTTCCATTAAAACCTGACCATCTGACATGTCCAGAGGGCAAAATGACTTTAATGCCCCTTAAAGTGTGACTTTTGGTGAATTGATTATTTTACCCTTCTTATAAATATTTAAATTTAAAAAAAAAAATTAAAAATTGGATTTGGTGGAGATCCAATCCTGCATCTCCACCAAATACAAAAAAATAAAAAATTAATTAATTAATTAAAAATTAAACATCAAGAACAACAGATTTAACATCACTAGAACATCAAGAAATTTAAAATTAAAATATATAAAAAAAATAAAAATAAACTAATTAAAATAATAATAAGGGGGGTTTTCAAATATAGCCACTTAGAAGATGCCAAAACGACATATAGCCAGAAGTTATTAAAAACCCAATTCTGACCACTTCACTGTATTTAAATAGCTGATCTTACTATTGTACCCCTATTTAACTGTTCGGACCTGACATTTAAGTGTTCTTCTAAATGACTAAATCACCCCTTGTAATGGATTCTCGCTTGAAAGGGAAAACGGAAAGCCAGAGTCTGTAACAAAACGGATGAAATTGAAAACGGGAAAGCCACATTGAAGAACGACGACCACAGGTGAGGGAAAACGGAAAAGCCTTGACAAGGGAAAACGGGAGTGAAGAACGACGACTGCAAGTGAGGAAAAAGGGGAAAGCCTTGAAAAGGGAAAACAGGAAAGGCGATACCCCGACGACCACAGTGTGCGAAGACGAGGTAGGATCGAATTAGCTATCCTCTTAATCGGCATGATCCTGAATTATTTCCGTAACATTTGACTTGATATAAGGGACTTATGTCCTCTATCCCTTTTTCTGTTGTGTTAATCCCTAATGTCGTAATAGGGTTTTTTTGGATATCTGGAATTACTTGAAATCTGGAATTCCAATATGGAATTAATTTGTGTTACTTGCCCATTTGGGTCTTGATTTTTACCATGATCATGATTTACCCCAATAGGGCTCATGAAGATTTCCCCTGATGTCCTGATGATGCATTCGATACATGAAGTTTTCCATGATGTGATCCATAGATCCAAGACCAAGATTACATGAAAGTAGATATGCCCCATGACTTTACATGGAAAGTCTTTCTTTACTTACATCCCATATAACTTTCCATGAGCACATCAGGGGATTTCTCACGGGGTTTTGGGGTTTTCCATCACATATTGCCAAGACTTGCTTTCATGTTGCTTCTACTTTCCATGATGTGATCATGATGATTTCGACTTTCCATGATGTGCCCCATGACTTTACATGAACCATATGATGATGTTTTTATATCCCCCATGATTTCCATGATGCCAATTTCCATGATGCCAATTTCCATGTTGCGTATATCCATGATGTTGCCATGACATTCCATGATGTTGGTATGACATTCCATGATTCCATGATTCCCCTTACATGAATTTCCATGACTTTTCCATGATGCCAATTTCCATGTTGCGTATATCCATGATGTTGCCATGACATTCCATGATGTTGGTATGACATTCCATGATTCCATGATTCCCCTTACATGAATTTCCATGATTCTCCCTTACATGAATTTCCATGACTTTTCTATGATTCAATGATTCCATGATCCCCCCGTACATGAATTTCCATGACTTTCTTTCCATGATGCTTTCGATTCCATGAAGTTGACATGAATTTCCATGACCACAATATCCTCTCATGACCTTCACTTACTTTTCATTACATGTTCATGTTAGCTGGTGATGAATATCTAATATTTTTATTTTACACCACTTGCATATTATTTTCAAATGGTAACCTTTCAGTTACTTTTTCATCACATGTTCACGTTAGCCTATATTTTCTGATTTTCCATGCTTTGATGAATATCCAAAGGACTAATATGTTTTTATTTTTATTTACACGACCTGCCCATTATTTTCAGATGTTAACCTTCTTATATCCGGATCACGAGGGATGGAAAAATGCAAGGATAAACTCCAGAAGTCGGCATCACTGTAACATTCTTGTTGACATTGAAAAAGTTTTAGGCAGATTACAAGTTTTAGAGGCGTTTAAGCAAGGACCTTTTGGTCACTACTTAGGTCTGCGATTGCCCGTCACTATACATGCAAAGGTTTTGCATAGTATACTGAAAAGGCAGATTGAATATACCAGTAGGTCCGGTAATGCATCACCACCTCGAGATGACGAAATGCGGTTTGGGCTGGGTATGCAACAACATCGTTTCGGTCAAGTTGAGTTTTGCCTATGTTCTGGGCTTAAAATGGGAAAACTGCCAGAAGGATTAATAAATGCGAACTATAGTCCAACGGAGAACAGCCTATACGGAAGACATTTCCTGAGCCAACCTACGTACATTTCTTTGTTCGAGACTTTTAAACGAGTCACCGACAATCAAGGTGAAGATGGCTTGAAGATGGCAAATCTGTTGGTCATAGGCTATATCTTAAGCACTCTCAACGAACGTGACCGTGTACCGTTATGGATGTTTGCATTAGTGGATGACGATGTAGCTTTCAAAGGTTTTCCATGGGGTTCATACGTGTATAGTTTGACTTTGCACTGGATAAAAAATGCCATACCCAAAAACCGCGAGAAACTCAAACCATCAAACGAAGCAATTGTTGAAGGTGAAGGTGAACAAGAATCACATACTGCAGGTCCTTTGAAAGGGAATGCAAAAAAAAGAGGCAAAAAAAAGACCGAAAGCAAACCAGAAACGAAAACTACCATCACTTACAACCTTTCTAGGCATCTTCTATGTTTTCAGGTATGTACACCGACCACTATGGCTTAGATACAGATTGTTTGGAATCATTTCCTAACACATTTTCATAACGCTACTTAATGAAAACCTTAATAGGTTTGGGTCGTTGAAAGATTTCCTTTTCTGACCGGCGTAATTGGCAAGCGCCACGGTTCGAGTTATCCACAGTTCAAAAACTGGGAGTTTTTCAACACTTCGACTGGGTTCGATGAAAACTTATTCGACAAACACAGTGTATGTGTGTATATATATTACCCATGGCAGTTGTAGCCTTTAATTGTCATGTTAGATTTTGATCTCAGTTTAACATTAACGGTAATCCTCTGATATTTGCAGTTGGCAACGGTGGACATGAAACCTACTCCAGCTGAAAAACAGCAAACCTACTCCGACATGGACTTCGTCTGTGACAGTTTTATTTATATGGGATGGCCTGCCCAGCCGAATCGAACTGAGTCTATTACTGATGATCAGGTAGGGCGTGAATTGTCTGGTGGTATTCCGGAGTTGGACAACCAGGAAACTGAAAATAAAAATGAACAAATCGATTCCCATCACAACAAGGCTCCACCTTCGGTTCAGAGGAAACTGTTTGCCAACAACGAATCTCCTAAGACTACACCCAATCCAAACGGCATGGATGACCCTGACTCAAAGGAGGTTACATATGAAAGTATGTGTGGGATGATGACAAAGGTCTTGTTTGATGTTCTCCCCAAGGTGCTTCCCCAGGCAGCAGTGAAGGATGTGTTGCCTAATGAGGTTAGCGAAAAAAATACTTCTGAGGTGATAAGGAAGGTGCTGTATGACGTTCTATCGAAGGTGCGTCTTGAGGCACTTAATGATGTGCTCCCTAAGGTCCTCCCTCAAGCACTAAATGACATTCTGCCTAAGGTGATGCCTGCTTATCTGGAGAAGGTGATGCAAGAGAATCTGTACAATATGCATGGGACTGCCTCTGACTCTGCCAACAGAATAGACAAAACTGAGGCAAATGATAATAAGGACTCCGAGGCTTCAAAACTGGATGGACATGCTCCCAAAGTCAATGGATCTGAAGAGATTCGGTACAATGTGCATGTGACTGCCTCCTACCCTGTTGACAGAACAGACAACTCCGAGGATAATAAGGACTCCGAGGCCCGAAAATCGGATGAACAAGCTCCCAAAGTCGATGAATTTGAAGTTGCAGTTGAGGTAAACGTACATATTCTGATCCAAGTCCTTACATAGTACAATATTATATTGGTTTCTTAATACTTATTCCGCGTTACCCATTTATAATTTTTTGCTTACTTATTACCTATTCCTCGTTATCGAAATGGGTACATACAAGTTACGGTTTAGTCAGTCTTCGAGTTGTTGTGATCATATAGAAATGTTTCTTTCATCATATAGCAATGCTCTTAATTGCATTAGTTTTGACACAGGGTCATATAGGGTCCCCTATAGGCCGCAAAGGTACGATCCATCTCGAACCTTACAGATCTCCGGATCCTAACTTGATGGTCCCAGGAGAACTGGAAGGAAGTATAATTCTGTTGGAAAAAATGCCAGACAACTACCCAATAAGGGATGTAGAAACCGCGAGGAAGCGGAAGAGAGCCGATTTTCTGAACACCGTTTGGATCGATCCCGAGAAAAGGAAGAAGCGAAAGTGAGCAAAAAGAGGACTGATCCTTGATTTTAGTGATGATGACGATTTATTGGACACCAAATATGCCGCTTTCCTGAAAAGCACCGGCGAAGATATTTCGTAAATTTAAACTTTATTTTTTGTAATCTCTTCATGCCCTTATTATCTATCCTTTTTACTTGCATCTAATACGTGTCGTGTACTACCACAGTCTTTATGTGGGTCAAGAAGAGCGATTTACTCGGCAACACTTTCTCGACATGAAGAGCCCGTCGGTGCCGTTCTCCAACCTGGTAATTATAACTGTTTTTGTACATGGTATTTATTGTATATGCTACTTATCCCCTTTATGTTTTGCCCGAAGACCTTAAACAATCATTTTTAATACAAACCAAAATTCCATCAGCATGTGGACAGCTTTATGGATGTTCTATGGAGGCGCCGTTGTTCCAGATATGACGAGTATGCGTAGGACATCACAATGGTTGACTATTCATTCCATGTAAGTATATCTGAGTAACTGCATATCCAAGTACCTTAATGAGTATAACACATCCCTGTCTCCGAAAAAGTAACACGAAACCTTTAAACAGTGTTACCTTGCTAAGAAATGGGACTCGTTGAAGGCAACCTTGTAACTGAAGAAAAGACCGGTACGAAAGAAGGGTAGAAAAACACAGGATTCTTGGATTGATTTTTCGGACATTGATGTCATGTCCTTCATCCACGACCAACATTGTATAGATGCTGTGAGAGGCGGTGGGTCAATTCTAGTTCGACCCGAATGGTGGAATATGAATTCGGTGGGCTATCTTTCCTGTACTAATTCCTTTTCCTTATTATTAACGTTTCATGACATCAATTGCTAAACCCGTTTCTCATCTTTGGATCACCTCCATAGGTTCTAATCCCCTGTAATGTGGGTGACCACTGGGTTCTCTGCCATCTCTTCCCTGAAGATGGGACGTTCACTTTTTATGACTCACTGCATGCCAAGAGCAAGTCAATGCTGAGGGTAAGGGAAATGGACTGTATTAGCTACCTAATGCCCTCCCTTCTCCAGCGGTCTGGGTACTATGAGCATAAGGGATAGACGTACGTACGAAGCCATTCCAGCCTTTTGAGTACATCAGACCAGATCTTCCAATCCAGCAGGATGGGTACGTAATTAATATTCGTTTCTGCCATATCCCTTTGCAACGGTTACAAATATATGTATTTATTTGCATACTTTTTGTTTATGTTTTCACTTTTCAGTATCTAGTTCAGCGTCTACATGTGCCAGTTTGCTGAATTTATATTAGACAGAACGCCTCCACCTTGGAAATTATACCATTCGGGCGTGTCGTTGATTAGGACATGGATGGCACACGAGGTTTACACGAACGCAACAACGTAGTTAGTGAGCAGCTTAATCGACCAGCATTCATTATTTACCATTTGCACATATGTCCTAACCAAAACATATTATCACTGGGAGAGTGCTCCCCTGTGTAACATTTACATTTTCAAAACATTGTCAACACACCATTCTAACACGATGACCACCATTACTCCAACCTAACACGATAAAAACAAAAATTTGTTATACATTGTTAGTTTACATCATTCTCTCACGATGACTACTAGTACTCCAACCTAACACTATATAACATACATTTTCAAAACATGCTCAGCTTACATCATTCTAACACGATGACCACCATTACTCCAACCTAACACGAAAAAAACATACATTCTCAAAACATTGTCAGCTTACATCATTCTTTCACAAAGACTACTATTACTCCAACCTAACACGATATAACATACATTTTGAAAACATTGTCAGCTTACATCATTCTCTCACGATGACTACTATTACTCCAACCTAACACGATATAACATACATTTTCAAAACATGCTCAGCTTACATCATTCTAACACGATGACCACCTTACTCCAACCTAACACGAAAAAAACATACATTCTCAAAACATTGTCAGCTTACATCATTCTTTCACGAAGACTACTATTACTCCAACCTAACACGATATAACATACATTTTCAAAACATTGTCAGCTTACATCATTCTCTCACGATGACTACTATTACTCCAACCTAACACGATATAACATACATTTTCAAAACATTGTGGGTCCGTTTGGTGCACGAGATAGGATAGGATTATTTTTATAGGATAGGATTGGCATTACAAGAAATTCGATCATCAACTACGGGCGATGCCCGTTGTGGATGAGTATTCACTACGGGCATCGCCCGTTATAACGTCCGTCGTCTGTGAAGGTGTGATAGAAAATCGCGCTTTTCGAATACGGGCATTGTCCGTGATAAATAAGCTTATCTACAACGGGCATCTACCGTAGTGAATGCACGTTTCGAATACGGGCGATGTCCGTGATAAATAAACTTATCTACAACGGGCATCTACCGTGGTTAATGAGCTACTAACTACAGGGTATGCCCGTGTTAGTTGATTTATTTAAAACATAATATGTCCGTAATAATTATATTACCCAAAACGCTAATTGCCCGTGATAAATTGTTTTATTTAAAACGGACAATGTCCGTAGTGGATTATTATTTATTTTTTTAAATATAATTTTCCGCCTATTAATTTTGGTTTACAATTGTAATTCGATTTTTTTTTAATCTATTGTCACATTAAAATTCTTATCATTCTACGCATAGATCAGTTGATAAATTTCAACATATATATATATATATATATATAACAAAAGTAGTTTACAAAAACATTCAACTAATTACACCATCCTTAAAAGGTACTGCTTGACATCCTAAAATTATATTTACTTAAAAATATCCACTGAAATCCTAATATGTAATGTATTTTGATGGCCAAGCTATATAGGTCACTTTAGCATCTTCAAGTGTTTGTAATTCACTAGTATCACGAATCAACGGAACATCACTCACCATTATCTTTTTTACACAAACTCTCCAATAATCCGGACCAAGAAGCTTGTGATGAGCGAATGCTTGTGGATACAATCAATTTCAGCTTCTGTCACTATTTGTCCACTACCAATCCAATGCAACAACTTGCATTTTGTACCCTTTTGAGTTGAAACATCATTTTCTCTTGTAGAAACCCCAAGTGGTGACTACAAACAAACAAACAAAGAAACAAAAAACAGTGTTAAAAGATAATAAAAAATAGCATTGTTAAGACAAACTATATGCTGATTTCATAACATATTAAACAAAAAATATTTGTAATATTTACCTTTGATTATTGATTTGAATTAGTTGAATGCCGTGGCTATAAAAAAAAAACATAAGTATTATAATAAAAAGAAGTTAGACACAAGAAAAAAATAATTATGTCTATTTTTTTTTTTCTGAAAGGCAAAGTATATTCAAGAATAATCAAAGAAAAAAGCCAAAGCCATACAATCACCAGAAGCGACAGCAATCGCAACAAGAAAACAGCCAAAAAAAGAAAAACAAAAGCCAAAAAGACCATAACAGCAGGGCAAACAACAAAAACCAAAAAAACCACAACAGCAAGACAACAATCCAAAGGCCAGAATACAAGAAAAAACAAGAAAAAATAGAGAAAACAGCAGAAAACAGAGGCATCCACTAAAAGAAGCACCCAGAAACCCTTAGAAACTTGCACCAGACCACCTCAACAAGACACAAATACAGTAGCACCAAGCAAGATGAGGCCAATTATAGGTCTATTTATTTACCTGATGTACTCTTTCTTCAACTGCAGCTCCATCATTGGTCTGAAATGAACCAAACTTTTCATTTTAGATCGTTTTACATATTGGTTAGTTAGAAAAACAATTCACAGTAAACTTTAAACAAAGCGTGCATATTTGTCTAGTTGAAAAAAATAAATCCATGACACAGCTAGCAAACTAAAATTGTTTAATTTCACATTACCAGATTATTGAAGACATCATTTTGCAATTCTTTGATTTGTTGCCTAAGATCTTTCATCTCTGCATGAAGTTGCATTGTACTTTGTTTACCAATCATGGCCGCATGTACTTTTGTTTGTGTAACACCCATACCAAGTCCTCGAAAATAGGTAATTACCTGAATCACAAAAACCACTTGAAAGGTTCATGATCCCTTTCGTTAAGCTTCTCTATTTCATAGTCCTGTTTTGTTGCCTGCATTGTGCTACATTGATTACTAGAGCCTACGAAACCAATCAGTGAAGAAAATGGAAGAGAATTAATTACTAGTACCTCAACAAGGATCACAAGTATCTCTTTTATTCACTTGTACCATCTGTGCTGCTATCACCAACAATGGTCATGGTTTCACTGGTGGGCATACATATTAGGCAGCATGTCCCATGACCTCTTTTGCATCTCTTTGTACAGTTCTTTATCAACACATAGTAGAAGGGTAGAGAGCCTCTGTAGACAGCATGAATCAACGAATTTTCTTTGTTAGTACAGTAATCAAGTTTACAATCTCTAATCATGACTATTTAATGGAAAGAGGAAAAACAAAAAGCAATCAGGCCTCATTCATTGTACTGCAAATCCCATTTCTGTTAGGATTATGCTCAATAGCAAGAGTGTAATGGTGTAATTAACAATCTTATTCATATTAATAAAGTGATTTCTGGTTTAAACAAATCTTATAGCATTTATAGTTTAAATAATTGTTAAAGTAAATAATCATAAGGTCTAAAGACTATGAGAAAAGAAGAATTGTTCATACATCTGGATATGTATGTGGTAGACACAATTCTTTAGTTAGTCTTGAATATCGTTCACAACTTAAGTTAAAGGTTGGGCACCTTTATCTTGTTAAAGTTGTAGAATTCTTTTGCTAGCATTTGAGTGGGATCAAATGAGATATGATGAGTCTAAAATCATCGGAGTGTCTTCGAGCAAAAGGATCTAGTGCACTGGGTGTATTGAACAGGATCACAATGAAATACTTTATCTATAACCGTCAGTAGATAAAAGTAATTTCATTATCAGGACAATCGGAGAGTCTATCTTAATCCTGAGATAAATGATGGACTTATGGTTGCAGGTGATATCATTTGAGCTATCAATGAGTACGATTATATCGCATAGTCTATCCTCGATAGTTTGGTGATATTCATTTGTTAATCGATAGAGGACTTCATTTATAGATATGGACATCGTGGCTCTATTTATTAAATGAGAGTATAATATCATCATATGGATGTTTTGAGGTAATTGGATATTAAATCTCAACGTTGAGTTTTCAATAGTGTCTATTGAAAACATGGCTTCTGGACAAGTCAAAGTATCCAAGTTCAAAATGTGGTCATATGAGTAAATATGGTAACTTGGAGAGTTATAGGCGGTCTATGAACTCTTGGCGATTACTGATATTAATCACGAGGATACACTATCTCCAATATGATTGTCTAGGGTATGAATGAGGAAGCATCTTCCTTTTCTGTCTTTATTTAAGAGTTCAATTTTAGCTCTTTAGTGGAATGAGCTAAAATTAATGGATCGGACCTAAGTGAATCATTTGTTGATTGTGATTAGGTTATGTCTATTGGAGCTTAAATTTAGATAGCCCACCAAGATCCCCAATCCACACGGACTTGCATGGATCACTTGATATATTCTACCGGACCAATTTGGGGTCCATTTAGAATTGCAATTTAATATATTAAGAATATAATTTGCACATTATTTATGTAATGGGCTGCACAATTATATTTATATATTAATGGATGACATGTGGGCTTGTTTCTTTTAGTAAGATTGGGTCTAGTTCACATGTGGGCTTTTTAATTAAAGTCCAAAGGATTAAATGAAATGAGAAAATAATATTTGGGCCCAATATGTATATGGGGCGGCAACTAGGTTAATAACCTAATATATTATTTTGTTTTCATTAATTAATTAAATGAGAATTAATTAATTCATTAATTAATTATTTAATTAAGATACAAATCTTTTCTCATTAGGAAATATGTTTCCTAAAGGTATACTATTGGTAGTAGTATAATTAAATAGAAAGACTTGTTTGAAAAGGAAATAAATAATTAGTTTTATTTATTCAAACAGGAAGTCTTTTTATTTTAGTCAAATATGAGAATAAAAAGATTTATGAGTTTGATTAGGTTTGGGAAATCTTTTCTAAATAGGAATTAGGGTGCAATTCAAACTAGTGAACTAGGTTTGGAAATTGCGGCAACCCTAATGTAAAAAGGAAGAGAATTCGGCCAACCCTAATGTAAAAAGAAAGGAGAAAAATTTGGGCCAAATATATATACACATATATTAATTTCGGCCAGCCCTAAGGCTTAGTGCAGAAATTATTTTTCTTCTTCTTCTTAACTCATAGATAGAGATTTTATTCAACTAAGACAAAAAAAAAAGTAACATAGATTATTCTTTGATGGTGTACTATTTGCTTAATCATTGATAAGCTTGTGTATACAACATCGATCAAGGTTCACGCGAGTTTCGATCATTAGATTGAGAACTCAAAAGTGACCGGAATAATCTTAGGTTATTTTTGATTGTTTTTGTGACTAACGAACAAGAGAGAAAAGTTTGTTTAATCCCATCACAGGTTTGCAATTCAAAGAAAGGGAGACCACGCTCCTAGGTGATCCACGTTCGTGCTAGGATTGAAGATCTTGCGGATTACCATCGACGCAAGTCAATCGGATCACGCGACAAGAGGTATTAAATTCTTTTATTACTTTCTTATATATATATATGTTTGATTAATCAAAAGGGTTTAAGGTTCATAATTGGAAAAATTTTAAAAGCTACCCAAAACTAATTTTTAGTCTCGCTTCCGCTGCGGGTACTACGGTATTTTTTCCTTACAATTGGTATCAGAGCCTAGGTTGAACCCTTTTAATTAATTAACGTATATATACGTGGATCGATTTCTTTTTATTGTGATTATGCATGTTTTAGAAAGAGATGGCACTCTAGGTATTCGCATATATTATTACATGTGATGTATGGATTAATATATGTTTTTATGTGGATTGTTATTGCTCGATTTTGGCTCTAGATTTTCAATGTATTTTTCGTTTCGGAATTGTAACAAGAAGGGTGGTCTATTATCGCCATAATTCCTTCTTGGTAGTTGCTAGGATTTTTTCTTTGTATTAAAAATTCTGCTGCAGTTTTTTTTTGTATTAAATATATATGTGCAGTATTTTTACTGCAGTGATTAAAAAAAAAAAAAAAAAAATTTCTGCAGTAGTTTTTATTTTGTTTAAATTAAATTGTAACACGTCCTATATCGAAGAAACGAAGCAACCGGGACCGAGAACGAGCACCGTGCGCACCCTAGGAGTGGATTGGGCTGCGCATGGCGTGCCCGAAATACATGGGCTGCGCACGGCAGCCTTGGAACCAAGAAGGCTGCGCACGGCAGCCATGCAAGGCCCATGGGCTGCGCATGGCAGCCCCTTACGAGGGGTTGTGGGCCGTGGAATCCCGTCGAGGGAGGCTGGAGGATGGGCTTATGGTGATGGGCCACTCGAAGATCTTGTATTCCTATGTCAAATGTAATTTACTTGTTTTTCTAGGATGGGCCAAAATTGTTGCTATTTAATTTATGCTTAAATATTACAATATTTGTTGTTGTATGATAACATGACATATAGAATAGGAGTGCCACTCATATATCTCTTTTGGTATGAACATGCATTGAATGATTTAGGTATCTAAATTGGCATCTAGATAACTTGGTAAATCATTCTATGGGATTTAATCACATGCCTTAAATAATTGAGTGGGAGAAGGTGTTTTTTGTAACACCTATGGCTTCCAAGATTAGTTGAGCTTAATTATTTTATGGTAATTCCCCAAAGGGACATCCATAAATGGAATTAAGCAATATACTTCCTTACAAGGATAGACTAGACAATGGACTCAACGAGATCTACTCCCAAAGGAGGGATTTTCGTTAGAGAAAATTGAGGGTCGATATCTTGGTGACACACTCAATGTAATTTTATTGATATCCTCCAAAGAGTTCTTGTCAGTAAAATTGCAAGGCTAAAATTGAAAACGCTGGTTGTTATGTTAACAATTAGGTGGGACCTAGTCTAACTAGTAAATGGTGCGAACTCCCAAAGGAGGCGTAACATTTATGGGTGTTAGATCACCGTTGAATTTTTATGATTGAGTTATTCATTTAATTCAAGATAAATATTTAAAAGTGCTTTTAATGATTATTTACTTATATTAATTTTTGTTTAATTAAGAAATCATGACCCCATCACTTATGAACATCCTGAAAGATAAAAGTTTAACCGGTAATAATTATGTCACATGGAAAAGGAAAATTGGGTTGTTGCTGCAAGCTGGAAAAATATAAATTTTGTTCTAACTACTCCTAAACCACCTGCTCTTACTAATGAATCTAATGCAATGAGACGAGTATGGGCAGCGGAAGACCTCTAATGAGATGGCCAAATGGCTACCATCTCCGACGTGTTGCAACAGCAGCATGAAGGAATAGGGTCTGCTGCTGATATGATGATGTCTCTAGAAGAGATTCATATGGTTGGTAAAGTTGCTACTATTAAGACCCGTTAAAAGGTCAAGGAATAATAGAAGAAAAAACAACTTGGGCCTACCAAGAAAGAGACTAAGAAAGTAACCAAAATCAAAAGGAAGTGCTTCTTTTGTGGTGAAAAGAGACATTGGAAAAGTAATTTCCCAAAGTCTCAGAATAAGAAGGAACAAGGTAATGCGAATTATCTTGAAACATGTTTTTCTGGCAGATTCTACAGATTCTTGGATCGTAGACTCTGGAGCCAATAGTCATGTTTGTTATTCCTTATGGGGGTTCCAAGAAAGGAGAAGGCTGAATAAGAATGAGATCAATTTGCGCTTGGGCAACGGAACGTTAGTGTCTACAAGTGCAGTGGGAGATATTAGAGTTTGTTTGGATTCTAGAAGGCATTTAGATTTGATAGACGTTTATTATGTACCTCAATTCAGGAGGAATTTAATTTCAGTTTCTTGTTTGAATAAATTTGGATATTCGGTTACTTTTAATAAAGTTTTTATTATTAGTAAGAATGACAAAGTTATTTGCAAAGGTACATTGGAAAACGGTCTATACTTCTTGCATCGAAATATCTCTCACTCGTTAGACACAGAAATAACGGAACCTGATCATAAAAGAGTTAAATTATCAAAAGATGAAACCTACCTTTGGCATTTACGCTTAGGTCATATTAACCTTAATAGGATTAAAAGATTGGTAAGTGACGGACCTTTGAGTGACTTAAAGGTTGATGATCTACCAACTTGTGAATCTTGTTTGGAAGGTAAAATGACCAAAAGGACGTTCTCTGCCAAAGGTGCCAGAGCCACTGAATGTTTAGGATTGATACACACAGATGTATGTGGACCTATGAGCATTCAAGCTAGAGGTGGATATGAGTACTTCATCACTTTCACAGATGATTACTCAAGATTTGGCTATGTGTATCTCATGCGACATAAGTCGGATGCTTTTGACATGTTCAAAGCATTTAAAGCTGAAGTGGAAAATCAGCTTGAGAAACACATAAAAATCTTGAGATCTGATCGTGGTGGAGAATATCTATCTGGAGAGTTTCAGCAATATCTTATTGATAATGGGATAGTTTCTCAGTTTTCTGCACCTGGTACACCTCAACAAAATGGGGTAGCAGAAAGGAGAAATATAACTCTTTTGGATATGGTTAGGTCTATGTTGAGTTATTCAACACTTCCTATTTCTTTCTGGGGATATACTTTACAAACTGTAATATACATTCTAAACCGAGTACCATCTAAGTCTGTTCCTCAAACACCGCATGAGTTGTGGACTGGGCGCAAGCCTAGTTTACAACACTTAAGGATATTTGGATGTCCTGCGCACGTGTTAAAAGGAAAGACAGAAAAGATGGAGTCCCGTTCAGAAACATGTATATTTGTAGGGTATCCGAAAGAAACTAAAGGATATTATTTTTATAGTCCTTCAGATCTTAAAGTATTTGTTTCGACAAATGCTAAATTTCTGGATAAGGACTATATGAATGATTTTGTGCCTAAAAGTAGAATTGTCCTGAATGAGATGTCAGGAGATACAATTCCACGAGAGGTTACACAACCTAACCCAATTGTAAGTTCCGATCCAACACAAGATCAACAACCTACCATTCCTCGTCGTAGTGGGAGGGTTAGAACACAACCCGAAAGATACATCGGTCTGGGAGAATCTGTAGAGAATCTCCCGGACGACGATGATCCCTATACGTACAAGGAAGCTATGGAGGATGTTGATTGTCGCCATTGGCAAAAGGCAATGCAATCCGAGATTGAATCTATGTTCAATAACAAAGTCTGGTCCCTTGTAGACTTGCCTAAAGGGATAAAACCCATTGGGTGCAAGTGGGTATACAAGAGGAAAAGAGGTATGGATGGAAAGGTGGAAACCTTTAAAGCTAGATTGGTAGCTAAAGGGTATACACAGAAAGAATGTATCGATTACGAGGAAACCTTCTCTCCTGTGGCCATGCTTAAATCCATTAGGATACTCTTATCCATTGCAGCATCTTTAGATCTAGAGATTTGGCAAATGGATGTCAAGACAGCTTTCCTTAATGGAAGTCTTGACGAAAGCATCTACATGATGCAACCAGAGGGATTCATTGAAAAGGGCCAAATAGAAAAGGTATGCAAGTTGCAGAAATCCATATATGGATTAAAGCAAGCATCCAGATCCTGGAACATAAGGTTCGATCAAGCAGTCAAAGGTTTTGGATTTATTCAGAATCTTGACGAACCTTGTGTATACAAGAGGATTAAGGGCGACAAGTTGGTTTTCCTAATTCTTTATGTTGATGATATACTACTCATCGGAAACGATGTAGGTGTATTGACATCAGTAAAGGAATGGTTAGCAAAACAATTTGATATGAAGGACTTAGGAGAAGCAAGTTTTATTCTAGGTATCCAAGTAATAAGGGATAGAAAGAATAGAACGATTGCATTATCCCAAGCTTCATACATAGACAAAATCTTGTCTAGGTTTTCCATGCAGGATTCCAAGAAAGGTATGTTACCTTTCAGACATGGAATCAAGCTTTCTAAGGAACAAGTTCCTAAGAATGAGCATGAAGAGCAGTTCATGAGTAGAGTTCCATATGCCTCGGCAGTTGGAAGTCTCATGTATGCAATGCTCTGTACTAGACCAGATATTTGTTTTGCTGTTGGCATAGTTAGCAGGTTTCAATCGAAGCCTGGTCCTGATCACTGGACGGCAGTCAAGCATATTTTCAAGTATCTCAAGAGAACGAGAGATAATATGCTTGTATACTCTGGAGGGGATTTGATTCCCGTTGGGTATACAGATTCTGATTTTCAATCAGATTCTGACTCCAGAAAATCCACATCAGGGGCTGTGTTTACTATTGGAGGAGGAGCAGTTATATGGAGGAGTATCAAGCAATCTTGTATTGCTGATTCCACCATGGAAGCTGAGTATGTTGCTGCATGCGAGGCTGCCAAAGAGGCTGTTTGGCTCCGTCAATTCTTGATTGACTTGGAAGTGGTTCCTAGTGCGAATAAGCAGATCACTATCTATTGTGACAACAGTGGAGCAGTGGCTAATTCGAAAGAACCTAGAAGTCACAAGAGAGGTAAACACATAGAAAGAAAATATCATCTTTTAAGGGAGATTGTTCAAAGAGGTGACGTGACGATTACCAAAATCGCGTCAGCGGAAAATCTAGCAGATCCCTTCACAAAGGCTCTACCTCAGAAGAGTTTCGATGGGCACCTAGAGAATATGGGCTTGAGAGATATGACACATTTGCTATAGCGCAAGTGGGAGATTGTTAGGATTATGCTCAATAGCAAGAGTGTAATGGTGTAATTAACAATCTTATTCATATTAATAAAGTGATTTCTGGTTTAAACAAATCTTATAGCATTTATAGTTTAAATAATTGTTAAAGTAAATAATCATAAGGTCTAAAGACTATGAGAAAAGAAGAATTGTTCATACATCTGGATATGTATGTGGTAGACACAATTCTTTAGTTAGTCTTGAATATCGTTCACAACTTAAGTTAAAGGTTGGGCACCTTTATCTTGTTAAAGTTGTAGAATTCTTTTGCTAGCATTTGAGTGGGATCAAATGAGATATGATGAGTCTAAAATCATCGGAGTGTCTTCGAGCAAAAGGATCTAGTGCACTGGGTGTATTGAACAGGATCACAATGAAATACTTTATCTATAACCGTCAGTAGATAAAAGTAATTTCATTATCAGGACAATCGGAGAGTCTATCTTAATCCTGAGATAAATGATGGACTTATGGTTGCAGGTGATATCATTTGAGCTATCAATGAGTACGATTATATCGCATAGTCTATCCTCGATAGTTTGGTGATATTCATTTGTTAATCGATAGAGGACTTCATTTATAGATATGGACATCGTGGCTCCATTTATTAAATGAGAGTATAATATCATCATATGGATGTTTTGAGGTAATTGGATATTAAATCTCAACGTTGAGTTTTCAATAGTGTCTATTGAAAACATGGCTTCTGGACAAGTCAAAGTATCCAAGTTCAAAATGTGGTCATATGAGTAAATATGGTAACTTGGAGAGTTATAGGCGGTCTATGAACTCTTGGCGATTACTGATATTAATCACGAGGATACACTATCTCCAATATGATTGTCTAGGGTATGAATGAGGAAGCATCTTCCTTTTCTGTCTTTATTTAAGAGTTCAATTTTAGCTCTTTAGTGGAATGAGCTAAAATTAATGGATCGGACCTAAGTGAATCATTTGTTGATTGTGATTAGGTTATGTCTATTGGAGCTTAAATTTAGATAGCCCACCAAGATCCCCAATCCACACGGACTTGCATGGATCACTTGATATATTCTACCGGACCAATTTGGGGTCCATTTAGAATTGCAATTTAATATATTAAGAATATAATTTGCACATTATTTATGTAATGGGCTGCACAATTATATTTATATATTAATGGATGACATGTGGGCTTGTTTCTTTTAGTAAGATTGGGTCTAGTTCACATGTGGGCTTTTTAATTAAAGTCCAAAGGATTAAATGAAATGAGAAAATAATATTTGGGCCCAATATGTATATGGGGCGGCAACTAGGTTAATAACCTAATATATTATTTTGTTTTCATTAATTAATTAAATGAGAATTAATTAATTCATTAATTAATTATTTAATTAAGATACAAATCTTTTCTCATTAGGAAATATGTTTCCTAAAGGTATACTATTGGTAGTAGTATAATTAAATAGAAAGACTTGTTTGAAAAGGAAATAAATAATTAGTTTTATTTATTCAAACAGGAAGTCTTTTTATTTTAGTCAAATATGAGAATAAAAAGATTTATGAGTTTGATTAGGTTTGGGAAATCTTTTCTAAATAGGAATTAGGGTGCAATTCAAACTAGTGAACTAGGTTTGGAAATTGCGGCAACCCTAATGTAAAAAGGAAGAGAATTCGGCCAACCCTAATGTAAAAAGAAAGGAGAAAAATTTGGGCCAAATATATATACACATATATTAATTTCGGCCAGCCCTAAGGCTTAGTGCAGAAATTATTTTTCTTCTTCTTCTTAACTCATAGATAGAGATTTTATTCAACTAAGACAAAAAAAAAGTAACATAGATTATTCTTTGATGGTGTACTATTTGCTTAATCATTGATAAGCTTGTGTATACAACATCGATCAAGGTTCACGCGAGTTTCGATCATTAGATTGAGAACTCAAAAGTGACCGGAATAATCTTAGGTTATTTTTGATTGTTTTTGTGACTAACGAACAAGAGAGAAAAGTTTGTTTAATCCCATCACAGGTTTGCAATTCAAAGAAAGGGAGACCACGCTCCTAGGTGATCCACGTTCGTGCTAGGATTGAAGATCTTGCGGATTACCATCGACGCAAGTCAATCGGATCACGCGACAAGAGGTATTAAATTCTTTTATTACTTTCTTATATATATATATGTTTGATTAATCAAAAGGGTTTAAGGTTCATAATTGGAAAAATTTTAAAAGCTACCCAAAACTAATTTTTAGTCTCGCTTCCGCTGCGGGTACTACGGTATTTTTTCCTTACAATTTCATCATCATGTTTTGAAAAAGCTTGGGCTGATCAAAATTCCGTTGTTCATTACATGTTGTTATAAAAGATGGCACAATTACTTAGAGCTGTACCAGTTGATTTAAACAATCTAAATAGCAATATTTTCCTTATCACAATCGTAACAGCAGAAGGTTAATCAGTCAATGCTATTGAAGCTTAATATTAAGAGTTAAAATAGCCAGGACAGAGCAATAGAGAATATCACTCAACTTTGTCAAATCAATAATACCAGCAGCCATCAGATCCTCAGATTGTCTTGTAGCAGCATTTTAACACATCACTTCTTTAATCATTGCCTCAGCAAGATTTATATTCATTATAAAGCCATGACTTCAAATGTGATGAAAGAAGACACAAAGGTAATATAAGCACATAAAAGCATAATACCTTTGTTGAATTAGGCAAATAATCTATTCTCAAGTTCTTTCCTTTTAGGTTTTCTCTTGTTAATTTGTCCTCCAATCTAGATATACAACAAATAAATTAAAATCAATGAAAAAAAAAAATATGGGAATGAAATTCCAAAATAAACAAAATTAAGAAGGAGAATCACCAGCTGCACATACTATATGAAAGTTCTGCTGTTCTTTCATCAGGCTTCTTTTTCCATAATACCTTTGTTGAATTAGGCAAATAATCTATTCTCAAGTTCTTTCCTCTTAGGTTTTCTCTTGTTAATTTGTCCTCCAATCTAGATATACAACAAATAAATTAAAATCAATGAAAAAAAAAATATGGGAATGAAATTCCAAAATAAACAAAATTAAGATGGAGAATCACCAGCAGCACATACTATATGAAAGTTCTGCTGTTCTTTCATCAGGCTTCTTTTTTCATAGTCCTATTTTCAGCTGCCTGTGTCTGCTACGTTGATTACTAGATAGTAGCAAGACAAACAGTGAAGAATTAAGGAAAGAAGAATTAAGTAAAATTACCTCAAGAGGGTTCCTGACAATCCAGCACATGTACTTTCAATTAATAATGAATAATCTTTTGTCTTCACTTACAATTCGCATTTTCATTGTCTTTTTGGTTAAAAAATGTATCAGTATATATGTTTGCACAAAGGGGAAAAGAAGTTACAAAAAGGCTAAAACAAAAAAGCTCTCGAAAAGGCCACAAACTACAGACAAAGCACATGACAAGGCAACAACAAAAACAAAACCAAAGGATGTCAAAAGCAACATCAGAAATATGAGGCCATACCAAAAGAAATTTACAAATTTCTAGATAAAATCATCTACAATTTCTAAAACCCAAACACTCGTGGATGGGTAACAACAAACAAGTTACGAAATTTATTAGAAATTGTAAGAAATTATCAAAAATTTGCAAGAAAGTAAAAAACTAAGAAAAATAGAGAATGTACACACTTTTGCCAGCAAAGAGAGCTTACCAGAAAATTGATAGAAGAAAAATTAAGTGAAGAGAACTATGAAGGTGAAGGGATGAGGATTTAGGGATTTACTTTGTGAGAGTGACTGAGTTAGGATTTAGGGTTGGAGAGTCGACTAATCGACTATCAGAGACAATAGATCAATTTTGGGAATTTGGGTATTAGAACGCACGCGGGAAAATTTATTTCTATTCCCTCCACCAATATTATAACTTTCTAACACAGACATTGCCCGTAATGGATAATTCTATCAACCACAAGCAAAGCCCGTAATAGCTACATTGTTTCACAACGAACCCATTTTTGCACGTAATAACTAATTTTTATTCTTCACGGGCATTTAAAAGCCCGTTTTAAATGACTTAGCGAGCCCAACTTAAATACGGGCTTTTAATTGCCCGTAGTTAATAATGGTTTTCCAATACGGGCATACAAGGCCCGTAGTGAATGGCCTGTAATAGATAAAGAGTTTTCTTGTAGTGTGGATTGGATTGGACTGGCTTGGATTTGATGGGACTAAATTTAGTGTTATCCTATGGTGTAACATAGGATACAAATAATCCCACGTTTGTTCCAACATGAGATAGGATAGGATTGGATTGAATTAAATCTTACATTTGTAATATCTTCTTCAACAAAATCTTTTCCAACAAAAATCTAGAAGAAAATAAAAAACTCACAGATCTAGGAAAAAAAAAACTCACATATCTAGAACGAAATAAAAAACTCAAATATATGGAACAAATTACAACATGAAACTCAAAGAACTGGAAAAATAAATAAATAAATAAACTCAAAGTCAATTGTCTTCTTCTTCCAACTTCTCACCAAACTCCATTCAAATCTAATCGTCTTGTTCTTGCTTGTTTTCTTTTGTTTTTTATTTTTTTCTTTTTTGCATTTCACTAATCTAATCTCATCATCTCACACTCACTCCTCTCTCTCAATCCTCGTGCCACACTCTTTTCTCTCTTTTCTTTGTCCTTTTTTTTTTCTCAATTCAATTAAAAAGAATCAAAGAGCAGCAGCTTGTTTCTTCTGGTCATGGCTTCCAATCCCAACCAGGATATTCCATCCGGTAATTTAATTATGTTTTCTTACTAATTTTTTTACTTTTTTTCTGGGGTTTATTGTTGATTGATTGATTGATTATGTGGGAAATTTTTGATTGTAGAGAAGAAGACGAGTGGGTCAACTGAGACATCATCTGGGTCTGCTGTTAGAGACTCACCAAGAAGAGAAGCTGCTTCTTCTTCGGCTGAACCTGGCTTTCCTCCAAACCCTTTTGATTTCTCTGCCATGTCTAGCCTACTCAACGACCCGAATATAGCCAAAGATCCGTCGGCCACCGATCACCAAACTCTGGCCATCAACTTTAATTTGCTGATCGATATGTTAGCTGGAATCGTGAACTATTTTGTGCCTGTGTTGGTCTTCACTGAGTTGATCTTCGACCTCCCTATTGTTCTTTGTTTGATTTGGGTGTTGGTTTAGTTAATTGATTTTGCTGTTGGTGTAATCAATTGATTTGGGTAGTTGATTCGTAAGCAGATGATTATGATGATTTTGGTGTTGGTGTAATTGAAGAAGAAGAAGATGATTTCAGGTGAAAGAATAGATGGGACTGATTTGAATCCCATCAAATTGGTTGGGACTAATGTATCCCAGGTCAATGGGATAAAAAAGGTCAATGGGACTAATTTATCCCATCCCACCAGGCAGCCAAACATGGGAATGGGATTCAAATTAAGTCGATTCCCATCCCATCCCATGTGCCAAACTGGCCCTGTCAGCTTACATCATTCTTACACGATGGCTACTATTACTCCAACCTAACACGGTATTGCAATAATGACACCACAAGGTCCACACCTAGGGTTGCACATTTTCCCCTGGATCCCCGTTTCTCCGCTTCCCTATAATCTATGGCATCTTCTTCTATTCTTCATTCCTTAGATTTTTTAATTTTCTTCCATACATTATAATTTCCCTAATTAACTGCCAAAGTGCCAATTAAACAAAACAAATGCCAGGAACAAACATCATCATCATGAAACCCTCTCCCCAGATTACCTGAACCAATCTTTTTAAAAAAAAAAAAAAAAAAAAAACCCTTTTCTCTCTCTCTATCCATCAATCTACCGAATCCCCCCCTTTCTCTCTCTCTCTCTCTCTCTCTTGAACCCCTTTTTCTCTTGCCCTGTTCATTCTCGAACCCCCCTCTCTCTATCGAATCCCTATATCTCTCTCTTTCACCAGTTCATCCTTTTTCCATCGTCTGAAAGAAAGGTTTGAGTGAGATTTGAGTGGCTGATGGTTTCGCGGTTGGCGGCGGCCGTGGGTTTCAAGTGGCTGATGGTGGTCGGTTACGACAGGGAAGATCGCGAGAGATAGATTCGAGTGAGTTTTTGACGGATGGATTTCGGGTTTTGGGTTTGAGTGTTTAGTGGGTGCTAGACCGGTTTGGATTTTGTGTTTGACTAGTGGTGGGTCGTTTTTGTTTCTGGTGGTGCTGGTACGGTTCAAGGTCTGGTGGTGTGGTGTTATGGGTTTGTGTTTGTGTTTGATGAACTGATGAAGGTGGTGGTGTGAACCGGTGATTGTATTGATGATGATGAACTGATTCTGGAATTCATTTCCACTTATCGTAATTTGTTTTATTTTATTAATTCAATAATTTCTGTTTTAATAAATCATTAATGTTTATTATTTATTTTACTTGTTTACCCTTCCAAATTAATGAGAACACTTTTGGTCACCCCCTTTCAAGGGAGGTAACCATTACCCCCTCTTAAATGGATGACAAGTGTCATAAAGGATTAATTTTTTAGACAATTTTACCCTCCATAGACACATGTCATGTGTATGGAAGGGGGGTAAGCAAGGGGGGTGAGCAAAAATGCACTCCAAATTAATCCCATTCATATTCTTTACCCTTCCAAATTAACCAAGTGTTATCGGAATCAAACGTTTGTTTTTGTAAACCACATGTTTGAATAATTATTACATTTGTGGGGAATTTCAACGGTTGTGACCCTCAACAGGTGTTATTTAATGCGCCTTAATGAGTTGGGTATTTATACCTTCACGAAGTCCAAAATACTCAATTGATAGACATGGCGGATAATGTGGGTGTGGATGTTGAAGGAGAAGGAGATGCCAGTAGCACCACAACTAACGTTGATTGGTCGTTGCAGTCGTCTCGTCACGATTCTGAACTGTCAAAGGTGGAGTCTGTGTTCTGTGTGGGAGAGAACTCGATGAAGACTGAGATAGCCCGCCTGAAGAACGATCGGAAGGTTCTGGAAATTGAGGTCACTATGTGGAGGAAGAAGTACATGGAGGTGGAGGATCGGATATCCAACCTGGATTCGTTGGCCGTTGAGTTAACACAGGCATGCAACGGCCAGAGGTGAGGCGATACCTCATGAATTTTTTGAGATCGGTTTTATTAACTGTTCTATATGTTATGTTGTTAGAATTGTGTTTAATTTGGGGTAGATAGAGGTCACATGTAACTGTGTCTTGGTATGATATGTCCTGATCAAGTTTGAAGTGTTGAATACATGGCTGAACTGTTCTATATGTTGTGTTTGGAAATTGAATGTCATATTATAATTATGTATGGTTCCAATCATTTACACCGATCGGCCTCCTCAAACCGATATATAATCAGTGACCCAGTAGATACTGGGTATGATTTGAATTCGAAGTCCTTTAGCATAAAACCTTACTTGTAAAAACGTTAATAACAAGGTTTTCACTTTTGGCAACAATTTACGTCAACTCACGTCAAAGGTAATCATAAAAACAAATATGATTACCTTGTTTACAGTCAGAACTCACAATGTAGCAGCTCACTTAAAAACAAGGGAGATAATGGGTTACCTACGTTGCAGGAGAAAATCTTGCCTGGGACTGTCCCATACACAGTATTTTCTTTATATATATTCTTACCCGATGAGTACAAATTTGAAAGTCACGACCTGTCAAGTCGAATTTGAAATATTGTTGTAATTTTGAACAAACGAAATCACTATAAAATTGAAATCAAAAAATTGTGGATTGGAATAATATAATGTTTATGTATTGTGAATATTGTGTGGATATACCACCAATTGTATACACCACATAACACTTGATCCAACCTCTTGTCATACTTTAATACAACTACCTTCCACCTTCTCCTCTTCATAAGTTATTAGGCACACGTGGAAGCTCCAGTTTGTTTTGCCGCATGCATAAGCTGATTAGGTGTTGGAATATTACAACATCCATCCCTCACTTTGTTGCCTATATGGCTATATATATAGATGGATTTAAATATAAACATGATGTAATTTTAATAATCTCAACTCTCAAGCTAATGCTCTTTCCATTCAATATCAATATAAAAGATAAAGAGAACTCTTTCTTGTGTTCTCTCATCTCTCGTCACTCGTCTCTCTCCCTTGTTTCTTTGCTTCTATTTTATTTACTTTTGTTTATCTATTCTTTAATTAATCCTTGATCATCTTAATTTTGTTATTTAATTTTATTACAACATTATGAAATATTTCAGATGCAAGGTTGTAATGCTTTTTATGTCCCCACCTATTTGTACATATTATTGTTTAACCAACCAATGTTGAAAGTATACAATCGAAAATGGCTTGGTTTGAGAAATCGTACAATCCTTATAATTTAGATATCCATGGCCCCATTTTTTTACACAATTTTTGACACAACTTCTTGGCCATTAGATCTTCCTTCTTTTAATGGATGAGATTTATTCTCTTTTTCTTTCCTTATTTATTACAGATATTATTTATGTCACCTAATTAATAGCTTACCTCTCCAAAATATTATTATTTTATTTCATTCTGTCACCTTATTTAATTTTTTGTCTGTTTCTTTTCTTTTTACCTTTACATGTTTTTTTGATTATTTTATTTTACCTGAAATCAGAATATCATTAGACTTTCACTCTTCAATCTTTAAAATCTTTCATTTTCCTATCTTCATTTTTTTTTTCTTTCATTCGATTAGCTTCAATTGATTTTTATCATATCCAAAAATGTCCAAAATTTTGGAATTAGAAGACTTGTCAACAGATGCTCATGGTTTGTCTAAAGTATTTTTTTTTATTCTTCGAATTTTTATATTTATTTAATTATTTATGTTATCTTGAATCTTCTTGTTTTCTAGTTAATAATGATAAAAGAAAGATTGAAAGAACAAATTTTTTGGTTCTTTTGGACTTGTTTATATAAGACTGTTACAATCTTATTAAATTTTCGTTGTAAGATTTGACATGTTAGATTTCTTTTAAATTTTTTGCTTTGGAAACAAATTGATTTAGTTACTTTTTCTTCTTTTCGAATATATGTGATGATATCTATTTTTATAACAATAATGGTAAACATCCCACCTAAAATCCCACCTTTTCCATCCTACTACATGTGCCATGTGAGGTGTGAAATGGTGAGTGGATACATGAGGTAGGTGAGATAAATCATCATTAATGTGTATCCACTCACAATTTGATACCTCACATCCCACATGTAGTGGGATGAAAAAAGTGGGATTTAATTAAGGTGGGATGTTTACCATTATTGTTTTATAAATAGATTTTATGATAGTTAAATCTATATACAGTAGTCATACCAAAGCAATTTTTAAGACGAGACTGATTACATGTATAAAATTTTTTATTTTAGATGAAGTAAATTGAGAAATAAGAATAGTAAATAATTACACAAATAAATAAAGGGATTTAAAAGACTTCAAAGTGCGAGTGATCTAGTTTTAGAAGTAAAAAAAAAAAACCAAAAAGAAAAAGAAAACGTGTAAAGGATAAAGTATTAATTAGGAGAGAGACAATGTCTGTAATAAATAAGGAAAGAAAAAGAGAATAAATCATATCCATTAAAAGAAGCAACATCCTATGGTCATGAAGTTGTGTAAAAAATTTGGAGCCATGGATCCTGCCCCATATATATATATATGTGGAACATCTATTTTTTTGAAAATAATTACAAATACAGTATATTTCATGGTAACTCCTTTACTATATATTACACGTATTTGTAGAGTTGTAGTCTGTACAAGTAGAACCAACAAAACGATCCATCTAGGCATTTACTCGATCGGTGCTGTTAAATATTTAACCTGTACAATCGATTATATATATTTCACCTTTCAAAAATTGAGTTCATGCATCGATAAAAGTGAAAGGACAGTTTATATCTCCAAGTCTCCAAGTCTCCAACACTGCGTCCGTCAGGAACGGAGGATATCCTTCTGTTCCCAATGCAATTATGAAGATTACCTTTAACTTGATAGCAATATCTGTCCATTGGATTACATTGGGAACTTCAACTCGTGTATTGTTTTCTTTGTCAAGATGAATGTGTAATACATTTCCATTGGATTACATTGGGAACTTCAACTCGTGTATTGCTTTCTTTGTCAAGATGAATGTGTAATACATTTTAATGTGAAATGTTATGCATCAGCGGTACGTATAAATTCCACCGAAATTCAATGCCAATCAACGGGTATTGCAGTATTCGATCGGAGAATTCAATCGGAGGATCGAGTTCACTAATAAAGCTTATTGTCAGTAGAAATAGGAATGAGGTAATGATGAACCATTGTATATAATTGGTTTTGGTTATCTGTTTCCAAAAAAAAAAAAAAAAAAATCCTGGTGTTTATGATTATTACATATAAGTTCATTGCATCATCCGGGTGAGAAAATCTTGGCTTGGACGGTCCCGTACACGTGGTCGTGGGACCGTCCAATGAAAACGTGCCACAAGTGTTCCACATACTCTGACCACAGTCTCCCCATGTGTATGTGGCACGTTCTCATTGGACGGTCCCACAGCCACGTGTATGGGACCGTCCCATGCCAAGATTTTCTCCATCCGGCTAGGGTTTTCCACCCTTGAAGGACATTTCATATTGTCATTTTACGATCAATATTACGATATATATCAATTCCTATATGTTTACTACACAAAGCTGGGCAGAACGTAAATGATATGATCCATAATGCTTGCTTCGGTTCATTAAGGAACACAAAATAATTATACCTACTTTAATATACTGTCATCGAACGATGACGGAAACACAGCCCCAAGTTTAACATGCAGACGCCATCCACATACGCTATTTTCTTGACTGTAACATTCTACCAAATAAAAGCTATATACTAATTACTAACACAACAGATTCCCTAACACAGCGTTCCATTCCCGTCCTTTTGCTTGAGTCTGTGTCAGTTTGTACATCTGTGAGCCTTCTCTAGTTCTTTAATAAGTCGTTCCCCATTTCGCTTTATCAGCATATACGTCTTCCCAATCTTATGCATATCCGCGGTAGACGCAACTGACGACCCACGAGAAGACGTAGACGCTACCTTCCCTTCAAGTAACTTAGAAAAAAACTCGGCTAGTTTTAGGTGCCTATGCACATGATCTAGCAAGACATTATTAACCTCCTCCTCATTCCTGATGGGATAAGCTCCGGTCGTCGCCATAAAGAAATAAGATATAAAGCTTCGTAGTTTTTGAACGAACGTTTTGTTTCAACAACCTGCATATTTCAGTTTAGCATACAAACATTTTAAAAATACGTAAAAGGCTAAAAGACCTACGGTCCGAGAATGGGTGGACGAACATTATAATTCTACCAACATCTTGCTCTACCAATAACACATAATCATAACCAAATTTATAAAGTTCAGTATCTAACCAAAAACATGCCTATAAAAAGCAACCCAACGGTTACACATAATGGTGTGGTCGTTATAATGACCTAATTATGTGATCGATCAGCACAACACACAAACCTATACAAAATATTGGTCGCGAATTGCACTATCTCTTGTTGAAAAACCCATTTCGATCTCTTAGGCGAAACGAACAACAAAACTAGGAAAGTGGCCCTAATAACGTAAAACGTACACAACCTAATCAATTAGAGCAAACAATCCATGTAAAACAATATCACTTGATTCCAGCAACAAACGGTATGGCGGGTATAGATAATTCGTTGAATGTTATACACGCAATACCCAGACTGATTGACTGAAACCCATTACAAATGAACACACAGCAACCCAGAATAGTGAAAGTGAAACAAACAAAAATATGCTAAAAAACAAAATTTGTATTAAAACAGACAACGCCATACCCAGACTCAAAACTTTTTCCAATGACTACATACCCAGCCATAATAATCAAATAGATACAAACAAAAATCTGCTCAGAGACAACATTAGGAACTACACAGAAAAGGTCATACCTTCGACACGAATGTGTGGGCCGTCGATTAAAGATCTTGTTACAGGTACCATCTTCCGTACAGTTCCCCCTTTTGATACACGGTAGAAGTTCTTGTTAAGCTAGTATACACGAATAAGCAAAGTCTGTTATATACATATATTAAAATCTCAAATTGCAACCAAGGACCCTGAGGTTTGCTCCTACACAACTAGAAATAACTTTCCATTTTTTTCACAATCGCCTCCCTCCACTTCAAAAAAATCATTTCACTCCAAAACTTAACCATTTCAAATTTTCATAATTACTGAATTACCCCTAATTCAGTTCTCCAAGTCTTTGGTTTTTTTTTTTTTTTGATAAATTACATTATTTATATTTCAAATTTTAAATTTATTCAATCTGATTTAAAAATTAATTTAATATATTCTATTTTATTATAAAATTTTTAAATATTTTTTAATTAAAACTTAAATGTTATTTTATTTGAAATGAATTGTATTTATTTTTAAAAATAATTTATTTTATTCAAAATAATAATTTAATATTTTTTTTAACCAAATTTAATTTTAAATAGTTTTATTTTTACTTTCTTTGAATTTATTAAAATGATTTTATTTATTAAATATAAATTTATACTTACCTCTCACAAAATAAAACAATTATTTTCAACTATATATTTTTTATCCAATCCTACGTTACACCAAACAAGAGACAGTATTATTTTAATCCAATCTGTACTGCACCAAACATGTCTAAGTACTAATTTAGTCCAATCCAATCCAATCCAATCCAATCCCGCGCAACAAACGCAACCGAAGAGTATGTTTGGTATTCCTTTTCAAGTACAGCTTCTATAGTGCATGTTTTTTTAGTAGAGCAGTAGAGCTTATAATGAGTAGAGCTTTATACAAAAGGGTACTTTTTGGTTGGGTAAATCACAAAAAAGAAGGTGTTGCGATGTATTTTAAAAAATAGCTTTTGATTAAGTGAATTACAAAAAAAGTGTTCACAATGTATTTATAATCAAAGAGTAATGGTGTAATATCTATAAAGTGTAGTTGAGACAATTCATATGTTGTATAAAAGGTTAAGAAAAGCCACACTTTTCGGCTTCTCCTAGTTGACATAAAATAGCTTTTATAAAAGGTAATTCAGACAATTCATATATAAAAAAGAGCAAATTGCAGTCACCCTCTCTGAGGTTTGGCTCACATTCAATAACTTGTTCACTTTTGCTCACCCCCTCCCCAACACTTGATATGTGTCATGGAAGGGGTATTTTTAACATAAACTGTTATGTGTTTAGACAAAAATATCCCCTCCCTGGACACATGTCAACTGTTAGGTTGGGGAGGGGGTAAGCTTCGAAGTGGGGTGACCAAAAATGGAATCTTCAATAACCTCACGAAGCATGAAGTTATATATTTAATTATATTGGAAAATGGTATTTAATATATATTAATAGAAAAATGTTGTAGTCAATGGAGCTCACTTATACTATATATATATGTATATATATGTATATATAATTTTAATTGCGGTCCGTGGAGCCCACTTATAGGGGTTGAATCCACGAGAAAACATATATGCACCCCTTTATTAATGGATTCAGCACTCAGCAGTGAGCTTT
The DNA here is from genome assembly GCA_954870605.1 of Acer campestre. Classification (NCBI taxonomy): domain Eukaryota; kingdom Viridiplantae; phylum Streptophyta; class Magnoliopsida; order Sapindales; family Sapindaceae; genus Acer; species Acer campestre. Next base: position 18,968,872 of record OX940804.1, read on the forward strand.
ACCAAAACAAAATTTTAGGCACCTCTTGGAGCTACAAAAAATGATACTCCTTATTCTTAATTAAGGTTAGGGGTCTCCAAAGGAGACTCTTAGAGATGCTCTCACTCCCGTTTTAGGGCTGTTTGGTGTCCATGTCCGGACTTCGGTGACTTAGCCCCGTCTGCTGATCAAACTGTGTCATTCACACGATCTTCTGTGTCCTGCATATCAATGCTATTTCCCTTCATCCTTTCCTACTTTTTTAATTCACAGAACGTTCGCTTCAGAAATTTCAATGTCTCATCACCATAACTTACGATGATGAGGCATTGGAATGTCTGAAGTTAGCGTACGGTGAACGTGTTTACTTTTGACATAGGGTCCAACTTTGATTGTATATCATTTTTTCATTTGTAACCGACCTTGCGAGTTGCGACACTCCAATCCGGCCCACTTCCACTGTCCAAACACTAGACGGGAACGTATATAGAGCATCAGAACACGAAGGTATTGCTTTATAACTCTTTATTGCACCATATTATTTATTTGCTGTGTTGTGGAACATATAGCTGAATTGTTCTGTAACCATTTAACTAATTTACCTTCACGATTATGTTGTTCAAACAAATGTACAGAGCAACCAAATATACGGCAAAAGGAAACAAATAGTGTCGGCTCCTTGTGTCCGCCGTTTTGTTCTGTATTCTATAATAATGTACTTCACTGTTCGGCTTTATGTTGGCAATTGTAATGAAATTAGCAGTTTTGAAATATTCCGTGTTAGATCGTTTTCCGTTATACAATTCATGTATGCGGTCAGTTCATTTAAATACATAGATTTATATATAATTCCTCAGATGATCGAGGACGTCCTAATACAATGGATATTAGGATAATCCTAAATTTCTAATGTGACCCACTAGTTTTACATGCTTTGACTCAATTGTCTGTGCACTTGTCAAAACATGCAGCGACACACATTCAATATCCTCTAGAAGTTATGTCAGGACTCAGGACGTCCGCATGCTTTTCAATATTTCTGTATATATATCTACATTTATATACGTCTTGATATAATGTATATAATAAATTTCATTTCGTTTAAGTGTTTATTATTATTTTTTTTTCTTGAAATAAAAATTCATTTCGTTTAACTTACACTAACAGTGGAAGTTATCAACCGGTTGATTTTCTTTACGGTTATTGTTATGGAGTTATAGAGTAGTGTTTTTTTGGATTTGGAACAAATAATCAATGAAGATTGTTATAGATTCACCTACTTTTTTACGTCAGCCGTTTAAGAGACCTTCTGTTTTTTTTTTTTTTTTTTTAGACATAGACCTTCTTGATGACAAGTATAATTGTATAAACAAAGTTTCCTGTGCTTAAATAGTTTATTCTACTATAAAATATGAAGATGTGGAAAATTTAAAGGTTGACGAACTCACGTTTTTGGTCATTAAGTCACGTCAACTCGTCCTACGAATCTGACAGTCGGTCTTAAACGCAACTGCAACAATGGGAAACAGTAAACATATCGATTCGACATGACATTGACGTAGGGGTTTTAAATATATTTTTCTTTACAGTCCCTACTCGTCACATCAAGCCTTTAGGTTAACAGTGTGTGTTAGTCTTCAGTGCATTTTGACGGTCAATATCCAGGATGTACAGCATAGAGTACCAAACCATTGTTATTTTATATTTTTTTGTACAGAAAGCGAAAAAGTAAACACGATGAAAAGTATTTATTTATTCAAAACGAACAACGTAAAGGAATACACGATGAAAAGTAACCATGGTTCCTTGCTAAACTTAATGTATCGTGCAAGGAGGATTACTTTCCATCGTGTTATATTTCACATTGTATCTGCTTGTAATTATTCGACATTCTTTCATATTGAATGAAGTTTTCCTCGCGTAATCTAAATTTACCAATAATTTGAAGATTACAAAATTTTAAAACATGTCTACTAATAGTTATTACTAAATAATTTTTGTATAAATTTAAATTGAATTTATTATAAATGCAAAACAAAATTTTTTCTTATAAATGTATATTGTAATTTATTCTTTTAATTTATTTTCTTTATTTATGTTGTTTTTGTTGTTATTATTTAGTTTTAAATTTTTTTTCTTTATTTTATTTTCTTTTGAATGTAAGATTATTTAATTCATCTGAGTAAGTGTTCTATTTATTTTATTTTATCTATATATATATTATATATATATAAAAAACTATTTTAGTATGATCTTCATTTTTCAGTGTTTTTTCATATAATTACGAGTTTAATTTATTTAAGTGCCCTATACCTGATTAAAATTCCTGGGTCTGCCGCTGCCTATATGGGACCGTCCAGGGACAGAGGCATGTGAGGACGAGAGGGGGCAGTAAGTTTTACAATATTTGTTTTTTATCCCCTACTTGTTAAGATTTTTATGTTTTTACCCTTCTTTTATATTCCTTCAAGTTTTACAGTTGTATAAATTAATCCAATAAACTTTCAAATTTTTATTTTATAAATTAAGTGTTAATAATTAAAATAGTTCTTACAAATAACAAAAATACTAGGATAACTTATTAACTTTGAACAATGAAATTTCATCATCTTATTTTTCGTCGTTGCACAAATTAAGATAATTTATCTCACTAAAATATTATTATTGATTTAAAATAATTATAGAAAAAAGTAATGTTTTAAAATATAAACAACAATTTTTGTCAACTGCCCTTGTAAATATATGTCGATTTAACTCATCATAATTTTACGGTGCCTGGTCCAATACACAGTATTTTCTCCTTTAACAGATGTTATATTCTTACCCCATGAGTACAAATTTGAAAGTCACGACCTGTCAAGTCAAATTTGAAACATTGTTGGAAATTTGAACAAATGTCCACAACCCTGGTGGGAACAGAAAATGTCCACTTTCAAGTTTGAAATAGCAAAAAAGTCTCCCTATTGTTTTTCTTGCATTTGTGTACCCTTGGGAACATGAAATTCCAGAAATACCCTTAAGTGGGATTTTAAAGAGTTAAAACTTTTAAAGACGAAATTCCGAAATTGCCCTAAAACCCCAACCCCATTAAGCGTCATTACGCATTTGCCCTAACATATTTAAATTAAAAACCAGAGGGTCGTGCGAAACTGAAATCCATCCCCCAAATCAAGAACTCCAAAACATAAAGAGAGAGAAGAAGAATTAAAGAAGGCATCGAATAGAAGAAGAAGCGAACGAGAAAGGAGAAGAAGAACAAACCAGGTTTGAGAAGAAAAATTCTTGAAGAAGAAGAACAGTCAGTCGAATATCGAGACCCAGCCCCGAAGAAGAAGCCTTTGTCTTAACTTGCAAGTAAAGGTATTCATTCGTATTCTCATGTTCTTGTGGCGTTTTAACCTCTGATATGTTTGTTTGCATCTGTGTTTGACTGTGCATGGATAATGTGTTATTAAGTTATAAGTATTTGTTTCAGAAATGAGTAGTTATGTTGCCAGGGGTTCATGCAATGGCGGGGAACAGGTGCTTTTGTTTAGTTTTATGTTAAGGGAAATTCAACTTTTGAAATGTGGCCCCATTTTTCTGAATATGAAGCCCTGACAAAGGGATTTCAAGCCCTGTAAACGATTCCGAAGCATAGTATTGTAGTTGTTAATGGTTTTTGTGATGTTATGTTATGAAGTGTTGGATTTTGTTAATTCAAGTGTTGAAATGTGGCCCCATTTGTGTGAATATGAAGCCCTGACAAAGGGATTTCAAGCCCTGTAAACGATTGTGAAGCGTAGTATTGTAGTTAATGGTTTTTGGGGGATGTTATGTTATGAAGTGTTGTATTTTGTTAATTCAAGTTTTGAAATGTGACCCCATTTGTCTGAATATTAAGCCCTGTCAACGATTGTGAAGTGTAGTATTGTAGTTGTTAATGGTTATTGTGATGTTATGTTATGAAGTGTTGGATTTTGTTAATTCAAGTTTTGAAATGTGGCCCCATTTGTCTGAATATGAAGCCCTGACAAAGGGATTTCAAGCCCTGTAAACGATTGTGATAATATTTTAGTTAATGGTTTTTGTGATGATTTTGGAATTGGTGGATTTTTTGGTGCCTTGTTATGTCTTTTTTTGTGTTCACATGCTGGGTATATCGTATCTATCATGTATAGTGGTGGGGATGTCCATTTCATTTCATTGTTTATCAAATATGGGCTTGAAATCCCATTGTGGGGCTTGAAATCCCATTTTGTTTTTTAATTAATTTTTTTTTTTGTTTTATACCAGATGCCGCCTGATCGTTTCAAAAAACAATGGAGGTATCCAGACCACAGAACCTGGGTACACTCGAGAATAAACTCGCACAACAAAACTATTTTTCTTCAAGAGCTAGAGTTAGTGTTGACACGTTGCGGCGTGTTGGATAGATTTAAGGAAGGCCCTTTTGGGCAGTATTTAGAAATGGTACAGCCGATTAAAGTGCATGGGATGCTCATCTACAATATGTTGAAAAGACAGCTCATTCGTTCGAATTCAAAGGAGGATGAGATTTGGTTCGGTTTGGGGCAAAAGGAGGCTCGGTTTGGGAGAGAAGAATTTTGCTTGTGTACTGGCCTCAACATGGGCACACTCCCCGAAGGCTTCAAAGAACAGAAAGAAGTCGGTGAGCAATCTATCTTGAGACGATATTTCAATGATGAAATGCCATCTATGGAATTATTGGAGGCAACCTTTAACCGGCTGATGGAGCCTGCAGCTGGTGATGATGCATTGAAGATGGGATACCTATTAATGGTGTCCCAGTTCTTTGGGATTGATGAAGCACGGACAGCCATACCTTGTTGGCTGTTTTCTTTAGTAGAGGACATCGATGGTTTTGGGACATTTAGTTGGGGATCATACCTTTTTGATGTCACATTGTGGTGTCTGAAGAATGCAGCCGATAAACACCTCAATAAATTCAGAGGAGGTGATGGCCAGAAGAATAGAGAGATTGACGAAAAGGGCCAGAAGAAGGAAGATAATAAGAAAAAAAAAAGGAAGAGGAGAAGAAAAAAAAAAGAAGGAAGAGGAGAAGAAGAAGAAGTCGAAGAAGAGGAAGAGGCAAACTAAAGTAGAATATGGAGAAGAAGAAACAGACAATGACAGTGAGCAGGTGGAGTTGGACAATGCGCAGAACAATGATGAGGCGAAGTATTACACATTCCACTGTTATGGATTTCTGCTAGCATTTCAGGTATTGTCAATAAATGAATGTGTAAATCAACCTTATGCTAGGATTTCTGTTATGGATTTACTTTTATAAGATTTGTTTCTTAATTGTTTAGGTTTGGGCTGTTGAACAGATTACCCGTTTAGAATGTAAAATTGGGATACGAATAGGAACAAGGTTCCCAAGATTTAAGAATTGGAATTTCAATACAAGGGTTCTAAAAGTTGAATCCTATTTCAGTTCAACGGTATGTATTTTACCATTTGGTGTCTAGTTGTATTTTGATGTGTTGCCTATTTTTCTTGATTTATGTGATACATTAGATTTTGTGGTTATGTGTTATATTACTTATTACTCTATGAATTGTCTATGAAGGTCATTTTGAAATCTGTATTATAGTGGGTTGTAGGGTACACTTTCTTATTATGAATGGTTGCTTGAATATTATAATGGGTTTTAGGGGGGGGGGGGGGGGGGGGGGTTGAAAGATCTTAGTCAGAGCTTGAAATTCGTGACTAGGGCTTGAAATTCGTTACTAGGGCTTCAATTTTGTTATTAGGGCTTGAAATTCATTTGTAGGGCTTGAAAAGCCTTTGCCTGCTATTTGGTTTCTGTTTCAAAATATTCATTAACCTCAATGTTGATGGGACTATACATGCAGATGGAATTGTTCCCATGGAAGGTTTATGATCATGAAAAGTCAAGTGCTTACTACAAATCTTTGATGTTGGATGATCTGGAGGACCGTGCAGATGCAATGGAAGAGGGTGGTGCTTCCATTCAGCACACCAAGACTCTCCGATCTAAAAACTCAGATCAACCGGCGTCTAACAAGCGGCTCTTCCATGGAGATGTAGAAACTCCGAAGGTAAATATTCATAATATACATAGGTTTTATTATCCTAAGTTATTTTACTAAGTTCTTTTGCATGATGTAATCATTAATTTTGGATTTTGAATTGGATTTGCAGTCAAAATTGAAGACATCGGTTCCGTATACAATTCCTAAATTGTATACATGTATGGAAAATATGATTACACAGCAAATAAAAGAAAGCGAGGGGAGGATGAAGCGTTGGATAGCAGAAGAAATTGCAAAGATTGCAAAACAAAACAAAACAAGGTTCGAGATACATCTTCACCGAAAAAATCAAGAGAATTGAAGGACAAAGGTTTTGATAGGGTAAGCTTCAATTATTTGTTAGTTTACTCTTAACATTTATTACATTACATAATAAGAGTCCTTCGCCAGGGTGATCAGGCCAAAATTGGTATGATTTTGGCCCTCATTTCCGTTTCTTTTTGCTTGATTCTCGGGCATTTCCCCGTGTTTAATGTTGCTAAATTGAGTGTTTCAGGTTTTATTAGGTTTCAGAAGCAATTGAGATGAAGGTGGAGGACTTGTGCGAAAATGTCTCACAAATGAGAAGAAACAGGGCATTTTCGCCACTTGGACATAAGAGGGCGCCACTTGAGCGCCATGGCGACAGAAGAGTTCCCAAAGGCATCAGAAGGTCGCCACTTGGGCGCCACTTGAGCGCCATGGCGACAGAAGGTCACAAAAACAATCAGGTGGGGTCGCCACTTGGGGTCGCTCTGGCGACCTCCCTTGCAAGTGGCGACCTAGTGCACTCAAGGCATGGTCGCCACTTAGGGTCGCCATGGCGACCTTGATGGTACAAATGGCGACCTCTTCACATTTCCAAGGTCGCCACTTATGGTCGCCATGGCGACCTAGAAGATACAAGTGGCGACCTCTACACATTTTGGTCATGGTCGCCACTTGACAAATAGCGAGAAAGATGGTTTTCAGAGCACATTCTCATCTAACCGTTTTACGCTCCATGGTCGCCATAGCGACCAAATAGCGACCTAGACTCCACATCAGCGAATCAAGCAGTTACCAGTACATGTCCATGAGTGAGTATATTTATGAAGCGTCCCTCCATCTTCAAGCATCGAAAATCAGAGCAAATTTCAGAAGACACTCATTTTCAGATCTAGATCATCATCCATGGAACATTATTCATCCTCCTCCATTTCTCTCCTTGAACTCATCTAATCCATCCAACCCTCAACACAAAACCTTGATTACTTCACTACATCATTCCTCATCCCACCATTTCTCCACCAAAATCCTTAGTAACTTTCCACCAAAACACCCACATTCCAAGACATTTCCTCAACCTCCATTCCTTGCATCTAGGAGCATAGAGGAGAAGAAGGATCAAGCTTAAAGAAGGTGACCCAAGGGTTATTTCCTCATCATTTACTTCTTTTCATTCATTGCAAATATGTGTAACTAAACCCCTAATCTAGGGGATAGATTTGAGGAACAATTGGTTGTGGGTTTAGCTTAGCTTGTAATGAATCTCTTATGTGTTCTATTCATTCAAATTAATTAGATTCCATTCATTATAATTGACTTGTATATCACTTGTTGATTGCTATCTTGAGTGGAATAATTTGTTATATATTCACATGTGGATTGACAATCTTGTGTGATTAAGAACCCATTGGATAGGATAGATTAGTGGTGGGTATACCAACCCCACTAATCTAAGCCTCTAAGTGGTTAACATAATGAGATTGGTACATTAATGATGCTAGTAGCTTACCCACATCCAAGTGTTAATTGATCTATTCCCTAGTTCTCTCATTAATTGATTTTATCACTATTCTTATCAAGGTGTTGAGTATTCTATTTTTCATAACATTTTTGTGTATTTTCATTTGAGTAGTTTAGCATTGGTGGCTTTAGAAACCACACATTTATCAAACACTATGATTTGTTTTATTGTTCTAAGATTAGTCAATTTATCTAATTAACACTTCATTCCCTGTGGAACGAACTTGCTCACTATTTTGCTATCAAATCACATTTTAAAAGGATTAAGTGGCTTTAAAAGAGTTTTCAAGAATCAACCAAAAACCATTATTATTACTATTTTGTTGAGTACATAAACGACCTCATCAAAAAATGGCGCCGCTGCCGGGGAATGGTAGCGTTGATTATATAGATTGACTTTTCTTTTAGTTTGCATTTTCTTTGTTGCTCATATTATCAAATAGTTTTTCATTTTAGGTTTCTTTCGAATTCTTTTTACGGGGTAGTGTGTATTGTGTAAATTTCAGGAAATGGATTCTCTAGCGGAACAAATGGAAAAATTCACGAGAGAAATGACAACATTTGCTACAAGGTCCTCTAGAGAAGAAGTCAGCGAAGTACGGGCACCCGAGGAGGTAAAGTTCCATGTAGGAGGTATAGAAGACGAGATGAGAAGAAGCCTTCATGAAACACAAGCAACCTATGAGAAGCTTTTAAATGGATTTATGGAGGCTAGTCATAGTCGGTTCTTAGAGCTAGAAGAATCGATCGGTAGACTTGAAGGGCATGTAGGAAGGATTACGGAGAAAGTGTTAAGCGGTGAGGTGATGGGCTCAAGCGACTCTCTCCAACTTGGTAGTGCAAAAGCCATTTTGAGAAGCGGTAGAGTAGTGAACAATGGAAGGAATGAGGATGATGCTAGTGGCAACAACAACTTATATATAGAGGGTAATGGCAAAGAGGATGTGGTGCCGGAGAAAGAGACCATTGATAGGGAGAAGGGTCTAAGCCCGGGAGAGTTGGAATCACTTGGGGGGAATCCTAATATCAACACATCTATAAATCCTAGTGCCTCGAGAGTACCGTACCCGGGAAGGTTGAAGAAGGATAGATTAGAGCAATCGTTCAAAGATATCTATGATGTGCTTTCTAAAGTATCAATCAATCTACCTCTTCTAGAGGCAATTCAGAAGATGCCGGCATATGGGAAATTTTTCAAAGAACTAAACAAGGAGAAGTACAAATTTAGGCCAAAGAATCAAGAAAGACTCGATGAGAATGCAAGTGCAGTTATTCAGAAGAGACTTCCGCCAAAGCTTAAAGATCCAGGGAGTTTCATAATCAATATAACAATTGGTGGAGAGGGTCAAGTGAGGGCTATGCTTGACCTAGGGGCCAGCATCAACTTAATGTCGTTCTCTATCTATAGGAAGTTGGGGTTGAACGAGTTGAGACCAACGAAAATGTCCCTCATTTTGGCGGATCAATCAGCTAGGCAACCTAGAGGAATAGTTGAGGATGTCCTTATCCAAGTTGACAAGCTAATTATCCCTGCAGACTTTGTAGTATTGGAAATGGAGACCGACCCGGATGAAAAGGACTCGGTGATTCTATTGGGACGACCCTTTATGGCTACAGCAAAGGCAGTGATTAATGTGCATGAGGGGAAGTTAACATTGAAGGTTTTGGATGAAGTGGTGGAGTATAAGGTGTTTGAATCCTTGGCTTGTCCAATTGGGGCACACGATTGCTACAGTGTGGATATCTTAGATGAGATTGAGGAAGAAGCGAACATGAGGGTATGTTATCAAGAAGTAATAGACAAAGTGGTTACGGAGGATAGTAGAGAAGGAAGTGATTTGGTAGAACAACAGGGGAGCAATGAGGATGAACCTTCCCCAAGGAAACTAGAGTTGAAAGAACTACCTTCGACCTTGAAGTATGCCTTCTTGGAAGAGAATCAAGCCTTTCCGGTTATCATTGCAGCTAACCTAGACTCAAGTGAGGAGGAGAGATTGCTTGTGATCTTGAGGAAATATAGAAAGGCTATAGGATGGACACTGGATGATATCAAGGGAATTAGCCCGACATTGTGCATGCATAAGATCCGGTTGGAGGAGGACACAAAGCCGACTAGGGAGGCACAACGGAGACTGAATCCAGTAATGCAAGAGGTGGTCAAAAAGGAAGTATTGAAGCTGTTAGATGTGGGAATCATCTACCCTATTTCGGATAGCAAGTGGGTAAGCCCCATACACGTGGTGCCCAAGAAATCCGGAATCACGGTAGTGAAGAACGAGCGGAATGAATTAATTCCACAAAGGCTACAGACTGGATGGAGGGTTTGCATAGATTATAGGAAATTGAACACTGGCAATAGAAAAGATCACTTCCCTCTTCCCTCTTCCCTTCATTGACCAAATGTTGGAGCGTCTCGCCGGTCATAGTCATTACTGTTTTTTAGATGGGTACTCAGGATATAACCAAATAGCCATAGCTCTGGAAGACCAAGAAAAGACTACGTTTACGTGTCCATTTGGCACGTATGCGTATAGGAGAATGTCTTTCGGGTTATGCAACGCCCCGGCCACTTTTCAAAGGTGTATGACCTCAATCTTTTCGGATATGGTTGAGAACATAATAGAAATCTTCATGGATGATTTCTCGGTGTTTGGAGCTTCTTTTGATGAATGTTTGAGGAATTTATCGTTGGTACTTCAGAGATGTGAGGAGACGAACCTAGTGCTCAATTGGGAGAAATGCCACTTTATGGTTAGAAGTGGTATTGTGCTAGGGCATGTGATTTCCGAGAAAGGCATCGAGGTCGACAAGGCTAAAATCGAAGTAATGAAAAGTTTACCTCCACCTAGGTCGGTCAAGGATATTAGGTCATTTTTGGGGCATGCGGGGTTTTATAGGCGGTTCATTAAAGACTTCTCGAAAATCGCAAGACCGTTATGTACCCTCCTTCAAAAGGATGTAGAATTCAATTTTGATGAAGCTTGTGGCATTGCCTTTGAGACTTTGAAGGAGGCCTTAACTTCAGCTCCTATCATCATGCCACCGCAATGGTGTTTTCCCTTTGAGCTTATGTGTGATGCATCCGATTATGCTATAGGGGCAGTTTTGGGACAGCGCATAGAAAAGCTTCCACATGTCATTTACTATGCCTCAAGGACTCTCAATGACGCTCAGATGAATTATTCAACTACGGAAAAGGAGTTGTTGGCAATAGTATTTGCCTTGGAAAAGTTTAGGCAGTATTTGGTGGGCGTTAAGGTAGTTGTCTATACGGATCATGCTGCTATTCGGTATCTCTTGCACAAAAAAGACGCAAAACCAAGATTGATTAGGTGGATACTTTTATTGCAAGAATTTGACCTTGAGATTAGGGATAAGAAGGGTTGTGAAAATGTAGTGGCGGACCATCTGAGCAGACTAACTCAAGGAACTCTTATGGAGGATGATGTGATTCCACTAAGAGAGTGCTTTCCCGACGAACAGTTGTGGGTAATACAGGATAAAGACCCATGGTTTGCAGACATCGTCAATTTTTTGGCATCAAAGGTGATCCCTTCGGAATTGAATTCTCAAGCAAGGAAAAGGTTCATAGCTAGCACTAGATTTTACTTCTGGGATGAACCGTACTTGTTTAAACGAGGTCCAGATCAGATTATCCGAAGATGTGTTCCAGAAAACGAGCAAGGAGAAATTTTGAGATTTTGCCACGAGAGTGAGTGTGGAGGACATTATAGTGGTAAGAAAACAATGTTGAAAATTCTCCAAAGCGGATTCTATTGGACGACCTTGGCAAAGGATTCTTATGAATTTTGTTTAAGGTGTGATAGATGCCAAAGGTCGGGGAACATCGGAAAAAGGGATGAGATGCCATTGAATAGTGAGCATGTGATCGAGTTGTTTGATGTATGGGGGATAGATTTTATGGGGCCCTTTGTTACTTCCCATGGTTACAACTTTATCTTGGTGGTGGTGGATTATGTATCTAAGTGGGTGGAAGCAATCCCCACTAGAACAAATGATAGTCACGTGGTTGTTGGATTCATCAAGGAATGTATCTTCGCAAGGTTTGGAACACCAAGGGCAATAATAAGTGACGGTGGAAGTCATTTTTGTAATAGAGTTTTCAAGGCCTTATTGAAGAAATATGGGGTTCGGCACAAAGTGGCAACTCCATACCATCCTCAAACCTCGGGACAAGTGGAGGTGAGTAACCGGCACATTAAACAAATACTAGAGAAAACTGTCAACGAGACTAGGAAAGACTGGGCATCTAAACTGAGTGATGCATTGTGGGCATACAGGACAGCCTACAAATCCCCAATAGGAATGAGTCCTTTCCGGATAGTATTTGGGAAAGCATGTCATTTACCGGTGGAGCTTGAGTACAACGCTTTATGGGCTATTCGGAAGCTAAACCTAGATCTTGACAAACCGGGAGAGGAAAGGAAGCTACAACTTAGTGAGCTTGAGGAGTTCCGTTTGGAGGTTTATGAGAGCGCTAGGCTTTACAAGGAAAGGACCAAATTCTACCATGATAAGAAGCTAAGAAGAAAGGATTTCCATCCGGGAATGTTAGTACTCCTATTTGAGTCCCGTTTGAGGTTATTTCCGGGTAAGCTTAAGTCAAGATGGACAGGACCTTACAGAGTTGTGCAAGTGTTTGTTCATGGCGCCGTGGAAATTGAGAGTTTGAAAAAGGGCGATAGGTTTAAGGTGAATGGCCATCGGTTGAAGCCGTATAGGGGAGGAGACCCAACTTGGGAGCCTGTTTCAAATGAAGAATTGACTGATCCGATTGGGTAACGATTGCTCTTCCTTTTTTTTTTTTTTTTTTTTTTTTTTTTTTTTTTTTGCTTAAGTAGTTTTGATTTTCATATACTTTTAATTTTCGCATTTCTTTTCCTTTTAATCTTTATTTCTCATTTTTGCCTTTATTTTGTTTCCGCATAGAATAAGGGTGTGAATTGGATTTTGGTAGTGGATTTAGGACATTTGTGCTTAATTGTTATATGTGTTGTTGGGATTTTGTGTATGAATATTTGGAGGGCAATATGCCGGATGATGGGATATTTTGTTTTTGCTCTTGCTTGTTGGATTATTGCTTGAAACTTAGTGGGTTGCGCTTGTTGTTTTTATTTTTCCACCTTTGAACATTGAGGACAATGTCAAATTTAGGTTTGGGGTTGCTTTTGCGCAACACCATAATACTTGGTTTTCAAAAGAATTGTGTGCCAAAATTTCTAAAATTTTTGCGATATTGCCATATTTGAGCATGCTTTGCTTGTGGAGATTGTTCTTTACATGATGTAGTGAGGAATTGTGCATGTTTGTGAGTGTTTGGTTTAGATTAACACCATGCCACTTAGGGTGTCATTGAACAAAATGCGTTAATCTTTTTCTCTTAATGTTGAGTGAATGATCAAATTTGCTTAAAGGCTAAGAATTAATAGTGGAGATTCCCGTGAGGATCACAAACACAGCCTTTAAAAAGCATACGTTGAGTTGTAAACATTCACTCTTTAAAACACTCACTCTAAACACTCATACAAGCATGTTTTGGTCTCATTTGCACTAAATGTTGTTTGCCATAGAATATTATGGTCTGCTTGTGGATGCCTTATTTTGCTTAATGGACGAATCTTTAGAAATGATTTTAGGCGATGCATGTGAAAACCTCTTTGGCCTAAACACTTCCAACCAATTTGAATATGTGTGCTCCCATGCCCCTTTGAAGCCAAACACATTGAAGCATTTCTTTCATGAACCACATCTACATGAACCTTATAGCCTTAAAATACTTGACCTACCTTGACCAAATGACTCGCTAAGGCTTAGGAACTCAATGTAAAATTTTGAAATTATAAATATAAGGTGTGTACCAAGGCATGTGAATGTGTGTAAGAGTCTTGCAAAGCAAGAGATGTAAAAAAAAATAAAAAAAAAAAATTAAAAAAAAAAAAAAAAAATAAATAAATAAATATATATATAATAAAATAAAAAAAAATAAAAAAAAGAGATGAAAAGCATGAAAAGAAAAGAATTGGCAAGCAAAGAAAAGCAAAGAAAAAGGAATCAAGAAATTAGGCACAAAGGGCCTAGAAAAGGAAGAGAAGTAATTGAACTACTCAAGTTGAAAATAGGAGTAGCATGCACATGTGTAATTGTGAGCCTGGACACCTTGAAGTGTGAACATATGTGGGAATCTTGTGGAACTTAAAGAATTAGAATGTATGCCTTAATGAAATCATTAGGTCCCTTGATATCCATTTCTTCCATTCTTTGTTTCACCATAACCTTAGGCCCCATTACAACCAAAGAAAAGACCTTCATGATCTTTAGGATTGTCCATTTTGTACAATTTGGTTGATGCATGTTCTTTCTAATTCATGGCTTGCAATTCCATTCATGAGATCATTTTTCAGGAAATTGCGTTTTAATGTTTAGCATGTGCAATCAATTTGTTGCCATAACATGAACTCATATTGCACATGCACAAATTTGAGTGAACTTAGGAGTCTTGGAGAAAAGAAGAGAGAATCCGGTGAGATTTAGTATCAAAGCGAATTACATTCTAAACTAATAGCACCTTTGCTTTGAAGCTTTGGCATTTTGAATGTAAGATCGCATTGCGTACAATTATGTCTAAGGTGGCACGTTTTTAATCATAACTATACACGCTCTTGCATGTTTAAATCCTCACCATGGCATAACTGTTTTAATCTCTTCATTTTGGCTTCGTACATTGATCATTTGAAGTAAAAACCTTTGAAATATCTCTATGCATGTTTTTGGGGGTGTGCTTGTTATTATGTTTGCTCGAGGACTAGCAAAAGATTGGTTTGGGGGTATTTGATCAGGCCAAAATTGGTATGATTTTGGCCCTCATTTCCGTTTCTTTTTGCTTGATTCTCGGGCATTTCCCCGTGTTTAATGTTGCTAAATTGAGTGTTTCAAGTTTTATTAGGTTTCAGAAGCAATTGAGATGAAGGTGGAGGACTTGTGCGAAAATGTCTCACAAATGAGAAGAAACAGGGCATTTTCGCCACTTGGACATAAGAGGGCGCCACTTGAGCGCCATGGCGACAGAAGAGTTCCCAAAGGCATCAGAAGGTCGCCACTTGGGCGCCACTTGAGCGCCACTTGAGCGCCATGGCGACAGAAGGTCACAAAAACAATCAGGTGGGGTCGCCACTTGGGGTCGCTCTGGCGACCTCCCTTGCAAGTGGCGACCTAGTGCACTCAAGGCATGGTCGCCACTTAGGGTCGCCATGGCGACCTTGATGGTACAAATGGCGACCTCTTCACATTTCCAAGGTCGCCACTTATGGTCGCCATGGCGACCTAGAAGATACAAGTGGCGACCTCTACACATTTTGGTCATGGTCGCCACTTGACAAATAGCGAGAAAGATGGTTTTCAGAGCGACCTTCTCATCTAACCGTTTTACGCTCCATGGTCGCCATAGCGACCAAATAGCGACCTAGACTCCACATCAGCGAATCAAGCAGTTACCAGTACATGTCCATGAGTGAGTATATTTATAAAGCGTCCCTCCATCTTCAAGCATCGAAAATCAGAGCAAATTTCAGAAGACACTCATTTTCAGATCTAGATCATCATCCATGGAACATTATTCATCCTCCTTGATGCGGTCGTTTTGCGCAACAAAATAATGTTTTAAATGTGTTCGTTTAGAAAACCGATTTTTCACCTCTTAGATATTAAATTAGTAAAGTGGCAAGTAGGATTCGTTCCACAGGGAATTAGAGTAATTAGTTGAATTAATTAACAATTCCTAAAATGCAAAATAAAGTAAATCATGGTAGTTTGAATGGTGTATGGTTTAAGAAACCATCAAACATACATGGAAAATAAAAGCAATAAAATGTAAAGAGAATAAGAATAGATAGGAATCCAATAACAACAACCTAGATAAGAAAATGGATTAAACAATTAATTAGAAGTCTAGGGAAATGATAAAGTAGCTAATGGACTTTGAGCAATTCATCAATGGCTTCATTAATGCACTATTCACACAATCAAGGACCGATCTCATTCAAAAGTGTTGATTAGACCGTCACTACGAATCCTAAACAACTTCTCACCGCAATGCCTAACCGATTAAGGAGAGGGGGTCACGGCGGGATCGGTTAGTGACGATCGAATGGCCTAGGCAATTGTGGTAGGCCTACCCTCCAAAAGCCTATCCTATTCACTATGTGCTATAATCAACCAAGTGTGTCAATAACTTAATCAATTTTATCACAAATTATCCTACAACATATTGTAATCAATAAGTGTGTCAATACTCATATAATCACATAAGTGCAAGATCTAATTAAAAAGTGAATAAAACTATAATTGAATAAACATAATATTCAAAGCCTTAATAAATACTCATAGTCCAAAAGTGTCTCAAATCATCCCCCAAGAGAGGGGGTTTAATTACACATAATCACAAACAAAGAAAGGAAGTAAAATGGAGAGAAATCAACCTTGGGTCTCTCTTGTAAGCTTGATCCTTCCTTGATCTTCCTTGCTTGAGTCTTGTGCAAAGATTGGGTGTTGAGGAGGTGTCTAGATAGGTGGAGTCAAATGGAAAGTGACAAAGGAAATGGGTGGAGAAGATGGAAAGAGAGGAATGATTTATGTGGAGTAATCTAGGTGTTTATTGGAGAGGAGAATGGAGGGATTAGGAATGGTGGAGAAAGGAGGTTTCTTGATGAACAAGAGTTGTCAAGAGTTTGCATAAAATGGTGTATTTATATGTTAGAAAAGCTAGGGTATGAAATGGGCATGAAAGGACAAGAATACCCCTCAAAAATGGCTTGAAAAACGTTCATTTTGCTACTTCTAGAAAGTGGAGGTCGCCATGGCGCGCCATAGGGTCGCCATGGCGACAGGGAGTGCGCAGCAGCTACAAAAACGGGCATAACTTTCTGTAGAAAAATCGGAATCGCAATCCGTAAAAACCGCTGGAAAGTAGACTTCCGGGGCTTTCCGAATATATATAATCCGAAATGTGGTTCGATCTGAAGAGAGAGATATGCCTATTTGAAGATGAATGATCTGCACACACTTTTTACAATTTCAGCCCCTTTTGCCACCAATATTACTCCAATGCCTCTGAACTTTATAAATACCTGAAAACACTTAATTCACACCATTAAATCATGGGATAATGCCCAAGAATCAAACAAAAGGAGAAGGAAAGAGGGGCTAAAATCATACCAATTTTGGTTCGATCAAATACCCCCAAACCTATCTTTTGCTCGTCCTCGAGCAAAACAAACATAAGCACACAATGTTCATGTATCTAAAAATCAAATAATCACAATAAAGCACCAACTCTTTGCAAAAGACTCAAAAGCCAATATTTCGACTTGCAAAACCAAAAGTGAAGAGATTAAACCAACGTTGTGCTCATTAGGAAATAATGCATGTAAGATATGCTAAATAAAGATTAATGATATGCCACTCTAAGTACACATTACACGCAATGCGATTCCACATTCAAGATGCTTAAGCTTCAAAACTAAAGTGCCTTTAGGACAAGAATATAATTCGCCTCGACAACTAATCCTCACCGGATTCTCTCATTTTCACTCGGATTCCTAGGCTTCACTCACAATTCATATGCAATATGAGTTTATGCTCAAAATATCAAATATAATTGCACATGATTATTTAAAAACACAATTTCTAAAAATTTGTCTCATGAAAGGAATTGAAAACCATGAACGGAAAGAACATGCATCAACCAAATTTTCCAAAGTGGACATCCCTAAAGATCAAATAGGTCTTTTCATTTGGTTGTAATGGGGCCAAAGGTGAATGGTGAGTCAATAAATAGGAAGAATGGATTGCAAACACCCAAAGGTCACACTAAGGCATACATTCTAAATTAAGCACAGCTTACTCATTACAACTTGCATATTCCACACTAGGCGTCTAGGCTTACAATTTACTTTGTGCATTTTTCTACTCTTAATTTTCATTGAGTAGCTCATTTAATTCCACAAAATTGATCTAGGCACTTAATGCCTCATTCATTTTTTTTTCTTTTTCTTTTCTTTTCTTTTGCTATGCTTTTCTTTTCTTTTCTTTGCTTGCTTTTCTTTTTTTTTTTTCTTTTCAAGCATTGCATTTCATCTTTTTCATGTGTTTGCACATACATACTTGCCTAGGTACACACCTTACATTTTGATACTCCTCAAAGCTAAGCCTTAGCAAACCATTTGGTACAAGGTAAGTCTAGTGTTTAGGCTATATGGTTTCATGTTAATGTAGTTCATGAATGAAAAGCTTAATTGTGTTTGGCTTCAAATGGGCTATGGAGCACACACATTAGAGGGATAGGAAGTATTTAGGCCAATTTGGTGGTTTTTCACATGCATTGCCTAAAATCATTTCTAAAGGTTTGTCCACAAAGTCAATCAAGGCATCCACAAGCAGTCCATATGTTCTATGGCAAACAACATTTAAGTGCGAATGAGACAATTTAAAATATGCATAACATATGTGTTTGAATGAGTGTTTAAAGAGTGAAAACTTTCCCTCAAATATGTTTTTTAAGGCCGTGTTTGTGAACCTCACGGGAAGTCTCCACTATTAATTCCTAACCTTCAAGCACAATTGAATATTCACTCAAACATCATGAGAAAAGAACTAGCGCGCTTTGAGCAATGCAACCCTAAATGGCATGAAGTTAATCTAAACTAAGCAAGGCAAAGATACACAATTCCTTACATGCACACACAATGGCACAATCTCAACAAGCAAAATATGCTCAAGCATGGCATTATCACAAGATTTTTGAAAAATTTTGAAAAATTTAAGCTCAAAATATTTGCACACAATTTGCAAACATGAGACGATGTTGCGCACACACCCCCAAACCTAAATTAGACATTGTCCTCAATGTCTTTAGGGCATATACCGGTAAATTCGGCGCAACACATCCTCAATCAAAGAGTTTAACTACACATCAATGTCCATTTTAAAATTTATCCCAAAAATTAAATCAAGTGTTGCGTTCATTAGCATCCTATATATTCATCATCAACTCAAGAGATATAGCAATGTAAGTTCATCAAGAGTTACATCACAATCCATGTGGACAAAATATGTGATCATTCAAGCCTAAATCCACTATCAAAAACAATCCACACCCTTATTCTAAACAAGAAACTAAAAAGCAAGAAATAAAACAAATTAAAAAGCAAGAAAGAAATTGTACCTAGGTGGGGTGTCTCCCACCTCCGGCATTCCAAACTCCAAAATGTTGCTTTTCTTAGGATAAGGCTCTCGCCTTTTTTATGAGCACTCTTGGCTCGCTCGTCCCTCCAAGACTCGCAAGTTGTCTTTGTTTCATCCCAAGAGATAAAGAAACCTTGCTTCAACGCACAAGCAACACAACACACTTCCTCAAGAAGAAATAGAAAATCTACACAAGCACTAAGCACATTAGAAAGTTCCGGCAAATAAATATATACTCAATACATGCAATTGCCAACAAGAGTTTGAAACACCCTTTATTTCTCTAAAAGAAACAAACTTAACCAACTAAAAACACAATGCGAAAGAACATCTACATATGGAGGACAAAATTCCAAAAAACTGGTGACTTTCGAATTTGACCAATGTCCGCTCTTTAGTGTATATTTCCAAAAATACTCAATAAAACCTTCTCTAATTTTGGAACAGGAAAATAGACATGTAAATGCACACTTTTCATTTAGAAAATATTTTAAAATTAAAATTAGAAAAGTGTGGAAACGGACTTCGAAAATGGTTCACGTGCAGAATTTCAAAACAGGGCATCGCCCATGACCTTTGGTCGAAGAAACGTTCATAACTTTTAAACCGCCACCCAGAATTTTACGTTCTTTATACCGTTGGAACCGTATCGAAAAATTGAAGAACACAACATGGGCGAAATAATTTATTTCCTCACCAAGAAGTACAGTTTTAATGAAACATTTTTCCTCAGAAATTTCAAAACAGGGACTTTTCGCAAAGGTCAAAGAAAAACTTGAAAAAATAAAATGAAAAATGACTCAAACAATGAATCCACACCCCCAAACCTAATCTAAACATTGTCTTCAATCTATATATGACATTGAGATGCATGGACAATGAATAAACAAAGCATGGAAGGCAAGAACTCAAACACTACCCTAGGCACTAAACACAACACAAACAAACCACATACTTATTCTAAACAAAAAATGTGAAAATTAAAAAGAAAAATAAAATGAGCAAAGAAAGAAATTATACCTAGGTGGGGTGCCTCCCACCAAGCGCTTGGTTTTACGTCCCCGCTAGACGTGTTACTTGGATCGGTCAACCGAATTCCAAGGTTTCGAATATGCGCCTATATGCGATTAGGTCTTGGAAGTATTTGTCGCTTGCCGGCGTGTTCCTAATCACATAAAGCAAAAGCAAGTAAATGTTCACTTGAAAAAGTGGCTTGATAAGTTTAGGAAACAACCTATACCAAATGCTTTTGTGTAGGCGGCATGAACGAGCAATGGGAGGGGTATAAGACATGGACTCCTCATATAGGAGCGGTGCCTCAAAAGAGACGTCATCCGCTTCCTTTGCTATATCTTCTATCTCCTCCTTTTTTATTTCCTTTCCTGAAACACAAGGCAAATCATCAAAGAAATCAAAGCTAGCTTCGGTTTCGACATTTTCACCATTCGAAGGGGTGGTGGTAGCATTTTCCTTCTCCGGATTGCTCGAAGACTCTTCATGTACCATACTTTGCATAGCTTCAGCAATAATCTCATAGTGCCTTTCCATTCTTCTAACTGAGACTTCCATCCTCTCATCTCGTTGTTGCCACATTTGATCATGTTGTTGCCATCCTTGTTCGTTGGCTTGTATGTTGGCTTGAGATCTTTGTTGGAAGTCTTGAGCACTTTGAATAAAATCATTCAAAGTCTCCTCTTGAGATCGCATATAGGCATTAGCTTGAGTGTCTTGATCTCTCCTCCAATCCGGTTCGTACGAATCGGCACACCGTTCATAGCTTGACGCCAGATTGTCGAAATCATCACATGGTTCATGCAAAGGCCATGAATTGTAGGAATTTGGCGCTTGGGCTTGTCCTCCATCATTGGAAAGCTCTCCTCTTAAATGGCAACCCCATATCTCGTGCCCATGCATTCCACAAAATGCGCAAACTAAACCCTCCGTTTGTCCTATTCCCGAAGTCCTTGAAGCAAACAACTCCATTTGCCTATTAAATTCTTCCAAGTGCATAGTGAAAGGATCCATTGCTCCTGAAAAGAAAAATAAAAGAAAAATAAAAGAAAAACGAAAACAAGACAAAAAGGAAAACAACACTAGAAAATCTAAAAATAACAAAAATAACAAACAACTAAATAAATAAAAATATAAAAAATATAAAAAAAAAAAAATCTAACTATAAAAATGAATAACAAAAGAAATATGAAAAATCTAAACTACAAAGAAAAGCTAAGTAATTCAACTATCGCTTTAGTTCCCCGGCAGCGGCGCCAATTTTGATGCGGTCGTTTTGCGCAACAAAATAATGTTTTAAATGTGTTCGTTTAGAAAACCGATTTTTCACCTCTTAGATATTAAATTAGTAAAGTGGCAAGTAGGATTCGTTCCACAGGGAATTAGAGTAATTAGTTGAATTAATTAACAATTCCTAAAATGCAAAATAAAGTAAATCATGGTAGTTTGAATGGTGTATGGTTTAAGAAACCATCAAACATACATGGAAAATAAAAGCAATAAAATGTAAAGAGAATAAGAATAGATAGGAATCCAATAACAACAACCTAGATAAGAAAATGGATTAAACAATTAATTAGAAGTCTAGGGAAATGATAAAGTAGCTAATGGACTTTGAGCAATTCATCAATGGCTTCATTAATGCACTATTCACACAATCAAGGACCGATCTCATTCAAAAGTGTTGATTAGACCGTCACTACGAATCCTAAACAACTTCTCACCGCAATGCCTAACCGATTAAGGAGAGGGGGTCACGGCGGGATCGGTTAGTGACGATCGAATGGCCTAGGCAATTGTGGTAGGCCTACCCTCCAAAAGCCTATCCTATTCACTATGTGCTATAATCAACCAAGTGTGTCAATAACTTAATCAATTTTATCACAAATTATCCTACAACATATTGTAATCAATAAGTGTGTCAATACTCATATAATCACATAAGTGCAAGATCTAATTAAAAAGTGAATAAAACTATAATTGAATAAACATAATATTCAAAGCCTTAATAAATACTCATAGTCCAAAAGTGTCTCAAATCATCCCCCAAGAGAGGGGGTTTAATTACACATAATCACAAACAAAGAAAGGAAGTAAAATGGAGAGAAATCAACCTTGGGTCTCTCTTGTAAGCTTGATCCTTCCTTGATCTTCCTTGCTTGAGTCTTGTGCAAAGATTGGGTGTTGAGGAGGTGTCTAGATAGGTGGAGTCAAATGGAAAGTGACAAAGGAAATGGGTGGAGAAGATGGAAAGAGAGGAATGATTTATGTGGAGTAATCTAGGTGTTTATTGGAGAGGAGAATGGAGGGATTAGGAATGGTGGAGAAAGGAGGTTTCTTGATGAACAAGAGTTGTCAAGAGTTTGCATAAAATGGTGTATTTATATGTTAGAAAAGCTAGGGTATGAAATGGGCATGAAAGGACAAGAATACCCCTCAAAAATGGCTTGAAAAACGTTCATTTTGCTACTTCTAGAAAGTGGAGGTCGCCATGGCGCGCCATAGGGTCGCCATGGCGACAGGGAGTGCGCAGCAGCTACAAAAACGGGCATAACTTTCTGTAGAAAAATCGGAATCGCAATCCGTAAAAACCGCTGGAAAGTAGACTTCCGGGGCTTTCCGAATATATATAATCCGAAATGTGGTTCGATCTGAAGAGAGAGATATGCCTATTTGAAGATGAATGATCTGCACACACTTTTTACAATTTCAGCCCCTTTTGCCACCAATATTACTCCAATGCCTCTGAACTTTATAAATACCTGAAAACACTTAATTCACACCATTAAATCATGGGATAATGCCCAAGAATCAAACAAAAGGAGAAGGAAAGAGGGGCTAAAATCATACCAATTTTGGTTCGATCACTCCTCCATTTCTCTCCTTGAACTCATCTAATCCATCCAACCCTCAACACAAAACCTTGATTACTTCACTACATCATTCCTCATCCCACCATTTCTCCACCAAAATCCTTAGTAACTTTCCACCAAAACACCCACATTCCAAGACATTTCCTCAACCTCCATTCCTTGCATCTAGGAGCATAGAGGAGAAGAAGGATCAAGCTTAAAGAAGGTGACCCAAGGGTTATTTCCTCATCATTTACTTCTTTTCATTCATTGCAAATATGTGTAACTAAACCCCTAATCTAGGGGATAGATTTGAGGAACAATTGGTTGTGGGTTTAGCTTAGCTTGTAATGAATCTCTTATGTGTTCTATTCATTCAAATTAATTAGATTCCATTCATTATAATTGACTTGTATATCACTTGTTGATTGCTATCTTGAGTGGAATAATTTGTTATATATTCACATGTGGATTGACAATCTTGTGTGATTAAGAACCCATTGGATAGGATAGATTAGTGGTGGGTATACCAACCCCACTAATCTAAGCCTCTAAGTGGTTAACATAATGAGATTGGTACATTAATGATGCTAGTAGCTTACCCACATCCAAGTGTTAATTGATCTATTCCCTAGTTCTCTCATTAATTGATTTTATCACTATTCTTATCAAGGTGTTGAGTATTCTATTTTTCATAACATTTTTGTGTATTTTCATTTGAGTAGTTTAACATTGGTGGCTTTAGAAACCACACATTTATCAAACACTATGATTTGTTTTATTGTTCTAAGATTAGTCAATTTATCTAATTAACACTTCATTCCCTGTGGAACGAACTTGCTCACTATTTTGCTATCAAATCACATTTTAAAAGGATTAAGTGGCTTTAAAAGAGTTTTCAAGAATCAACCAAAAACCATTATTATTACTATTTTGTTGAGTACATAAACGACCTCATCACAGGGCAGTCCTTAAAATATATTGTTCTCATTGTATGATGATAGCAATAGGTTGGATGAGAAGGTACATTTTGTGAATGACATTCATGATGATGAAGTTGATCAGGAGGGTGACAGACTGCCAGGTGTTGAGAATGAACTGAAGGATCTTGAGGTTGGCAGAGAGGCAAGTGTTGAGACTGATGTTGATAGTGATGTTCAAAAGGTCGAAGATAAGATTGTTGTTGAGAAGCCCGAGGGTGATAGTGGTGTTGAGAAGGCCGAGGATAAGAGCAGAAATGAGAAGGCAGAGGTTGAAAGTGTTGTTGAGAAGGACGACAATGAAAGTGTTGTTGAGAAGGACAAGGTTGATACAGAAATTGAGAAGGCCGAGGATGAGAGTAATGTTGAAGTTGAGGTAGTTGGTAAGAAGTCTGAAGGAGACAATGCGGATGTTGCTAAAAAGCCAATTTGTGTGGATGATTTCCCATCCCCGGATTGCTTGCCTGTTAATGTGCTTCCAACCAGTATGCCCAGTGTTATATGGGATGAATCTGCTCACCCTTCAGTGGTTTACAAGAATGAAGACAAGGAAAGGGGCCGAAGGCGGTCAAGGTTCCTCCTGACCCCGTATGTTGACCCCATGCCGGAAACGAAGAAGAAAGGAGAAGCAAATCAGCATTCCAAAGACTTCACGGCATTTTTGAAGGGCAAAAATGAAGTCAGGTAATGCTCTTTTCCTATCCTCCATTAACCTAAGCTAGTTCAATTTATGGTGTTGTGATTTGTTAAGCCATAATTTAAAAATCTCGTTGACAATGAACAGAATATATACCGGGCACCCCGTAAAAGACATGACGCGTTCCGAGTTGAAGGACTTCATTAACACGGACAAATGGATTTCAAACTCGATAACTTCTTTTATAGTGTTCAATTTTGTTATTATATTGTTAACATGCACACTTCTTTTCTAATTCTCTGTTGATACATGTAATTGTAGCATATAGACATCTACTTCGACGTGCTTTGGAAGAAGCGTTTGGGATTACAGTTTAATTACCGGCAGGATATAGGATTGGTCTCTCCCATGTTTTTCATAAGTTCACTTTTATTCTTGGATTATGGAATATGTATTTGCTTAAGATGGTTGGTTTTTTGTATAACAAGGTTGGTTTTTTTTTACACAGCTCAATTTGAACATTGAGTGGGAGAAAATAGTGTTGGAGATACGAACCCAAAGGGAGCTAAAAGAGTTTGAAAAGGAAGATAGGATAAGACAAGAGGAGGCCGGAAAGGCTGGGGAAGATGGATCAGACAAAGAAGTTATACAGCAATGTGTGAAAAAGAAGAAAGGTCCTTCTCCACCATTAGTGTGCAAAACGAAAGAAGTTTGGGAAGATTACCCCGAGTTCAATCCAATGGATTTCCACCCTCACAATGATCTTTTACATTACGTCCGGGGTAGTGATCTGCTTTACAATGAACCGTGGTGGAAGATGAATTCGGTAAGTTTGTATGTTTTGCATGAATATGGATTCGATGGATTTGGTATGTTATGTTTCAATCCCTCTGCCAGGGCTTGTATTCCCGTTTCTAGGGCTTGAAATTGCTTTACAGGGCTTGAAATTCCGGAACATTCCTTGCAGGTTTTGATTCCTTGCAACGTCGGTGACCACTGGGTTATTTCAGAAGTGTTTTTAAAAGAAGGAAAAGTGAGGATGTTTGATTCCTGGTGGGGAAGACAACGAAGGAACAATCGAATAGGGGAAATCTGACCATTACTATATTTGTTACCCTCCATCTTGAAGGCATCAAATTATTACGAAGAATTGAACTTACTTGTGCCCACAACTCCATTCATTGCCGAAAACGTGGATTCACTCTTAATTCCTCAACAGGGCGATGGGTAGTTAATTTAGATTGCTATATAACTTGGTGTTTTTTACATGTAATCGTCATTATCTTACCGTTATTTTCATATGGTGCAGTAGCAGCTGCGAAGTTTTCATGTTAAAGTTCGCTGAATTAGTACTATCCGGAGTTGATTTACCGTGGATTCACGAATTTAGTCAAAAGAATATACCAAGCATCAGGAACGCAATGGCACTTGACGTTTTCGTTAATGGCGAGATTGTAAACCCCAGGAAATCAATAACAGAATAACACATTATCACAAAAATAGGAAATCCCATGAACCATTTTATTATTAGGCTGGGCCCTTTGCATTACAAACCCGATAAACAATAAGAGAATAACACATGACATTTGAGATGATGAACCCCAACCCAACTAAGTAAAGAAAAGGGCATGGAGGTTAATTTTGCAGGCTATGTGAATTTTGTCGATGGGCATGGAGGTTTTCGGAAGAAATCGAAGTTACAAGCAAGTATAGCTTATACCTCCGATTTCTTCTGAAAGACTTCTATGCCCTATTAACAGTGCATTGAAGTGTTTCTGTTTAATTTTTGTGTTTTGGATTGGTCCCTTCGATTAACCATAACCGGTTTTCTTTCTACCTTCGATTTCGTTTACTGTTTGTGTTGTCGAATGTTTTCTGTTATCGAAAGATTTACTTTGTTGTTTTGCCAATATTAAAAAAAGATGTTCATCTGATATTTTCGTTTGTTGGTTGTTTGTTTATTGAAGTGTCATACAGTGTGTTGTTTCAAATGGCAAAGAAATCGGTGTATGTCGTTTTCAAAGGGAGGAAAATCGGTGTCTTCAACTCATGGCCGGAATGTCATGATCAAATTGATGGATTCAAGGGTGCTTCTTACCGGAAATTTAGTACGGTTCAACTAAGCATATCAAGCTCTCCTTAGCCGTGACGTTCAGCGTGAACTTTGTATTCATACTCCTGCTACAACAGAAGACAACGAACCAATACAAACCCAAAGAAATTTCCTTCCATTTCCACTTTACCTAATTGTTGTGTTTGTTATTGGAATAACAGTGGGTAAATTTATGTGAAATGGTATGTGAAATGGTGTTTCTGGTTGATGGTTATGTATATTGCCTTCTGTGCCTTTTTTTAATATGAATAAAAGATAACTTTAAGGGTGTTTCTGGTTCATTGTTATGTATATTGCCTTTTGTGTAGATGTTCGTCATATATTGTCTAACGGAAATGCATGGGCAGTAAACTGTAGGGTAGAAATAATTAACACAAACTTAAAACGGAAAAAAATATGAAATTAAGATTAACAAGGGCATTACAAGGGCATAACAAGAGCATAGCATAACAAGGGCATAAAAAGGGCAGCAAACTGTAGGGTCTGTGAACGGCATGATAAGAGGCTTTTCTCTAGGGAGATGGTGGAATATTGAAGTCCAACATCTTCTTCTGCAGTTTTTCAACAAGAGTGTAAAGACCGTTAAGTTCATTGTCTCTTGCCTCCATCTGAACATGTAAATTGATTATTTCTGCTTCCAGGTTTTCAACTTTTCCCATCAAAAATGCATTGTCAACATTCAGGCGTCCAGCATTTGCTCGCTCATCACAGATGGTGTTCTCTGCATTTGCAATTCGTTGCCTCAGACATTCAAAGATTGATTCCAGCCTGTCTGTCTCAGAAACTTGCCTGTCAACATGATTACCGATATTGTTTGCTGCCATTGTATGAAAAAAAATAAAAAAAAAGATGAACAAATAAAAATGAACAGTGAAAAGGATATGTAACAGGGACAAGGTATTTATAATGGGATGCAAACGTTCACCATTACTGAAAAGTCACAATGGTAACCAGTCATGATTGTTTTGGTAACTGTAAAAGTCTTCTGCATAATTGCATCTGGATGCCTGTTCACTACCCAATGCACCGATTATCCTGTTTCTCAAATGGAAAAGACACCATTAATATCTCTTAAATTTAAATTTCCTTTTATTCCATTTAATTTACTTTCAGAAATCAATTCTTTTGGATTTAAAATAGTTAATTACATTAAATTTGAGTTTATTTATCATGGGCTTAGGCCTTAACGTTAACGACCAAACAAAAACCTCGGCCCGTAAGCCTTAACAAATTAATGTTCTTCAGTCTAATCTGGGTAATTAATGTTCTTCCAGGGCATGCAATTCATAGGTCAGGGCTTATGGAAATATAAATAAAGAATTTGAAGCCCTGTCATCCCTGAAACAGACAAAAAATTTCCTGGGCTTCACACATCAATGTTATTTAACGGGCTTCACATTTGTTAGTTCAGGGCTTATGAAAATAATAATGATATATCATATATAAATTGAAGCCCTGTCTTGCATGAAACAGACAATGAATTGCCTGGGATCAATAATGACAAGGCCAGTATGTATATACTACAACGAACAGTATACCACAATATATACTAGAAATTACAAGATTGTATTATTCCATCACAGGGCAAGGCCACAACAAATATTCCTGAATACACAATTATTCCATTATCATACATCAACACAACAATTGAAAAACTATTGTAAACACATGCTGGGCTGGGGGCTCCTATTTTTCAAGTTAAAAAAAGTTGTAACAACATAAACAGCATCACCTAAAATGTTGTAAAATGTTGTACATATTGTTAAGGCTGCACCATCAGCACAGCAACAACTTCCTTGCAGTCCTGAATTTCAACCTACAATGAAGGTGTATGTGTATGCAACAGCAAAAGTGTAAGCAACTGCTATGTCTCAAATATTTTATTTTTTAAACAACTATTACAAGGAAAGGATGAGTCTCACCCATACCTAATAATCAACGTCTTTTTCGTCTGTGTTAGTGTCATCCGAGCTGAGGTGGGGTGCCAAACTGGGGTCGAGTAGGTTATCCCTATCTGGGCATGTAAGTTTGTTATGTCCTTTTTTCTTGCACACGCTACAAGCACATGGTTCTAGTTTCCCTGTGCTACATGATGGGTTCGAGCAACTTTTTTAATTGTGTCCCTTATGGCCACAATTCCCACACGTTTGTTGCTTTGGTTTCTCCCCAACAGAAGGCATCCGATTTTTCTTTGGTCTTCCTGTCAATCGCTTTTTTTTCCATAGCAAGACAACGCGATTACGAACATCATCACCAATGTCCCACGCTTCAAGTTCTGGACCAGGGTTCACAGACATGTCATATGCCTGTTTCAGCCATCCGGTTGTGAAAAAGTCAGAACATAATGAGTTGATGGGCATACCTTTAAGCCTGATACAAAACACACAAATAATAAACAATGATTAACAAATAGACCCTGTAAATGCAGTTAAAGTAATCAAGATATGCAAATGAAGAAATATAACAAAATGGCATTAGGAAAATCTATAACAAATTTCATAACCTATACTGAACAAATCTAGAACAAATTTCAGAACCTATATTCAAGACATCTAGAGCATATAATGAAGACATTTACCTCTAATTATACAAACAACAACTCTCCTTTGTCTCCCATGGACAATTATTTTTAAAGCCCTGTAAAACTATTTCAAGCCCTGTTAATCACAAGGGTTTCAAGCCCCAGACTCGAACTTCAAGCCCTAGAAAGAGTTATCAATCCCAACAAAACTACGCCACACAGTAGCAGCACTTCACCAAATGACATAGAAAATAAAACAACAAAAAAGGCCACACAACTACCAGAACTTCAACAAATGCCACACACCAGCAGCACTTCCCCAATTTGGCATTCTGAATCTCTAGAACAAATTTCACACCATATGATGAAGACATTTCAAGAAATCAAGGAATGGACAAACTTATCAACCCCAAAATACATGCATCCATTCATTAAACACTCCACACAGCCCACACACCCATTCATCACAACTAAATACTCATCACAATCAAGCAATTTCTCTATCCAACAAAAGACAACACCAGTAATAATTGGGGAGCATAATAAACAAAGAATCGTCTTTCATAGGTTCCAATGCACAGATTAAAAGAAACACTAACCTGCAGCAGATGGGTTGATTTGACGATTCGAACCTTGAGAAGAAGCCAATCGTTCCTTTCTCAACCGGTTTCGTTGCCTTCGATTTATAACCCACAGCTTAGGTACCCTTGCCTTCGATCTATCGACGCCATGACTCAAACTCGAGAGAAACCCAAACACAATTGCAAACTTGTTAAGACTGGACAGACAAACACATTATCCCTCATCGTCCTCGTCTCCTCTGTCTCTCTTTATCTCTCTGTTTTTAGGGTTTCTAAATGGTTTTCCCCATCGCCTGTTCAGTTGAAAACAATTCAGAACGAATTTCAGAATATGAGGAATATTGAAGGCCCAAAGATGGGGAGGACTGAAGATGAGGAGAACTGAAGATGGGGAAGGAAGAAGGAAAAGAAGAAGAAGACGGAGATGGAGGACTGTGGTCGGGTCAGGACTTAGGATATGTTCAAAAATGGGGGAGGGAATTCAATTGGGGTCGCTGAAAGAAAGGGAGGGAAGGGAAGAGAAGGGTAATTGTGGGAAAGTTAAATGCTTAAGGGTAGTTATGACATTACAACCCCCTTGAAGAGGGAAGGGTAGTTTAGTCCAACAGGGGACATTTTATGTAAAGTAAACTTCAGTAACAGACAGTTTTGCAAGGAAAACAATAGGAAGACTTTTTTGCTCTTTCAAACTTGGAAGTTGACACTTTATGTATTGTGAATATTGTGTGGATATACCACCAATTGTATACACCACTTAACACTTCATCCAACCTCTTTTCATACTTTAATATAAAACTACCTTCCACCTTCTCCTCTTCATAAGGTGTAACTGTGGTGAGAGTATGTGGCACCCTCGTGGCACGTTTTCATTGGACGGTCCCACGGCCAAGTGTATGGGACCGTCCCAGCCAAGATTTTCTCCTTCACAAGTTATTAGGCACACGTGGAAGATTGAGTTTGTATTGCTGCATGCATAATCTGCTTAAGTGGTGGAATATTACAACATCCATCCCTCACTTTGTTGCCTATATATATGGATGGATTTAAATGTAAACATGATGTAATTTTAATAATCTCAAGCTGATGCTCTTTCCATCCAATATCAATATAAATGATAAACTCTCTTTTGTGTTCTCTCATCTCTCGTCACTCGTCTCTCTCTCTCTATCTATCTCTCTCTATCTATCTCTCTTGTTTCTCTTCTTCTATTTTATTTACTTTTCAACTTTTGTTTATCTATTCTTTAATTAATACTTGTTCATCTTAATTTTGTTATTTAATTTTATTACAACGTTATGAAATATTTCAGATGCAAGGTTGTAATGCTTTTTATGTCCCAACCTATTTGTACATATTATTGTTTAACCAACAAAGCTTTGAAATCAAAGTTGTAATGGCTTTTGTAAGGATCAAAACCATATTGTTGAAATGTTATAAGCGAAATTTGAAGTTGTTTTAGGTTGTTTGGCAAAACTAAAAATACCTTTTTAAAAAAATTGTCTTAATTAACCTTTACAATGCCATTTTATGTCTGTTTGGAGAAGCCCAACAAGCTTTTTTCGGTTTTTTATTTTTTAATACATACGAATTGGCTCTAAAATAAGTTAACATTATAATTATAGTATAATTTTATTTCAACTTCTGCAAATTTGACCAAATGAATGGAAACAAATCAAACAATACAATACAATTTGGGGTGTCTACTTAGGAAAAATAAACCCTAAATAATAATGGCGTAGTATTTGTATATAAACAATCAATTCAAGAAGATTTAGACCTATTGGCAGTGGGACAGGCTTCGAGAGAATGTTAAACAATTAAGTTGACTTGCTATTGGAACGACTTGGTAAGGTTTTGCTTCTTTTTTTTTTTTCTGTTCGATCCTTTGCTTCGCTGTCTACTCTGTTTGTTTGATGCTCTATTTGAATTCTTATACTGTTTTTAGTTGGGTTGTATTGGTAGTATGGGAATTGTTGAAAGACTCTAATACAATGGAACAAATGTAAATATTTTATAACTTGGAATTTTAATTTAAAAAAGCAATCCCATAACAGAATAAGTACCACACACGACACTGAGTACAACCAAAGATGACAAACAAAACACACGCATAGAACATAATAAGTAATACTTGAAGGAACAAACATGCATTCCTTAGTAGGTTCATTTAATCGGCCCTTGAACCCACTGCTGCTTCAGCCAACTCCCGATTAACTTCGTCCCACTCGCCTTCCGGGTAAACCATTTTGGCATATGCTTTCATGAGGTTGAATCCGGCAGTATGACCGGCTTTAAATCCAAGCTCTACAGCTTTCAACTTCGCTTTCGAAGATTTGTTAACTTGATGTGTAAGAGCCAGTCCTTTATCCTCCAACTGCTGAATCCTGTCCTCCACCAGCCTGATCTTCTCCAAAAGTTCCTGCTTGCTTTCCTCATGTGGAGATGAGGAAGCGGTTTTCTGCGATTTATGACTTTCTTCCATCTGTAATATAGAGCAATTTATTAATCATGACCTTTTCAATGTTTATACAATTTTCCAAAGAGACAGAGAGAGAGAGAGACAGAGAGATAGCAACGATCATTTTCATTTCAATATGTAGAAGAAAATGACCCTTTCTATCTCTTCAGAAACCATGACAGAGAAATCGAACAACTTGGTATAGGCGATTTGACAAATATAAAGCACTTAAACTTACAACCGCTGGTGGTGGTGGTGGTGGTGGTGGTGGCGGCGAGAGAGGAGGGGGTGTGCAGAAAAATGTGAGAACTTTAGAATACAGTAAGGAAAAAGATGGAACTCAACAGAGAGGTAAAAGACATTTATATAGTCAAATAAGAGAACCGGTTCAACTGGCTTATTTACTACTATTACGTACGTGTTTCTATATAATTAATGCTAATTAATACGTTGGATGAAGTTTATAATCATCCAACCACATGGTCATATCAATAGTCACGCCTGATCGAATGTCGATGCAGTGTTTTAAATTCATCTTTACTCGCCAAACCCCTTGACACCTTAAGGGTTGAGCCTCGTCGAAACAATAGATAAAGAAACTCCTCGTCTTACAAGAGTAAATGATTTGGATATTTAATTTTTTTCACTAGAGACCAGTACTGGAGGGGCCCACTATACATTCGAAAAACAGTTTCATAGATGACTCCTTGCAATGCCTCTTATTGCCACCTAAGACCATCTCCAATGCATATGCCAATGCTAATGTCAAATTTAGCACAAAAAAGTGTAAAATGCTATATTTGGCACATTAATTTAGCATTGTGCTCCAATGCACAATTTTATTTAAAATGTTATTTTTATTATTTTATTAATTAAAATTGTAAAAGTAAACACTTACCATTAATACATTTATTATTTCTTTTAATACTCCAATGTAAAGTTCCATTAATGCATTTATTATTTCATTTAAAAAATACATATAATGACATTTTTGTAATTAAAAAAGAAGCATTTATTGCTGTGCCAAATTTGGCATATGCTATATTGTGTGCCAAATTTGACATACAAATTTGACACACAATATAGCATATGTCAAATTTGGCACATCATTTGGCATTGCATTGGAGGATGGTTTTTGCACTTTGTGCTAAATTTTAGCATTGGCACAAGAATTTAGCATAGCATTGGAGATGCTCTAATAAATGGGTGCATTCCATATTTCCATGTGGTGTGGACAAATTTATCCCTTCTATTCTATGGACACATGTACTGTTTGTAGGCGGGAGTAATGTTGTAATGCTAAACTCTGTTCAGATGTATCGATTTATTGTTTTTTTTTTTTAAAAGGAGTCCATTTACTGTTGGTATAACTATGAAAGTTTGACAACAGGTCCACAATATTTACATGATAGAATAAAACAATGAAATGACTTAACAGGGTGGGGTAGTTTAGGTATAATATGTACCTATCTATCTATCTATCTATAAACATTTATTATTAAATATTGTGAAACAAAAACCATGGAGAACATTTTTGCTCACCCCCCTCTAAGGGAGGTAACCATTACCCCCCTCTTGCATGGATGACATGTGTCATAGACGAGTAAATTTTTAGACAATTTTACCCCTCCATAGACACATGTCATATGTATGGGAGGGGGGTAAGCATTGAAAGGGGGGTGAGCAAAATGGATGGAAAGTCCTGCCATGTGGCTCATTGAGAAACTATGTAATTGATTTAATCATTTGCCATTTCTTATGTGGCACGGGTTCTGTATTAAGTAATATTATTTTCAAAATTAATAAATAAAACCCCAAAAAGAAATTAGCATTAATAACTCTTCTTCTCCCAAAACAATGATATTGTCATTATCTTAACAATTAAGTGTGGCTACTCATGTATTCAAAAAAATAAAAAAGTGTGGCTACTCATTTACTGTTGTAATCACACATGAGGCGAAGTTCTAATTCCAACCAAATGTCCATATTTAATAGGATAGTAAATATAAATTTACATTAATTCATTCAATAACGAAGGATGCATTCATGGATGACTAAAATACTCTATGCCAAACTATTCAGAAAGTCAAAGAAGAAAACTCCTTGATCGTTTCAATATTAATTATTTGAGGAGTTCATATTCTTAATTACCATTGTACCTATTTAATAATAAAGGGAAATAATCATTTTCTCCCCTATAGTTTTCCATATTAGACACTTTGCCCCCTTTAGTTTCAGTAATGACCATTTCCCACCCTAATAACCAAAATATTTACCATTTTGTCCCCTCTAGTTTTAGTAATGGCCAGTTTTCCCCCTGAAAACCAAACTATTAGATATTTTTCCCCCTAACCGTTAGGTAGTCCGTCAGTCAACAACTTTGATAGTCAAAAAATCAATAAAATGACATTATTACCCTTGAACACATTAGTTATGACCCTAACGACACCAGTAATTGTTTTGAAATAAATTAAAATATTAAAACTATTACAAGTATTTTATAAAAAAAAACATTTTTGGAAATAACCAAATTATAAAATTTAATTTCACTTTAATAAAAACAATTTAGTATTTCAAAAAAAATCATATTAATGTTTTTTACAATAATTACAAATTTTACTGACTTTTTACATTTCATTCTTTTTATTAATGTTTTTTAAATGAAATTTTCATTTTTACATTCCATTCTTGATGTTAATAATTTTTAAAAAAATTTCTTATTTGTACGTTTAATTCTTTATATTTATTTTTGTTTATTATTAAAGTTTAATTAAATTTTACAAATTTTTATTTCAATTATGTTTTTTTCAAAACTTTTATTAGTTTAATTTTTTTAGTATTTGTTTTTTTTTCGTTAAAAACAATTAGTGGTGTCATTAGCAGATATAATTAATGTGTTCAAGGGTAATCAGGTCATTTAATTGATTTTTTTCCGGACAAAGTTGTTGACTAACGGACTTCCTAACGATTAGGGGGGAAATGTTCATTACTGAAACTAGAGGAGGTCAAGTTTCGAATATGGCAAACTATAGAGGAGAAAATGATTATATACCTTTAAAATATATTCCAGTAGTTTCTATTACATGCTTACAGGTTACAATGTAGAAAACATATAAAATTAAACTAATCATTCTGTTTCCTCATTATGTTTTTTACTTTTGTCAATACATTAAAGTATTCATAGAGACTTCCTTATTCACATAGTTGCTTGTTCACATATCCATAAACCATAATGCAATTACACTATGATACTTTTGATTCGTAATATTTTATTTATTTTATGAAAAATACATTTATTTGAATTTCTGACATTTCATTCTATCTAATTGATTACTTTTTTAATAAAAAAAATTACATTCATAATTTTTATGTGATGGGAAAAACTTCTAGGCATCTAGCACAGCAAGCAAAGTAACATCTAACATGGACTGAATGATTAATTCAATGTATATACCAACCTGGACATAATATAATCTTCTAACCGCTTCTATTACATCCAAGTAATAACATCTAACATGGAAGGAATGACTGAGAATCTTTACATTTCCGTATATAAAACTAGTAATTACAACGCATATACTGAAGATGATGGCAAAGCTGGGAAGATGATGGACGTAGAAAGTTGGTTAAAAATGGGAGTATGAATTAGACGTCATTCTTCCACTTGGAAACGATGATGAACTTTGTTTGGGAAACGTGAGAGTGACTACGCAGTTGTATCTGTTTCGGTAGGTGGAAATGGTTGTAGGGAACGCCGTGCGGAAGGGGAAAACTGGGGACCTTTGGATATATGAACGTCAATGTCCGCCCAATAATCTTGTTCCGGCTCATGTCCGTGGGGTGCACTAATGCCAACTTAAGAGCATCACCCCGGCGCTGAAACCTCTCCGCCAAAAAAGTATCAGGGTCAAGAACTGCTATATAATTGGACAGAACAATCAGGGTCAAGTCGACTAATGCCGATGAGTTGTTCGTTAGTTGGCCTGAGATTTCTCTCCTGTTCACCCAAAAAAAATCCAAAAGGGAATTGTTAACATCGTCAGAAAACAACTAAAAAGCAAAGCAAAATAGATTAAATCAAAATCAAAATTGATTACCAAGACGCCTTCGGATGGACCATGAGAATGCTTTGTCGAATTTGAAGTCTGGTAAATGTTGATATAGAACTAACAACTACAAGAAAATAGATTAAAAAGCAAAGCAAAAGACATTTACAGAAAGAAGTTTTTCATTTATGAGAACTACTACTTTTCAGAGGACAAGCACCACAACCCAGTGTATATAAGAATCACTTGGACGGTCCCACCGTCACTTAAAAAATAATATCTTTTCACTTAATCCAGACCGGCGCCCTCGAGAACACTTAAACCCAGTGTATATAAGAATTACTCACCCCCCTTAAAGGGAGGTAACCATTACCGCCTCTTAAATGGATGAAATGTGTCATAGAGGAGTAAATTTTTAGACAATTTTACCCCTCCATAGACAAATGTCATGTGTATGGGAGGGGGGTAATGCTTACCCCTCTTGAAGGGGGGTGAGCAAAAATGCACTCGGCGCCCTCTTGACCCATCAATGAAATAACCTTTTCAATTCTTGTTGGAAAATGAAATCAACTTTGCATATTCCCAAGTTTTGATGCCGATAACACTTGGGTTTTCCCTTTTTTTTACAACAATACCCTTGCGGTTTTCTAACATGTCACATAAAAATACCGTACCAAATTATATCCTTTTCCCTTTCGCAACCTTTAAATTACTGTATAATAATTAATAAAATTTCAATTATAAATTTGATTAACATAAATATAATCGTGCTTCATATTTATGTCCATGTATCGTTGAAATGGTGAATGGGTGACGACTGGGGACGTTTTCAAGTCAGATCTGCCTTTTCTTCGTGTATTGTTTATTCTGCCATGCATAAATCGTGTATTGGTTGAAAGTACAATGTCAATTGGCGAATGCATTTACTGAAAGACCACGTGGCAACACCCCATTGGAGGGGTCATTCCTAGGGATGTGACTGGTCACTACCCAAGTACAATGTCCTTTTTGATATTTGAAGACAGTTATCTGAGTTGAACACGTGTTGGCGTTGTTACGACTTCAAATTCACAGCCCCTGAATACAACCGTTGGGACTCCAACGGCTATATTTCTGTCAATTAAAACCTGCTGTTTGTAATTGGATGTGCATGTTCATAGGCATCTTCTATTCTGCTACTGATCTTAATCGTAGATTGCATTGGTTCCCTATCTGTTTCCCATAATTAAACTATCACACACAATTCTCTTACAATCAACAGGCATGGAAGGTAGTTCAGGGTCAGCAAGCAACATTAATGGTGGATTGGGAATATTCAGGAACAAATCATGCAGATGTGGGAAGAAGGCTGCTGTGAAGATATCTGAATCCGGAGAAAATCCTGGTAAGTTGTATTTTGTTTGTGCACAACGGCAATGCAAATTTTTTAGTTGGTGGGAGGCCGTTTCACCAAATTTGCAGGGACGTTCCCTAACCACTGGTGATGCCAGTAGAGAATCTATTGGTCGAGATCTATCCATCGACAAAGAAGTGGAAATGCTACAAGCAAGGATGCACTACCTCGAAACAAATTTAAATGGACGAATGCATAATTTGGAAACTACTGTAAGTGGAAAAAAGATGATGATGCTTGTTAACATGTTATGCTTTTGTGTCTCAATATGTGTGTTTTTTATTAGTTTGATGCAACTGTACATGAATATTTCACATAAAGCACTTGTACCAATTTCCAAAAATTAAGTGGAACTTGCAGTATTTCAGAACTGACGGTCAGCCATTGCTTTTAACAAGTATACTTCAGCATTTTAAAGAGTGCAACGTTCATAATTCTTATACACTCTGATACAGGGCTCCAAACATTGCCAGTGCCACAATTTGGTTTAAATGTCCATAGACAACAATTCCAAGAATTCGAACCGTGCACATCACAGGCTTTTTAATTGTTCAATTGTTGTCGATCAACAAGTGGGATAGTAATACACTAATACATCTAAGTAGTTTGCTTAGATGTATTACTCTTACCGTCCTAAGTAGTTTGCTTTTATATTAGTTTGACAATTACAATGAATAATGCAACTGCAACTTCGGGAAACGTGGAAAAATCCTCATTCGCTTTTTGATGAACCTTTTACATAATAGTCATTCTGCGCCAACTGGTCACATCAACCCCCTTTTTAGGGTAATTAATTTCTTACGTCTCCGCCCATACGCTTTGGATAATTTCGATATCTTGAACTGTGAATTGACTGATTTAACGAACGGTGACTATGCATTAAGTACTGTATAAGGAACCCAACCAATAAGTACTGGTGGCATTTGGTTAGTGGAATGGTAATGGGCATTTGAAATGAAGGAATGGGAAGCTGATTCCTTTGTTTGGTTAGTATATGAATCGATATTATTATGTTTGGTTAACAACCCATTGGAATTTTCAAAAAAAAAAAAAAAAAACAACCCATTGAAATGGAATTCATTAGACACAGATAAATTACCCCTAATTACAAAACACTTATAATAACATGATATTTGAAAGTATATATATATATATTTAAAGTAATGTAAGTAATAATTAAATTTTTATTTTCAATTATATAAACTTTGGGGAAATATTTGTCATATATATAACATGTTATATATATATACATATGTATATTATATCAAATATGTTATTATATATAATATATGTGACATAATAATATATAAAATATAAATTATATGTTTTGGAAAATAATAGTTAAAATACAAAACTATATTATATTATATATATAACATATATAATATATATATAACATATGGGTATCATGTAATAATCGATTTACTGTTTTATACATGGAACAGGCACTTTCAGAAGAATGTGCGTGGTATGACATTGAAAGAGTAAAACCAACATTTTGGGTGAGAACAACAGTCGGGCAACTGCTGGATGAACGAGTCTAATATATAGATAACATGTCACTGCTACCAAACGTTGTAATGCCAAGAAAATTCGAAGAACATACCTTGTATAATTTATTATATCAATTTATGGTACACAATATAACTTAAGTATACGGCAATGCAATCAAGGATGTTCAATGTAAAAACATCCTATATAAACTAGCATGTACCCAGACCGACCACATCAGCTCCTTAATGCAACCGATGGAGAAGACGGTTCAGGTTGATCACATATTCACGTTTTTATGTTTACGAAATAAAGAAATAAAATTAGATCGTATAATTTCCTGTAAATATGTTTTGCTCCGAAACTGTACCATTTTACCCAAATCTAATTAACCACATATCTCTGAATCACCGGCTCACCGCTAACCTATTCTTCCCATCTCAGTATCTCACTTATATTTTTTATGCACGTTTACAGCTGTAAGATCATAAAAAGCACCCTCGCTGACACGATACACGAACTAAAAAATGTTACACGATAGAATAACCTAAGTTACTGCATCCCCGCACTGTGGACTCTGAGAAATTTCAATTATGTTGACCTTTTTGAAAAGAGTACTCATACTCCACCCAAATTCCCACCAATGACATTTTCCGTGTGAACATCACACACACCTCACATTTGGTTTGGAATTTGGGTCCGATTTTTTGGAGGAGTAGCATCAGTGCATAGGGATGGAAATTTTCCCCATAGGGGCCCCGCCCCCAAATGGTGTTTTGGGGTGGGGTTGGGGCCAAAATATGTCCCCAAAAACTAAATGTTGGTGGGGGTGGGGCCTCAAGTACCCCATTCCCCCATATATTTTTATTTATTTATTAATATAATTTTAATTTTATTTTCTTAAAAAATAAAAAAAATCCTATTTAACTCTATTACTCTATTACTCATATTTTGGAATGATCGAAAGCTTTAAATCTGACTAAACTTTTATGTGTAATAGTGTAATACAGTAACACTATATTATTATACTTATTTTGTATTGATTTTGGATTATATTAAATCAATTATATATTTTTTATATTGTATATGTTGTTATTTATTGGATTGGATATTGACAGATGATGAAACAAAAGTTTGGTCCGATCGAATTCCAAATTCCGAAATCTAATTTCGGAATTTCGTATTGAACAATTTTATGAACAAGACAATGAGTTATCTCTGCCACGTGCCATGCACCCATTGGTTAGAGTGTGTTGCACCGTGTGCATGAAAGATTCTTTCTGTATGGACAACCACTTCAATTAAATAGTCAGACAAACTCCGGATACAACTCAAACCCATTCCAGATATGGCAAAATGTTCCATGACGACGTACTTAACAACCATAACTCTGTTGATTATCAACTTCACGGTCCTTTCTGGTGAGCCAAGTTGTCCTGTGGTCCTCAGCAGGATTGATGAAGTCCCAAGGTGCCAGTCAGAAATATCTTTATATGGAGATGCAATGGCTGTGAATGGTGGGTCTTCTATTCAGCTCACAACCTCGGATCGTTCAAGCGATGGACGACTGATGAACAAAAAACCCATCAAGGTCGTGGAAGGTAAGCCTCCGACATTTCCATCTTTTTTTACGCTTTTCTCGTTTGCGTTGTCCAACAAGAGTGGTGATGGTTTGGCTTTTTTTATGGTTCCGAAGGGTTATCGTTTTACTCATGTGGGTAAGAGGTCATTTGGTCTATCTACGATGGGATTTAACAGAAGCAACTGTAGGGTGGTGGTCATAGAATTTGACACCTCTTTAGAGCCCGAGTATGGTGATTTGAATGGAAATCACATCGGCATTGACGTTGATAGTCTGTTATCTGTTCAATGTAGCAACATATCATCTCAGAATATTTCCCTTAATAGTGGTAAGAAATTGGATTCATGGATCGATTATGATGCTAGTGCAAAGAGATTAGAGGTAAGATTGAGCCATTATGGTAATATAAAACCTGTGAATCCTCTCATATCTTACTCAATTGACTTGTCGACAATATGGCATGACACCAACGTTTTTTGTTGGATTGATCTCTTCAAATGGCAACACTACGCAGACGTGTTCTGTCTATGCATGGACCTTTAAGTGCTGGGTTTGGCCACCATGGATGCATTCACAGCCTCTAGATCCTAATACA
Organism: Acer campestre; assembly: GCA_954870605.1. Lineage (NCBI taxonomy): Eukaryota > Viridiplantae > Streptophyta > Magnoliopsida > Sapindales > Sapindaceae > Acer > Acer campestre. The sequence goes on from OX940804.1 coordinate 19,010,199, forward strand.
TTTGCCACTGACAAGAATACCCCATAGGTAATATATCCCAAGCAGACTGATAGCATGTGGCTAGGGCTTGCCGCCCTCTTGGTAGGAACTGTCTGCGTAGCCATTTTAATCTATACCATTGGGTTGTATTTGTGGTCCACCTATAAGGAGATGCGAAACGTGGTCCAGCACGAGGGGTTTGTCCATACAGTGGTTTGTCTGGACCACAAGTAGTTGAAGTTATATGTATGTTATGGATTAGGTTTGTATGAGTTGATACTAGGGCTTTCATGTTTTCTTTTGTAAACAAGGGTAATGAAGGGTCTTTGTACAAGTAAGCGTAGTGTGTTAATGTTCCACTGTGTGTTTGCAAGGGATCGACTGCTTCTTTCATAGTCTGTTTTTCTTTTAATTTCTGGTATCACAGTGAATCCTATGCTCTAACATATATTTAACTGTGCGTAAAACAATAAATCTCCAACCCAGCTGCAACTCGACTTCTCTAACTTATATATATATTATATAACCTGTTGATTAAAACTAGAATTATGTGTATAATTGTAATCATTTAAATATTTGTTTTTTTTTTTTTTTTTTTTTTTGATTCGAAATAACACATAACATTACAGAAAATTTGAACTTAACAAAGTTCTAAAATCTAGCCATACAAATTATGTAATTCACATCAATCTATTCATTGAACACACTTAGGTTAAAGGGTAGTTTGTTACGTGAGCACCTTTAATTTCTAACATCTGTTAATATATTGCAATATTATATATCATGTGGGGAAATGTTAATTGTTCTGAGATATTTGCTAAATGGGAACACATATAATATTGTTGGGAATATCCAGTTAGTGACTTAGTGTATACGTAGGTTTGAATGGGTTGCAAGCTTATGAAAATGGAAATAGTGTATCCTCTCATAGTTCCACACTTCCACCACTTTTGTGTAAGACTGCCACAACCCCCTACTGTTTTTGACTTTTTGGGTTGGAGTCTTGGATTTTGGGCTGGAGTATTGGAGATGGCCAATATACCACAGCAGTGCATTCCTGTTCAACAACTATACGTCATGCACCTAACCCGAAAAAATCGTCAACAACCGTACGGATGAAAGCGACACTGGCAAACCCATCCACTCCCATACTGCAGACCATCATTGCTTGTACAATATTTAATAAACTAATAAAAATAAAATACTTCCACTTGTACACTTGTAACCACCCTAACCAATGGGTGCATGCCACGTAGAATCCTTGCTACTACGCATGCACCAATTGGATGGGTTTTAATGCACCGGGTGCATGCTATATTCTTTCTCCGAGGAGGAACGAGATCGTGCGTTGACATTGAATCATTACCATTATTTGTAGGTATACCAATACTGATGGTATCTGTACATAGCCGATCAGTAGCCCAATTTTAACATCGAGCTTAAATAATAGGGAAGAAACATGTAATCACCATTGAAAGATTTTCTGCTGAGTATACTTCACCCTTTTTGGTTTAAGCCCAGGAAATGGTTCTGTTGATAGTGAACTATGATGGGGTGTGGGAAGATGTACAGTTCAACCCAAAATCTATATTCTTTTTGGCTGTGACACCGAACGATACACTGAAAACGTTTGCGGATAAGATATGCGTTCGGTTTGGGTTGAAGCACGATGCAGTGGATATGAAGTTCAGTACCTTACTTTCTAGCACCGTTGTTGAAATGAGTTTTGACGCTGATTTTCAAATCTTCATTTCACATAACAAACATAATCCTAAATGTTATGTTTCGGTTTTGCACAAACATGTCCCTGGAAATCTCGCACAGGTTCTAAACCAGAATGAAGACTCAACGGTAAAACCGCCACTGGATCCAAATCAACCCAACGATTCATCTATTCACATCACCACACCATTTTCAATGGTATATGAGTCGGTTACGCGATAGATAAATAAGAAGGCAAAATATATAGTTACCCCAATTGGTTGTTCACCGATAACAGTTATATCAGATTATGGAAGCAAAAAAAAATCCCAAATCGATGTCCCGTTGATGAGTCCTTGTCTCATATAGCTATCAAGCGGCCTTTTTTTGACGACATACCACTGGACATAGGTTCTAACACAATATCAAGCAGTACCCACCGAATGGCTGTTAATGATAGCGTGCATCCTTTGTCTTGCGGAGATCGACCTAAAAGTAATGCAAAGGTTGTTCAGTCAGATTCAAAGCATTCTACAAACTACAATGTTCATTGTACAAATGTACACACTGGTGAAGATGATGCCGGAGGTTGTGGAACACATTGCAGTGCATCAACGGTTCCCATTACTGAACAGGAAACACATCGACATCCTTTACAGCCTCATCACATTCATGGGGATACTGACAGAGAGGTCTATCCCTTGCCCGTGCCTAACACGACTAACATTTTTGTATCATGTATTACAAACAATCTACCAGATGATGACCTGGATAACAGGACTTACGTTCACACCCCTCCTGACCTGGCTGACCATAATCCCTCAAGGCATAAAGTGCAAGGGTTTGACCATGTATGTTTTGAAAATGTAAACTGTTAGGTTTTTGGTTGTTGTTGGCATATATTCCATATCAAAACGTGTTTATCTTGTAAATGTTTATGTGGTCATGTTGATGATGATACAAAGCATCAAAGAAAGATTTGACTACGGTACATACAAGATGATGGCTTGCTAAGAGGAAATAAGCTTCATTGCTCATCAAAGGTAAAATTGACCTCATTCCTCTTACAAGGCATAGGCACACACACACAAATCATTCATATGTGTCACTACATTGTTGTGCACCATTTATATAACACATTCACATGATTTTGTATGCTCATGCATTGAACTCAAATGCTCATACATTTTAGAGTTGCATGTTCTAGGACTATGTCTAGGAAATAGCATTCATATGTGAACTTGTGTTTGTATGTTTGTGTTTCTTATGTTTTGGACTTTTAATAGTGCTTAATTGATTCCTTATTGAGTCCCGGTCATTTCGGTTACTCATACGTTAAGTTTCGAGTCCAAACGATGTAGCTACGCTATTTTTCGTTCTCATTCGTTAAGTTGTGTTCGTCGTTGTTTTCCGAGATAAATTCTAAACCATTTTTCAAAGTTTCATAGTCGTTGTCGTGCATGAGGGAATCACAGTTCATAATCCGAAAACGGATTCGAATTCGGAGTTCGGATGCCCGAATACGGCTGAAGAACGTGAGAGGTGCGCGGAGGAGGTTGCTCGGCCAAAAGGCCAGGCTAGATGGCCACGTGTGGACCACGTGTGCCACACGGCCAGAGCTCCTCTCTTGCCACGTGTGTCACACGCTGACCACACGTGGAGGTGGCTGAAAGGTTTTTTTGTTTTGGACAATTTTTCCCTTCTTCAATTCCTTTTAAATCTCTCCATTTCCCTCCATTCTTTTCTAAGAAGAAAAAGTGTGAAATCCCGTCTATGATTTTCTCCCAAATTTTCTCAACTTCCAAACACCATAACTTTCTCATACGGAGTCGGAATTGAGTGATTCAAGTTGGAGATTGTTTGTATTCGAGTCCTCTACCTTTTCCAAGTGGTTGTACAGCTGTTTGATCAATTTTCTGACAGATCTCCTCAGAAAAATGAACCAGCTCTTGTAATTGAGGTAGAGTTCATAACTTTGTGATTTCATCTTTTTTAACCTCCAATTTGCTTGGGGTTTCTTCTTCTATATATATATGTTTGTTTAGTGAATGCTATAGAGAAAGGTAGCTTCATAATCAATCTAATTGAATAGTCTAATTAGAGACACATGTTGACTAGAATCTTTGATTCTTTGTTTTTAACATGATTGGAAGTTGTATTGTGATTAGATTGATATCTAGGATTGTTTGAGACTTGATTGATCAAGTTTATGATTAATAATCCTTTCTATGTGACTTTGATCCATGATTGATGAAATCTAGGATCAGAGCCTTTTTATGTGTTTTTAGAGATATATAGGATTGATTTGTTTTTAACATGTCTCCTATCTCTAAATCTTTGGCTAGAATAATTGTTGAATACATTTTATGATTCTAGCATTTTTGATGTATGTTTATGACATCTTGAACTTGTGCCTCATGTATATGAAATTGTTCAAGTGTTATTTTGTATGAATGAATCTATGAGTTTTATGTGTTAATTGTTTTCACATGCTCTAGATTTTCATTCATGATTTTGCATCTAGATTTCTATTGCTTGTGTTTTCACATCTTTAGATCTAGTTGTTCCATGGAATATATTGATCACATGTTCTATGTTGTTTTGATTGTTTGCATCATTTGCATTCACATGATCACTCTAGGAAGTCCTTGTAAAAGGCATGAAGTCTTGGCTAGAGTTGGGATGACTCGGATAGCCAAGCAAGAAGTCTTGCCTAGAGTCGGGAGGACTTGGATAGGTAAGCAAGAAGTCTTGTCTAGAGTCGGGAGGACTTGGATAGACAAGCAAGAAGTCATGGCTAGAGTCGGGAGGACTTGGATAGTCATGCATGGGAGGCTTTCTAGAGGCACGTGTGCCTTATATAGAGAGTTGGCTTATATATTGGTAGGCCCGGGTGTTTGGTTAGACATAGAGTCCGATAGAGCGGGGTACATGGGATGTGTATGCACTCTTGAGGAATTTCTAATCTTCCAACGATGTTGGTTTTGGTATGAGTTCCAATATGTGGTGGTTTACATCATTGAGGGATTTTGTATCTTCCAATAGGGATTGGGTAAACATAGACTCCACATGGGTTCAGTGACTAGGATTGGTCATTTTGTGGAATTTCTAATTTACTTTCCAAGTATATATATAAGTACCCAATGGTTGTAATTCAACCCGTGGATGTTTCCTCCTTGGAGGTTTTACCACGTTAAAAAATCCCTTGTGTTAATTCTTCCTATCTCTCTCTTTTATATTTGTTTATGTATATGTTGTTATCTTGTGACACATCAATTACTTGTGAAGTATATTGATACAAGATTTTGTATAGTGTGATTTGTAAATATATTCTTTTGATCATATTTGTAAATACATTTTCTTTTGTATATTGTTTAGAATTTTATGTATAGAAATATTTGTATATACTTGTAATGATTGAACATATATTCATATACAAGTATTCTTGCTAATTGTTTTTGTATTTTCTTTATACCTCATACAACATATTGATACTTAGACAATGTATAAATGATCACATGATAACTTGTCTTAGTATGATTCCGTGATGTTTATGTTGTATGTAAGGCTACCTTGAGGGACAAACGTAAGTTTGTTCAAGGGATTGAAATTAGGCGAAAAACCTATTCACCCCCCCCCCCCTCTAGGTACGTCTTAAGCAATTTAACCTTGTTTTGTATACTTTCATAAACGAATGCAGCGCATTCAGATCCGACCCGGGAAACACTTCCATTCATAAAGGCAAGATATTCAAACACAAGGGTCAAATGAAGAAGGAGTTGGGTCTGTATGCAATGGAAAACCATTTCTGGTACAGGGTTAAGCGGTCGACGACAACGCGGTATGAGGCATCGTGTACCTACTTAAATTGTCAATGGTTGGTACGTGTGGTGAAGAAACGCCATGGAACCTACTGGTACGTCATTGTATATCGAGATACACACACCTGCAAAGTCAAAAATTATGGTCTTCACTTTACCCAAGTGAGTGCCTATATCGTTGGGGAACTCTATGCCCAAAAATTCGTTGATCCGGGATGCAAAATCCGAGCTAAAGATATCATATCGGAAATGGGGTCTCAGCACGGGGTGCACCTGTTGTATAACAAAGCTAACCGGGCCAGACTCCGTGCTCTGAAAATACAGTACGGGGATCCACTGCAGTCTTTCCAAACGTTGCCGGCGTACTTTTACATGCTGAAGCAATGCAATCCCGGGACCCTAACAAACATCGTCACAGACTCGAAAGACCGATTGAAGTACGGCTTCATGGCACTTGGTATTTGTCTCCAAGGTTTTAGCCGGGTTATCAGACCAGTGATTGCCATCGATGCAACCCACTTGACGGGATCTGTCAAAGGGGAGCTACTTACAGCGTCAGCCAAAGACGGTAACGAACAAGCATACCCATTGGTATTTGGTTTCGCTCCCTCGGAATGTAAGGGATCCTGGACTTAGTTCCTTTCTGAATTGAAGAAGGGCATTGGATCTCCTCAGGATCTGGTTATCGTTTCTGATCGTCACAGAGGTATTATATCAGCCATGATAAAGGTTTTCTCAGATGCACATCACGCGTTCTGTGTGTTCCACATTGCATAGAAATTTAGACGGTCATCCAAGAATCGATGTATGCCAAGAGAATTGTTTTACAAAGCATGTTCCAAATCCCGTCGCGATGACTGTGATAGCTACCTTCAACAGCTGGCTGCTTGCAACCAGAGGTACTACAACGACGTCATGGAAATTGGGTTAGATAAGATCACACGAGCTTACTGCCCCAAAAATAGGTACTGGATGATGTCTACCCAATTAGCCGCTTCCACATGCACAGAACTGGGTCGTACCGGATCAAGTCCGGAATTTACTTGTTCTTCCTTGGAAGGTGCGTGTTCTGCCCAGAAGATCGAAAAAGTCAAGGTACCGTTCTTGCATCGAGAAGGCTAAGCAAAAGAACTGTTCTAACTACGGCCTAAAGGGACACAACAAGAGGAGCTGCAGGAAACCAGTGTCTGATGGTGCTAACAAAACCAAGCATCCTCGCAGTTCCAGTGTTTGCCACAAACAGGGACACAACAGACAGACGTGCCCGGATAGGCCATCCACTGACCTAACCTGTGAGGCTTCGGCTTACACCGACACCGGCACCGACACAGACACCGACTCATAAAATTTCCACAATGTGCAAAAACAGAGGTAACCTATCTCTGCCAAAAAATAGTGTGTTAATGAAATGTTTGGTATCCATCTATACTTGTAATCGTGTTTTCAGTCCAAGGTCGATTTCTCCCTGTGGGATTAATCGTTTAGATGTGGACCCTTCCCCCATGTTCGTGTATGAAGTCCAAGTTTTATATCCATATCATCGTGTATTGGTTTAATTAGGAGGAGGATATTCCATATACACGATTATATTTTGGTCAGTTATTCGTGTGTTGATTACCCTGCACAACATCCTAAGATTGTTAATGCACCTAACAATTTAACAAGTACTGACACGTGGAAGTCTCATTACTTGAAACCGTCTTCCTAAAGGTAACTTTGTCCAAACATTGCCCATCAACATCATAATAAAACTGTTTTAGAGGATTCACATGTGAAGTTCCAACACCGTCTTACGTATAGGATTTCGTACCCTAGAAAAATATGCACGAGTTTTTCATGTGATATATACAACAATAATTAATCGGTTTTCAAATAGGGCAAACTCCTCAATATTTCATAACCAGGTCCACATTTTGTCATAAGTGATAACCAGGTTAATGACATGAACATCACACATTCTGTTAATTAACATTCCTCAGGTAAGTTGTTTGTAAAAAGTTCATACGCGATTTCCTGCCTATGGCACCGGATATCCGTTTCAACGGACTTCATGCTTTTCAAACCTCTCAGCAGGAAACGTATCATTAACAGGACAAAGACTCCATTACTTTTCGGACCTATTTGTTTTGGAACTTTGTTAACATCCATCCGACGAGCCTTCATAGGAGCGAGATCCCATCTACTCCTTCCCGTTCTGTTAAAATAACCTGCCTGCAAGCAAATAACTGGGAACAGACGTCGGAGTGGTAAAATCTACCGAAGGATCAAATGAGCGCCTTTGGGTGTCCAGTGTGCATTGGGATCATATACCACGATCTCCCATGCCTGTAGATCAATGACACAAACAACCCTGTGGCCGTCTTCAACCTTACAGGGGACCACCACCTGGAAAGGAAAAGTTATATCAAGTATTTATATAAAAATCAAGCTGGAACCCATGTCTGCACACCAGAACGTTACTAACCTTATCACAGGAATCCCATGGACTGCCCCAGTCTGGTCGGTCGCCGTGTACATATTGTTTCCATTTAGGAGGAACACGATAATCCGAGGGGTAGAAGGGTCGTACTACAGGCGCATGTAAATTCGGCTGCCAACCTGCCCACGCCATTGCCAGTTCGTCCTGCACAGGACATTTGCATTTTACCCAACTGCACAATTCCTAGTATAAACATAGCCTGAAAGTTACAGACGTACTTACAAAAAAGTTGCAATCAACGATCCCCATTCTGTCCTTGAACTTGTAAAGGCTGTGCTTGCTCCCTCTCATCTTGTTTAACAAATTGAGGTAGGCATCCACATGTGTATCCAACAGAAGGCTATTAATGTCCTCTAATGATATGAAAAATTCCTTTGTCTGCAGCACCTTCAGGCCAACGTTACGGCTGCACCCATTACATTACAAGAATGATATTATAACTGGTAATTGATTGTATACGGGCGATGGAATCTAAAATGCATAGTTAGTAATCATCTTACTATAACACTGTTGAATCAATCTTGAACTGCGCATATATCTCCCGGCTGGGGCCAGTGGAAAGAATTCCTCTACTCAATGGGTTGTTATAGGGACTGCGGAACCATAACTCCCGTTGACGCTGTCTTGCTAAAGCGGTATCATCTAATACCTGCTGGCACGAACCACCCGTGTCATTGGTATGCACATCAATTACAGGTGGTTCCCAGTTCGGAAGTGTTTCGGAGATTATCGCAGATAGTCTCCGTTTTCGTTGATTTGTGGGTGTACACGTCGATTGCTCTCCTGAAGAACGTGAACCTGACACCGACGCTCTTGCTGAAATCGGTTCCTCTATAGGAAAGGTCGAAGATACTATCTGTGACACTCTCCTTAACCGATTCCGTTTTCTGTTATATGTATGTTTGCATCTGTTATGTGGATGGCCCATTGCCCATGGAGGTGAACCTTCAGGGACTCCAAGATCTGGGTCTGACTTAATCGGCACACTAAGATGTGAATCTGAATGTGATGGTGACAGTGGATGTGGTGATGGACTTTGTACCGCAGAAGATGATGCCTGTGAGGCTTCACGTTTGTCCTCATCTACCCATTGTTTTCTGAGTCCCTTACATCCGAAACTGGACAACACTCTGTAATTTGGGCTACCATCAACGTCGCACATGTTTGATCCTCAGACGGATCATCTGGACCAGATTTTGTGTCCACTACTGGACAAGGCGGATCATGCAACGAAGGATCTACCCACAACACTAACGGAAGCAAGGAGACATCTTCTTTGGGTATGCCCTCATCATCGCCATTTATTTCCAAGTTCCCGTCATCATAAACTGGACATGACGCTGTAATATTTGCTCCCACCAACATCGGACATGTTGGATCCTCAGACGGATCATCTGTGCCTGATTGTCTACCTTCTACTGGACAAGGATGATCGTGCAACGAAGTATCTTGCCACAACACTAACGGAGCCAAGGATTCATCTTCTTTCGGTATCTCCTCCTCCTTGCCATCGGTATCTATCTTCCCTTCTTCAGAAACTGGACATGAATCTGTATTTGGTGGTGCAACCAACAGCAGACATGTTTCTCGCATGCTAAAAGGACTTGATGAAGCCAGCGACCATTGAGTTACATCGGGGTCCTCTGCTCCAAGTGCTCCTAGATGTACTAGACCTGGTATACCAAACACAGACAACAATTTACCTACTTCTCGGCGCCAGAGGTATAACGGCATATGAGAAAATAATTTGTCAACTGGACTAGGTGATCGCGAAGCCAATGAAGGTGCTGCAGCCACCTCCAGTCCACCCGCCCGTTGCAAGGACGATGAATCCTCACACAAGACTAAGGGAAGGTTTGATTCATCAACTTCCGGGATGACATCACCAGGGACAAGTTTTTGATATTGCTATGGTTCATCATTGACCCTCTCATAAACGCATCCCCTATCATCCTGCCAATCTTGGTCGTATTGCCTGTCCTCATCGTCGCCCACATCATAACGATCATCGGTAGCCTGATCATGCCCCGATCCTTCTTCCTCCTGCTCCATACTCTCCCCGCACTACGACTGATCTCCAGAATTACCGTCCCCTACATTTCCCTTAGGGATGAAAGTGTCACAGTGTAAATGGAAATGAATACAAATTAAAACAAATAAAGAAGACTTCAACGGTGACAGTTGTGGATATATACGTACTTGAAACCCCAGCATCCGTCGTAGCCCTTCGATCTCCCGCCTCAAACCCTCATTGACGATATTACGTACGCGGTCCACCCCCATTTCCTCATGGACGATACTGCGTACACGTTCCGGTATGGCATTCACCGCGTGCAGCACTCTTTCCAGTACTTCTGGTCCCACATACTGTCGAGGTACCTCCAACTGTTTATGTAAACGGTATACGTAAAACACTAAAACGTTAGACACGGTGCGAAACAATAGATACACAAACAAATTGGGCAACCAACATCATAGACGTATAAACCATTTATCCAATATTACTTCGACAGTTTACCTCATCGGTTGTGTGACCAAGCGAATGTCGCCCACCGTTTGAACATGCCCTCTGATATAAGTCTTCTTGCATGGTATCATCAACCGGGGCTGCTGCACCTTGGTCAGCCGGAGGAGGGAAAGATCCGTGTCCATCGCTGAATGGTTGTATATCTGGAAGGACCATATCTGTGAGGTCCGTTGTATCTACACGGTCACATCCTCTCCGCCCACCATTAGTTTTCTTACTTGGCCTGTGCTTCCTCTTGGTGGGTTCCTCAGCAACGTTACTCCCATTTGGCTTCCACTGGGGTCCCTCGGATAGGTCCACATCAATATCCCTCCAGTAATGTTTCTGCAACTCACGTTCGGTGGGTACAAGCTCCAGAAGCCCAGTGAGCTTAAACATAATGGAACTAATATAACTGTCCACTGTCTACATAACCAAAAAGATACAAAACTATACCAAAATGAGATAATTGTAAATTACCTTCCCGCTTGTCTCCGCTTTGGTCCAGGCGTTGACCATGTCCGATCCCCTGTTAGCTTACCACATTTGTCGCGCATCACAGGTATAGCCTCCGTAGCCCAAAACTGTACCGTGTCAAACCGAGGGATCGGTTTTAGAGGGTGTAATTAGCATTACTAGTCATGGAAAAACGAATAATCTAATTTACAAACATATGAAAAAAGGTCAAAGGGATTAACGTTTATTAAAATAACCTGTAATCCCCAAATGAATCCGTATAGGTTGTATCTCCTAGTCAGCCCGAGAGGGTCTGCCGGTACCTTAAAACCTTGACGGATGTAGTGGAGGGTCATCTTGAAAACGTAGTGACCCCAGGAAAAGTTGTTGAACGATTGAACATCCTCCACTAGCAAGAACGTCCAGTACGCCACCTGGCTCCGGTCGTCCTGACCGAAGAGGACCCTGTTGGCAAACAGAAGCAATGACAACTTAAGTGCATCGTTGGGCCGTTCGAAACCCTTCGCCATGAAGGGAGCTTTCAATTCTGCGATCACAACTTTTTTCCTTCCCTGAAAGTACCTTGCGTGAATACCACCCGGGACAACCTCATACTCTCTTGACAGTATGTCTGAGAGACGGCCAAATTTTAGGCCAGTGCACAGACAGAACTTCCTCTTCCCAAATCTGACCTTAGTTTTTCCCAAGGCAAACCATAACTCGTCCTCACTACCTTCAGGAATGTGTATCTGTCTCAGCAGCAAGCTGTGGATGAACTGTGCCTAAAAATAACCCCCTTTAGGGAAATCCAAGAAGTGGCCAAAACATCCTGACTCGAATTCTGCCCTTTCTCCGGCACAGTCAAGAATCTTGTCTATATCGGAAATCAATTTGTGAAAACAGTGTGTGTTGATGGTGATGTTATAATTCCAAGTGGCCCTCGTGTGTACCAACAAATCGTCCAAATTTTCCTCCACAACCATCTGTTCATAAAATTTACAATTGCAAGAGTAAACGAACTAAGAATTGAGGCAGCATCAACATATATCCACACTCAGTATTTAACAGAACAAAACCCATCCTTGAACTCTTTTCCGGCTGCGAGTATTTCAGTCGAACACTACAGTAACATTGAATATATAATCTGTCACAGTCGTTCGAGAGAGTAATTGAGATTTCATTTCAATCATCTGCCTGTTGTGAAAAATTACAGACTGAAACCCATCAACAACAAACAAATTGGGTAAACTTTATTCCTTGAATGTTCGACAGGCCATACCCAGACTGAAACCCATTACCAATTTATACATACCCACCATTAATAATTAAATCGAAACAAACAAACATATGATAACAGAAAAAATTAGGATCACAACAGAAAACACCATACCGTCGACACGATTGGGTGCACCGTCGATTAAAGAAGTTCTTCCAGGTGCCGAATTTTGAAGAGTACCTCCTTTTGATGCTTACACGGTATAGGTTCTTGAGTAAGTAAGTATACACGAATGGTCACAGTCTGTGATTTAGGGCTTTATGACAAAATTACAACTAACCTCCCTGAGGTTTGGTGATACACGAATAAATCGCAATTACAGTGTCCACGTAATGGATTATAATACAGCTAACTAGTTTTGATAAAATTCCAATGAAAGATAACTATTTACAAAGTGAAATAGACCGTTTCGGTTCCCTATGAAATATTCACAGATAATGATGTCATTATTATATGAAATTAAGCCATGCATTAATGCAGACTATTGATTTGATCTGTACAGTGAATACAGTCCACTAATCAAACTTATCTCGGAATTTGAACTTATTTTTTAATTTTCTTTTTAAAAATGTTTTAGTTTTGAAATTTTCATTTTCATTTATATTTTAAAAATTCTAATTCAAAAACCATTATCGATGTCCGCATTTCAAAATTCCAATAACCGTAACTTGTTTATGGTATGCTGTTTTGTTGAGGTGGTCGTGGACTCTGGAGTATTGAAAAAGCAGTGCAGATTATTACACCCATATAAAAAGGTTATGGCAACCCTACTTTTATTTACACCCCAAATTCATTTTATAAAAACTGATGGACAAAAATGAATATGTTATTGTTAACAGTAATTTACAGAACCTATAACTTCTATCGTTTATCGTAAAACTAATTTAATAATCTTATCACTGAATACTAATATATAATCTTCGTTTAATGAATCGCCGATACCAAGTGTAACCCCTTTGTCCCCTAAAATTTGTATATACTGGGAATGCAATACCAGAAAATCCCTGTGAGTAATAAATTAAAACAAACAATAATTCTGTTAATGAGTAGAACTGCCTGGTAGTAAATGGAAGCGTGAAGACAGTTTAAACGCATGCGTCATGTCATTTGATTTGTCTTCCTCATGTAATCGTAAACTCATACAAGAACTTGACTACGGATGCAAACATTTACGTACGACATTTCATTTCTAAACCACTGCACATAATTCAAAGAGCAAAACATAGAAAACACAAGGTCTTTGAATTTTTTTTACATATTCGAAACTTATAAACATCGCATCCCAACTTCCACCGTAATATAAAGTAGCTCAACCCAGAAGTCAAAATTTCGATACGTAACAGTTGAAAACTCGGTGAGAACAAAAAGCATACATGTGTTATTTTACAGTAAATGTGCATAACCTAATGGGAAGGATGAGACGGTACTGAGCTTACAGGACGACCCATCTCCCTCTCAAAGTCCATGATCAGTATCTGTGTGTCATCAATTACCTGGATGAACTTTGTCCATAACAAAACCACGTCAGTGTTGAAATTCCCTGAAAATTGAGTTCGCACGTCCTCCAATTCACTGAATACTTGTAAAATGACGTCGAGGAAGGAGTATATGCGATCTCGGGTCACCGCTGGTTCACCTTGGGAATTCCTATCCATTCTGAAAAAAGATGGCGTCAAACAACCGTGTGGTTACTGTTCTGACTGTATTTGAAGTTTTCAACTAAGTTCAGTTAGAATGTGTAATGTCAATCCAATATTATGATAGAAAATACTTTTTGGCAATTACATATATATAGAGCATCGGCAATGGGCAAATATGGCTTTTCGAGTTTGTAAATAATGCCACATCAGCGTTTCTATTGATTATGGGCAAAAAATTTTAACACCAAATGCATAAGCCAATCGTTTAGATTATATGAGTTGATTAATGGTGTTTTGAAATACTCATACTTTTAATTTGTAATTAACGTTTATCATCCGGAAGGAGCTCATAATTAAATTGTTATTATTATTTAAACAATAATGCTAAACATCCCACCTAAAATCCCACTTTTTAAAATTAACATGTCCAATACGAGAAGATCTTGCTTGGGACGGTCCAAATCATCTAAAACTTGATGGCCGTAACATCAAGTTATCGGACAATGAAATGTTATGTGTAAATTAATGAACAGTTTGGGATTGGATGAACTGTACGAGTGTACAGGAGATAATTATTACAAGATATTGCGTTGGGAGCTTAAGGATTTGGTGAGGCAATTTATATTGCGTAACATAGATTCAACCGTCCATTCCTGTTTTGTAACACTACACGAAGAGGTAATGAGTATTCTTGTAGACCGGCATTGCGTATCCCCATAATAGCGTGCCCATTGGATTTGGGTTGTCAATATCACATTGGCCCATCACATCAAACGTCATTATGGTCAACAGGCAAGCAAAAAACAATTATGTCAACAGCAATTTCGATTTTCGGTACTTTAACCCCTATCCAGAAGACACGAACATAGAAAGATTAAAACAAAGCATTCAGATTGAACCAAACAAAATGACTGATGTCGAACTTGAAACCGGATTGATGTGTTAAATACTAAGTTGGGTACATATGGTAAGAGAACCTCAAAAAGAATGTGAATCTGACAATTGTTTGAAATGAATTTCGTAAGCTAACCTCTTTAATGACTGATTGACTGTGCTGGAATTGGATTGCCACAGCTCAATGATATAACGTGGTGTGGTAGTTTTTTGTAATGGGCCACAATGTGTAATCAATTCGGAAAATAGATGAATTTAATTAATATATAAAACCATTCCGAAGATAATCCTTACACGATCAATACGTTACTGTCATAACACGGTATGTTAGTAATAAGTCCAAGAAGTGATGGTTGTGATCAACTGATGACGGTAATTTTGACATTTTTGCAGTTGTTTCCTCTTATAGTAATTTTCATCTTCAATTGATTTCCGACATTTGCAATTTCTTATCTACCCACGACCCCACGTGTTAAGAAATATGATATATTTTTTTTAAATGAACAATTAAATAGTCAATTAGCATTAATATGCTCATCTTCTCCCAAAGCATAGATATTCTCATTCTGTTAAAAGGTGTGGCTACTCATTTCCGAATGGTCATTTATTATTATTAATTAATTTCAGCGGGAGTTATGTCAGGTGTAAATGTGTGTTTTGTGAATCGAAAAGGTTTGGAACTTTGGATCATTAATTTGTTTTTTTAAAATCCATTTTAATTGTACTTACATTAATCAATTGTTTGGGTTACCAACAGATAAATAGAGTGGTGTGTATCTCTTCGAAAACATTCCTGTGAAGAGTTGTTGGTATTCTTTGTCTTTCATAAATAATTAAATTAATAAATATAAAAAAGTCAGTAGGTTATAGGTAGTTTTAAATGAAATTAATAAATATAAATAAGTCAGTAGGTATTAAATAATTGAAACGGTGATATAACATTGATTCCACATGGTGACCCTTCTGTGTTCAGTGCACTTATATACAATAATTCTTTATTTCTTCACAACTATTAACATTTTAAAATTTGAAACCAGACAACATTTGTCTGTCATGAACGAACTCTATACCGTACAAAATATTTATGAAATATGTTTGTCCACCTCCCAAGTACTCGAGTAGTGTGAAATTTTGAAAATTGTGAAACAATATTTTTACAATTATTTGCTGTAATTTTTTCTATAAATGAAACGACATCACATTAATTTTCAAATATTGAACCATAATAAAGGAATTGCGTGACCGCCACAAATGTACTAATAAAAATTGCTCATTGCCGAAACATGTGTAATATTCAATATTACTGAACAATGATAACCAAATTCGATATAAACGTTAATAAAAAATTGAGATCATCTTGTAGGTAAACTGATATCACATAGACCTATTGACGTTATGTAACGGTGCCTTTCCAGTTAAAAAACACAGATACAGATTCAGACAGCTCCGTTCAGTGCTGAAGTCTGCTATTCGGCGACGCTAAAAATTTGTTTTTAAAACTTCAGCTTTTCTTACCTCTACAAATCGTATGTTCAAACCTTCTGTTGTTTATTCAGACTAATCCCTCCTACTATTTTCATACTCCCAACATATCTGCTCAAATTGTAAATATATATCCATATATATATACTCGGTTCTACAGATACACCAGATACACCGTGATCAAAACAATGCTTTGGATGGCCCGAACCTTCTCCAAGTAATTGACCACGTCGTCACCTAGGGCTATCATCAGAAATATCAATGTCTCATCCACCCAACATCATAGTCATGGATGTCTCTTTTCGCCACTTGTTTTAGAAAGTGGTTCGCCTTGAATACGCACTTTTTGCCCATTGTTTCATAGCCTGGCCTCCCCGGAGGTATTCTTCCTTTAGAAGAGATAGGACCCGCAGTCTCTTCCAACGACAATTTCTGCTCCATTACCGGGGTAATCGAAGAAACCTAACTCAATATTCAGAATCAGAGGTGAAACAAAAAATTTAAACAACAACCCAAAATACAACACGTGTGGAGTGATAGGAGGTTGTGGGTTGGGAAGATGGGAAGATACTATTTCAAGGGTGATTGGGAAGAGATGTTCCACGGCAGCAACAAGTTTACACTACATGAGGAACGAACCATATTCAGTACAGGCAAAAGAAACAATTGGGTGTGAACAATGGAAACAAGGCGGATTAATAATAAACACAGGTGGAGCGACGAATGGAGGGTGTCAGTTAGGGAGAGACTAGTTCAAGGGTGATTGGGAAGATGGGATGATACTAATTTAAGGGTGATTGGGAAGAGATATTGCATGGAAGCAAACACTTTAAACTACGGGAGGAAGGAAGCATGTGCTAGAGGCCAAAAAAAACTTTTGAAGGCTGATTCACAATAAAGACGGGTGGAGTGAAATGAGGATGGTGTGAGTTTAGGGAGAGACTATTTGAAGGGTTAATTGGGGAGTACAACTTTGCTCACCTCCTTTAACTGGAGGTAACCATTAACCCCCATCCCAAATGTTGACACGTGTCCTAAACCTTGAGTTAACTTTGAACTTTGGGTTAAGTTTGGGACACCATTACCCCCACCCCAAATGTTTAACACGTGTCCCAAACTTAACCCAAAGTTCAAAGTTAACTCAAGGTTTAGGACACGTGTCAACATTTGGGGTGGGGGTTAATGGTTACCTCCAGTTAAAGGAGGTGAGCAAAGTTGTACTCTCTATTGTAAGGGTGGAACCCTGTAGTACAACTTTGCTCACCCACTTTAACGAGTGTATTTTTGCTTACCCACTTTAACTAGAGGTAAGCATAACCTCCCTCCCAAAATGCTACCACGTGTCCAAAACTATTATTTAAAACAATGGCAAAAAGGTTTTATTTTCAAATAAAAATCATAAATCAATAAGTTAGGACCAAAATATATCTTATCTAATTATTTAAGATCATTGATTACGGGGACCCTTATGGTAATGGATAAATTTTTTGGGATAAATGAGGGGGTTTGGCTACTATGCAAGCCCTGCATGATGCAGGGATGAATAGTTATAAATTTGGTATATCTCTGATGAACATGAATACCCTTGTCACAACTCTTACATATACCTCTCTTCATAGTTGATATCTTTAATCTGCCCTCATGTTGTATTTGATTACGACGTGTCATCGTGTGTTATTTGTTTTTTCCCTTTGATTTTGTAGGTGTAGACTTCAAATGAATATATAATGCAAAAGACAATAGCGTGAAGATAGATGGATACAGGTAACAACACTTTGTTCACAACCGATTTTGTATATAATCCTTATCATTTGATAAACTAATCATAAATTTATATAATTGAAAATAAGGTAAGTACAATGCCTCGTGTATCCGGCGACTCATTACCTCCCCTAAGATAGTGAACACATGAAACGGAGTTATGTTTAGTTAGTGGATGCAAATACAATCGCCTTCGTTTAAACTTAAAGACATTATAAACAAAACAACCAGATGAAAGATAAAAAACTAAAATAGGCACAGATCATTGAAATAACATGTAGGACTTGGTTGATCAGTTCGCCGGAAGGGATGACGGTCCTGCAGGAAAACCAAACTGTTCATCGAGCTGTGCTGAAAGACGGCATGACTCTTCAATGAGTTCGAATAATTGTATCCATAACGAATCTATATCCATAGGACAATCGCTGTAAACTCGGTGTCTCCCCGCCAGAGCCGTATGTTGAAATTTTATGATGACATCTCTGAGTTCTTCCATTTTCCGGATGTGTGTCGACATGGCAGCGAGAACGGGGTAACCTTTATCATTCCCCCCCTTGCTATCCACTTGACCTACGGTCGCCATAGTATGGTCGTTAGGTTTGATACAGTAGCAATTTGGTATGACCTTGGTTTTGATATTTGTAATTGCAATGAAGGCCTCAATAGACTGTCGCGCCCCTTCGAAAAACCAAATAAATACTCATTGTTTGTAGTAAAGGAGAAAAACTTGAATGGGAAGGTTTTATTGATATGGCAATGGTACCGGCCAATGAATGTATGCCACATGGGACTTTAAAATATATTTTTACTCCCAAGATTTATATGACATACATTCATTGGACGGTCCCGATGCCACGTCAATGAGACCGTCCCATGCAAGTGTTTCTCGTATTACAGATGAATGTGTCATACTGTACTATAAGGGTGCATAAAACTCCTTGATCTAATGAGAAATCATTTTTTTGGATATCATCTATATTCATATTCTGAATTACCATTGTACTTATGTAATATACAATGAAATCCGCTATTGGGCTCTTGCCAATGTGGTTGGACCCTCCAAATGGAGCATCCACCACCATGGTTCAATTCCCATGGCACCCATGTATATATTACATATATTCTTTGTCCCTCCTTGGCTATCAAGTGAGGGTGCTCTCTCCAGTCTCCCCTTTATTAGTGGGAGCAGTTTTCCGGGCTGTGCTAGTAGAGTCCAATTCTCGCAGGGTCTTGGCACATTTACCTGCGACGAGCTTCTGTAGTTGGAGAGGGGACAGGTTGATGGGACTGATGGGTGCCTGAAGGAAGTCCAGCCAGCATGCTCAATAACAGAGCTTTTCCAAATAAATAAAAAATTAGTCGATAAACACAAACAATTTCACGTGTGACGAGTTTCGATAAGCATGTAGGCCCCTGTGCAATAGTAAAAAAATTTCATAAATTACTAAATATTATCTGTAAGTCAACTGTCATTAAATATAGGAAATATTCCCAAACACGTTTAAAGCTCAATGCACCCACTCCTGTGAAACAGTGTGAATAGTTCGTTGATGTGAACACTCAATTTACAGTTCAAATGAAAAGGTGATGGACTGGGGTCGGCACATCCGTCAACTACAGACGTCAAGATCAGTTCGATTACATGTAGAAGCGCGATATATTATATCTTCGGTCATTGTCAATAGGGAACCGAACCGAGTTTCCATCTTGTTTTTTATTTCAACTGAACTGATTAATTAATTTATTTATTTCACAGGTTTGTACAATGGGCAACATCATTACATGATAGTAGGTAATTAGTAATTACCCTACGTTTTGAACAAAAGCTTGTTAGTTGAATAGTTGAGAAGGAATACTATATGGTTCATCACACGATGAAGAAAAAACTACAAGTTTACACGATTTAACCATGTCCGAAAGGTAGGAAATGAATGATAATTATATATATAAATTTTTATTTTTATTTTTATTTTTTATTGTTTTTTTCTTTTTCTCTGAAGTTAAATATTCAACGCATATAAACAGGCAAATATAACAATGAGTACAAATATTTTGGATGAAATGGTTAAAAAGATAACATTACAAATAAGGATCAGGAGTGGTGATGAGAAATTTTAAGATTGCAAGACAATATCGAGAAAAGACAGTGGCCAACACATGTGGCAGGTGAGTTGTCATTACTTAGACATAAACAAAAGACAGTGGCCAACACGTGGCAGGTGAGTTGTCATTTGATGACTGGATACACATGTATCATAAAAATGGGTGCATTTTTGCTCACCCACACTAACTAGGGTGAGCCATTAACACCCACTTCAAGTGTTGACAAATGTACAAAACTTGAGTTAACTTTGGGGTAACTTCAGACTTTGGGTTGAGTTTAGGACAGGTGTCAACAACTGGGATGGGTGGTAATGGCTCACCGTAGACAGTGTGGGTGAGAAAAATGGACTCCATAATTTATCTCACTTACCCATGTATATTCTTAAAAATTAGTTGTATTTGAATTAAACTTTTGGAAAAGATGATCCGCGCGGTAGGTTGAATTGTAGATTCAACTTGAATAATAAACATTGGAAATTTGAAAGGAATAATTATTACCTTGTTTTTATCCAAATTGTATTTAAAAAATAAGGATATAAGTCATTTTTTATAATGTATTAGTTTTATAATAAATGAACGTATTGTAAATTATATATGTATTGTATTATCGTTTACAAAGTAATAATTAAGTTTATAATTCATATTTTTATTAGTTGTATTTGAATTAAACTTATGTTAAGAAAAATCGATACTATAGCAATGTTTACTGTATAAAATAAAAAAAATAAAAAAAACATTTGTTGTAAATGAACTAAATAATATTATATATTAAGAAGAAATTAAAAAAAGAAACGTAATATAAACAAATAAATAATAACAAGATAAAAAACATAAATGAAAATCATGTTTTATAATAAGAAAATAATATCAAACTAAAATAAGTATCCATAGATCATGGATAGCTAAGAAGTTGTATTGTATTATTGCGTTTTATGTAATAATTAAAAAAATAATTCATTGTTTTTATTATATGTATCTACAATGTTGTAAATTCTCTACATGTATTTACATGCATGTAAAATTCCCAATACAAATATCTACATTAAACAATTTCTTTTTTCTATGGAAGGTTCTAAGTTGACCAAATCCAATGTTTATCGATGTATTAAACTAACTGTCAGGCGTCAACTGAGGGATCCCTCGCGTAAACCTTTGTCCACACCTGTATGTGAAATCACATCGATTTATATGGCTTTTCATATTAAATTTTGTGTGGATAATAAGTTCATTCAAAGATACCAAGAAATCCAAATTGATAATTTTGCAAGCACTATAACTATGTAAACCAAATTTGTTAAATATACAGGTAGCGGAAAAAATTATATAAGTTTTGCACTATTACAAAATGTTAACCGCCAAAATTGGCGAGGGACCAAAGAAGAATTTTCCACCTCAACACAAGAAGCAGGTGCGAACACAATCCGGATACCTCGATAGAGTGGAGCCCGATTGACCCAAGTATGAACCTCCTTCAGCGGGATCCACCCCACCAGCGTCTTAACTCACAATAAGGACCAAGCCCGGTTATGGCCGGGCACCCTAGGGACCCCGCATCGTCCCATCAACACTACTTTCTATGGACCCCGCAGTAGCCCGACATGAAGTGCTGCAGGTCATCCTGTAACAAAGTCAGCCACATATCCCCCTACTACCGTCAGAAGAACGCTTACTAAATAAAGGCAGCTCGCTAAGTAAAAGCACACTAGGAAGCAAGATTCTAGCTCCAAGAACTCAAAAAAGCCACAAAGATCTAATAAAAACGTCGCCGTATAAAAGGATTATACTCCCTCCCGCCAAAGGATCCAATTTTTAAACAAGTCAACACAATAAGAGTCCAATTATGAAGGGAAGAGATTGAGTCCTCCTAGAAAGGAAAGACTAAATCCTGCACGTAAAGAACTCCGAGATTACCTCCTAAAAAGAAGAGGATCTTGCAGTTGCCCAAAACCCTAAACCGAGATTTTAGGAGTGCATAGCAAGCAAGCAAGACCTATATATACAACAGTTTCTACAAGAAAAGAAGGAGGACCCTAGACACTACTTATCGACAGGCACAGTTCTTCCACCATCACCGTCTCCATCGTCGAAAATATGATCCATGCTCCATTGTAATCTAAATCAGAAATAGGTCACGTATTGTAATGAGAAGAGACAATCCAATAAAACTTATTGTTGATTAGTTTGATATACATTATTTAGTTCTGACTTCGATAGGGATTTAGTTTGATATACATTATTTAGTTCTAAATTCGATAGGGATTTAGTCGGTATCGAACTACTTGATACCCCTCCGACCAGGGTCAATCTTGATCTTGGTCCCTTTAAAGTTGTTATTTGGAATCCTATCTCGATAACGATTTTTAGGTAACACTTTTGGCGCCGTCTGTGGGAACTAACCCATTATCCCAACCATCATTCAAAAAGCGGTCTTCTTCCATCTGAAAAATATCCAGAATGAGACTCCGATCTTCCCAGGGTCACCCGGAGCCGTCAGGACTTCAGTCCCTAGCTTCCACTGAAAGAGCCCAGAGGCGGGGTAAGGGCACTAGGAACGAGAATCCTCCGCTGGTGCCCCCACCAGTTGTAGGCCTTGTCCCTCAAGACCCCGTTAGGGAGGAAGCCAATCGGGATATCTTAGAACAGCACGCCGCAGCCAACGTAGAAGCAATCCGACTCCGGATGATAGCCCAGGGGATTCCCTTTGAAGCAACCGGGATCCCAGGGGATGTTGGCCCGAATGTCAGGGCACCTATTTTTGACCGATTGGGCCCACCCCCCTTAGTCCGACAGGCAGAGCTCAGACCCAGGCTAGTGAAGTCCGCAATCGAGGTTCCTCCAAGGAAGGTCCAGTCTCCACCAAAACCAAGAGCCAAGGAGAGGGATCTGCATCCTGATTCAGAAGGAAGGGTCAAGTCCCGAAGGAGCACCAGAGAAAAGCGCCAAAGAGCTAAGCTAAAGGAGGTAGTCCTGGATTCAGATTCATCAGATGAGGAAGTTTCAGCAGCCCGGTTTGGAACCAAAAAGTCTCAACGCCTGGAGGATCAGATGACGAAGATGGCAAAGGAATTGGAGCAGCTGAAGAAGGGAAAGCATCAAGGGAGTCAGAAAAACCCCCTAGGTGAGATGAACGCACCATTTTCCAAAAGGGTGAGAGAAGCAGGTTTGCCCCCCAAATTCAGGATGCCTTTGGAAAAGTATTCTGGAACCGAGGATCCCGTCAGCCACCTAGAAAGCTTCGTCCACCAGATGGAAGTTCAGAGTGTAACCATGACTGCCATGAGCAGGATGTTCCCCTCAACCCTGACAGACTGTGCCAAGACATGGTTCAGAAAATTACCACCAGGTAGTGTTGATTCTTTCTCCGAACTTACCAAAGCTTTCTGTGCACAGTTTCAGGGAATCAAACCCCGTCCCAAGGATCCTATCCTGCTACAGTATGTAATTCAAGAGCGGGGTGAAACTCTGAGATCTTATGTGGAGAAATTCCACAAAGAGGTCATCCAGATGGCTGTGTTCAACGAGAAGGAAACTTTAGCCAATTTCCGGAGGAATTTGTGGGCAGGCAGGTTGTTCCGATC
Organism: Acer campestre; assembly: GCA_954870605.1. Lineage (NCBI taxonomy): Eukaryota > Viridiplantae > Streptophyta > Magnoliopsida > Sapindales > Sapindaceae > Acer > Acer campestre. Next base: position 19,033,875 of record OX940804.1, read on the forward strand.
TTTTGCCAAGCATCCTCCTGAGACATACCAAGAAGCCTATAATCGGGCTCTGGAACAGGTGGACATCGAGGAACAACTTCGGATTAAAATTGAACACGATGAAGCCCGATTAGCGCCGCGCCCAAAGAAGGAGGTTCCGAAGCCTGCACCAGCTAGGAAATTTCAAAATCTGCCTCCAAATCGGTCTACTTACAAGCCGCCTCCAATTCCTCCGTACCAGGATAGATACCCAGTAAGGAGATCCCCTCCCAGAGAGCCTCCCATGAAGGAGGTGTCCAGAATAGCAAGAGAGGAAGAGGGGTATAACCACTACACCCCCCTAAATGCTTCACGGGAAACTATCTATCTCGCTATTCGGGATAAGGGCCTACTCAGAAAGCCAGTTCCCATGAAGGTCCCTGTGGATAGGAGGAACCAATATAAATATTGCGACTTCCATGAAGATGTGGGACATAACACCTCAGAATGTTACAGTCTCCGCAATCAGATAGAAGCACTGGTTAGAGGAGGACTTCTGACTGAATTCTTACAACAGGTACGAGACATCATCAAAGAAGGAAAGCAGGTACAAAGTGGGATGCGGGAAGCAACAGAAAGAAGGAGAGAGGGAGAGAAGGATTTGATGCAGCATATCCAAGTGATCCACACAATTCAAGAAAGAACCACGCAAGGAAAATTCCTAGACTCAACGCTGAACATGAGTTGCTAAAGGTCAATGAAGGACCTCGAGACATATACCGTTCCACCAAAATCATCTTTACGGAGGAGGATGTTTACAATACGGTGCAGCCGCATGATGATCCCATGGTCATAACAGTACAGATCGCCAATTGGTTAGTGCACCGCGTCTTGATCGATACGGGAAGCAGTATGGATATTCTGTTTAAAGGGGCTCATGAGCAGCTCAACCTAAAGAATTCTTGCTTCAACAGCTATACCTCTCTACTATACGGATTCACAGGGGATTCCGTAATGCCGATGGGAACAAAGATACTACCAGTAATACTAGGGGAAGCTCCTCTTCAGCAGAACATAATGACGGAGTTTATTGTAGTGGACACCCCGTCGGCATACAATGCAATTTTGGAAGGCCTTTTCTATCAGGGATTAGGGGAGTGCTGTCTATCTACCATAACGTGTTGAAGTTTTCAGTAGGATCAGGAGTAGGAAAGGTAAGGGGAGACCAGCAGGCAGCCCGCAACTGCTATGCGGTGTCGACCAACCCCGCTGCGTTGGCTAAGCAATGCGCATCGGTGGCCAGCTACCCGAGTCCGAGAATGACAGAGTGGGGTGATCACGTCTTAGAGGAAGATGAGATACCAGACATAGTTGTAGAAGAATCAGAAGAAGAAGAGCGTGGTTGGAGCAGTGGGTATCCATCAGAGCAGCTAGAGGAGGTTCAGATCCGGTGCGAAGAACCAACAAAGACAGTAAAAGTGGGAGAAGGTCTGGACCCGGAAGTGAAGGAGGATTTGATAGAGCTTCTCAGAGAGTATAATGACATCTTTGCTTGGAGCCATGAGGATATGCTCGGCATTCCACTCAGCTTGGCGACCCATAGGTTTGCAGTAGATGCAACCTTCAAACCGATAAAACAAAAGAGAAGGCACTTCAATGCTGAACGCAATGCCGCGGTTCAGGAAGAGGTTGACAAGCTCCTGAAGGCCGGGTTCATCAGGGAATCCTGGTACCCCGACTGGATCGCCAATGTGGTTATGGTAACTAAGTCTAACGGGAAGTGGCGAATGTGCGTAGATTACACCGACCTCAATCGGGCCTGCCCCAAAGATAGCTTCCCCCTGCCTAAAATAGACCAGCTTATTGATTCCACTGCAGGAAATAAGCTTCTGAGCTTCATGGATGCTTTCTCAGGGTACAATCAGATCATGATGCATCCGTCAGACCAAGACAAAACTAGCTTCATCACCGGGCAAGGCCTCTACTGTTATAAGGTAATGCCTTTCGGACTTAAAAATGCAGGTGCCACCTATCAGCGCATGGTGAACAAACTATTCAAGGAGCAGATAGGGAAGTCCATGGAGGTGTACATAGATGACATGATCACTAAATCTCCAGAAACGAGACAGCGTACAGGGGACTTGCGCCAGACCTTCCAGGTGATAAGGCAGAACCAGATGAGGCTGAACCCCGCTAAGTGCGCGTTCGGGGTGGCAGCAGGCAAATTCTTGGGATTCATGGTGCATGAAAGGGGAATTGAAGCAAATCCTGAGAAGATCAAAGCCATTTTAGATCTCGAGTCTCCTACAAACCTCAAGCAGGCACAAGGATTAACTGGGCGGATAGCGGCCTTGAACCGATTCATATCCCGCTCCACAGACAAATGTCTCCCCTTTTTCAAAGTCATCAAGCAAGGGAAAAAGATGAAGTGGGACTAGCAGAGCGAGCAGGCTTTTCAAGCTCTAAAGGAATACCTGACATGCCCGCCGCTGTTGGTAAAGCCGATCCCGGGTGAGGAGCTCTTACTTTACCTAGCAGTCTCTGAAGCAGCGACTAGTGGAGCCTTAGTGAAGGAATGTAGTGATAGAGTGCAAAGGCCGATCTATTACGTAAGCCGGGCTTTTACGAAGTCCGAGAAGAATTATACCTTACTAGAGAAGCTCGCCTACGCTTTGGTAACCACATCCAGAAAGCTTCGGCCTTATTTTCAAGCTCACACCATCGCAGTGGCCACAGATCAGCCTTTGAGACAATTCCTCCAGAGGTCATATGTGTCAGGCAGATTGGTCATGTGGGCCCTTGAACTCACACAGTTTGACATCAAATACAGAGCAAGAACTACAATTAAGGCTTAGGCCCTGGCGGATTTCAAAGTAGAATTCAGCCCAATCCTCGACCCAGGCGAGTCAGTAGAACCCAACCCGAGTCAAACCCCTCTAGGATGGCCTGAAGACAGTAAGGTATGGATACTTTACACGGATGGAGCTTCGAACCAGGCAGGATGCGAAGCTGGGGTCATCCTTATCGACCCCGCCGGAGTCGAGGTAAGTCACTGTTTCAGGTTTAATTCAGAGCCACCAACAACGAAGCGGAGTATGAAGCTCTGCTAGCGGGAATGAGAGTAGCTGGAGCTCTGGAGGTTGAGTACCTTCAGATTAAGAGTGATTCTCAATTAGTGGTCAATCAGGTAACAGGGTTGTACCAAGCAAAGGGTGATAACATGGTGGCCTATCTAGCTAAAGTCCAAGAGGTTATGAAGAAATTCAAGGGTGTAAGAATAGAGCAAGTACCCAGGGAGAAAAATCACCGTGCTGATGTTCTGGCTAAGATTGCCACTGGAGAGGGGCATGCGTTACCAAAAGGGGTACCCCTCCAATTGATTTCTTCTTCCAGCATAGCTAAAGAGGTAGAAGTCCTTCATGTGATCCGCCTCCCGTGTTGGATGGATCCAATAGCAGACTATCTCCAAAGTGGCATTCTCCCTGAAGACCAGGATCAGGCCCGCCGGCTCAAGAGGACAGCGACCCGCTACTGTTTGGTAGAAGGATATCTATACCGCAAGGGGAAATCTCTTCCTCTGCTCAGGTGTCTCCATCCCGATGACGCGCGCTGGGCGCTCAACGAGGTCCACTCGGGGGATTGTGGTAACCATGTGTCAGGAGAAACTTTGGCTTACCAAGTAATCAGGATGGGTTACTATTGGCCAACTATACATCAGGATGCAAAACAGTTCGCACGATCCTGCGAGGCTTGTCAGAAAACAACAAACCTCCATCATCTCCCACCAGAGAGGCTCTCCTCGATCAGTACTCCCTACCCCTTCGCCATCTAGGGGCTAGACCTGATCGGGCCACTCCCCACTGCACCCGGCCAAGCCAAGCATGCAGTAGTGGCGATAGATTACTTTACTCGGTGGGTAGAAGCCAAGGCTCTTACTCGGATAACTGAAGAAAAGACTACCAACTTTGTCAAGGAGCACATTGTTTACCGATTTGGCACCCCGATGGCCATCATAACTGATTTGGGAAAGCAGTTCGACAATGCCAACTTCAGGGAATTCTGTGAAGACCGGAAGATCAATCTCCGTTTTGCTTCGGTGGCTCACCCTCAAACCAATAGGCTAGTTGAAGCTACTAACAAGACCATCAAGAAGCTCCTGAAGAAAAAGCTCCAACAGAAGAAAGGATTATGGGTGGCAGAATTACCTCATGTATTATGGGCCTACAGAACAACTAGGCGGACAGCCACAGGGGAGACCCCATATTCCCTGGTATTCGGGGCGGAAGCAGTATTGCCCCTCGAGCATAAGCTCATATCTTTCCGGGTCCAAAATTACAAATCGAAAGATAACGAGACTAAATTGAGAGCTAGCCTAGACCTACTGGAGGAAAAGCAAAGCCGGGTGGCGGAGAAGGTGGCAATATACCAGAGCAAGATAGCCCGACACTTCAACAAGAAGGTGAGGGTCCGAAGCTTCAAAGAAGGAGACTTGGTTCTCAAAAAGGTGACCCAGAACACACGAAGAAGGTCCGATGGAGTGCTAGCCCAAAACTGGGAAGGGCCATATCTGGTTAAGACATCACTCCGAGGTGGTGCTTACAAACTGGTAGACATGGAAGGGTACCCAGTAGACCGCACATGGAATGCTGATCATCTCAGAAAATTCTACCTTTAGAAATCTTGTTCGTATCAAGGGGAATCTAACACCCTGTTTTCATGTTTGTACTGATTGAGGAAATTCAATAAAGCAGTTCTTTCTCCTATATGACTCTCTTGTGTCCATTGCTTGAAGTTTCCTGCTAGATTCTTCAACGCCTCTCACTAAATACACTTAATTCACCATTGCTAAAGCGCCTCGAGACCCGGAAAGTTGCATAGCGCTCCTGATCCCCACCAAGAGGATCTCCATTACTAAAGCGCCTCAAGACCAGGAAATAGCCTAAAGGCGCTCCTGCTGCCTTGGTCGGGGAATACCCTCCTCCAAGAAGCCTGGTGCTAAAGTGCCCTTAGTTGCCTACCAGGACAGATTACAGTAAGAATCGGGCTGCCTCAGGGTACCTGGTTTCTTACTTCGCCTCAAGACCAGGAAATAGCCTAAAGGCGCTCCTGCTGCCCTGGTCGGGGTATACCCTCCTCCAAGAAGCCTGGTGCTAAAGTGGCCTCAGTTGCTTACCAGGACAGATTACAATAAGAATTGGGCTACCTCAGGGTACCTGGTTTCTTACTTCGCCTCAAGACCAGGAAATAGCCTAATGGCGCTCCTGCTGCCTTGGTCGGGGAATACCCTCCTCCAAGAAGCCTGGTGCTAAAGTGGCCTCAGTTGCTTACCAGGACAGATTACAGTAAGAATCGGGCTACCTCAGGGTACCTGGTTTCTTACTTCGCCTCAAGACCAGGAAATAGCCTAATGGCGCTCCTGCTGCCTTGGTCGGGGAATACCCTCCTCTAAGAAGCCTAGTGCTAAAGTGGCCTGGTAGGCTTTCGCCTCAAGACCAGGAAATAGCCTAATGGCGCTCCTGCTGCCTTGGTCGGGGAATACCCTCCTCCAAGAAGCCTGGTGCTAAAGTGGCCTTAGTTGCCTACCAGGACAGATTACAGTAAGAATCGGGCTGCCTTAGGGTACCTGGTCTCTTACTTCGCCTCATGACCAGGAAATAGCCTAAAGGCGCTCCTGCTGCCTTGGTCGGGGAATACCCTCCTCCAAGAAGCCTGGTGCTAAAGTGCCCTTAGTTGCCTACCAGGACAGATTACAGTAAGAATCGGGCTGCCTCAGGATACCTGGTTTCTTACTTCGCCTCAAGACCAGGAAATAGCCTAAAGGCGCTCCTGCTACCTTGGTCGGGGAATACCCTCCTCCAAGAAGCCTGGTGCTAAAGTGGCCTAAGTTGCCTACCAGGACAGATTACAGTAAGAATCTGGCTGCCTCAGGGTATCTGGTCTCTTACTTCGCCTCAAGACTAGGAAATAGCCTAAAGGCGCTCCTGCTGCCTTGGTCGAGGAATACCCTCCATCAAGAAGCCTGGTGCTAAAGTGGCCCTAGTTGCCTACCAGGACAGATCAACACTAACATCAAGGTGACTCATCGGGATGCTTCGCCCTCTATTTCCCCACTTACTACCCCGACAGAGGACCCACAGTCAGAAAGAAACTTAGAAGTTTACTGTCAGCAAGTCAAATTGTTCGCAAGAAGCAAATCAAATTATTCGTAAGTGACAGATGTCCTCGACTGATTACTTTGCACTTTATACTGTTGGGAGTTCGATTAAAGGAAGATGTGATCTGACCCCGCTCATTCTTACGGTTACGAGATATAAGCATTACATGTTTTATCTTTATTACCCATCGGGGTCCAGTCATCATCCTTATTACTCATCAGGTTTCCAAGTATCAACAAAGTTACATGTTATGGAAAGTTCCTGAGTGCAAAAGCAAGAAAAACACAAGCACGAAGCAAGTAATGAGAACAAATTATATTGATGAGACGGGGTGCCTAGGTCCCGATTCAAGCTACAAAATTTTTTTTACAGAAGGAAGGCCAAGCTAATCTACTTTGTTTTCTTCTTGATGAACCCCCTGGCCAACTGCCCCTTCGCCCAAGGGCTCAGCTGCGGCATCAGTCTGGACCGGTTCCCCCACAGCAGAAGACCCAGTCAGAGCCCCTTCAATTCGAGAAACCGCGGGTCTAGCTGCCCTCTCATCTACCTCCATCATGTTTACTTCAGTAGTAGGATTGGGATCCACCACTTGTTCTTCGATGGCAGGAGGTTCTAGATTGGTTCCCACAGTGCCATCAAGTTGGCCCCTAGCAGCCACATCAGCTTCTTGACCCGGATGTGCTACCTCCTGGGCGAGGGCCTCAGTCTCGTGATCCCCTCCTGCTAATCGGGCTGCCTTGGCCATAATTTGCTCCCGGTCCCAGTTCAAGGTCGCCTCGAGGTCAAAAGGAGGAGGCAAAGCTGTAGCTACCTCGTAGCAAGCAGTGAAGTAACCATCATCGAATGAGGGCCCCCGTTGAGCCTCCAAATCTGCTAAGGCATCCCGCAGAAGCTGGTTTTCGTCGGACAACAGTTTCCTCTCAACCTTTATGTGCTCCCTCTCCTCTCTGCGGCACAAGGACTTGATGGTTTCTGTGTCTAGGCAACACTCAAGGCCCCTGATAATCACCAAGCCCTCCTGTCGCGCTTCTTCAGATGCTCTGGCCTCCTGAAGTAGAGGGGCCACGCTTTGTTGGGCCTGGACCAGCTCCTGCTGAGTATCCTCTAGCTTCGCTTGGAGGCCGATATAAGCCTCTTTCAATGTCAGCAGTTGTCTCTCCATGGCCAAGGCAAACTTGAAGCCCTACAAGAAGAAAGAGAGTCAGTACTTGGCGGAAGGGGGAAATAAATAGCCAGAAAGGAGTAAAAGTTTACCTCAGCCAGAACCGAAACCCCCTTGGTGACCAAGATGTCTGTAGGAAGCTTGGCCATATCTGTCCGACCTCCGCCGAGGCAGGTGGCCGCGAATCTAGACACCACCTCGTCAAAGGTGGCATCCCTCGACCCCGATCCGGAGGCCACATCAGCAGCAAGAACAGGAGTGTGGACAGCTGTTTCCTCCACTGGGGTCCTCACAGGATCCACGGGAAGAGCTACGGCAGTAGGAGGAGGAGCAGGAGAGGTTTTGGTGGTGGAGGCGGTTTTCTTCTGGGCCGGCCTTTCAGAGCTCCGGGCCTTAGCCGCCCTGGCCAGCAATGCTGGGATCCTCAAACGGGATGGAGGAGTAGAATGATGGCGAGCTGGAGCCTTGGCCTTAGACCCCGATGGAGCAAGAGTAGATGTTTTTGAAGGAGCAGAAGGAAGGGTGGGGTTGGATCCCACTTGGATGGATCCCGACCTAGTCCTGGCGGCCGGAGTAAGAGAGGGAGCAGGGGAGGAACGGGATAGCGGGGTCGTATCTTTTGCCTCCGAAGAAGGAAGAGACCCCGTAGCCATCGGGGAAGCTGATACTGCAAAAAGAAAGGATGTTCAGTGAGAATCAAAAGAAGGAATATATAAATATTAAGAAATAGAGATGCAAGATGCGATCAACTCACCAGGAGAGGCGGGGGAGATCCTCAGGTACCGTTCTAAGCGGGCTCCCTCAAAGGGATCCAGAGAGGGATATTGCAGGTTGGTGTATCCTCTCTTTAGGATCCTTGTTAAAATCTCTCGAGACTCAGGAGCCAAGGTCCCTTTCGCCCACTTGTCCCTCACGGTAAACTGAGTAGGGACGGGGTACTCTAACCCCCCAACAAAAGCAGTGCGCCCCCAATCGCCCTTGACCACCAGCCATTCCTCCTTCCAGGGCGCCGCATACTTCACATTCGCCCCTGGGATGACGAATTTCAAATCATTTGAGGCCCTCAGGTAGAACTGACCCCGAGGCACCATGCTTGTAATATTGAAGAGGAAGCGGAGCTCGTCCAACCTCGGCTCCCGCTCAATGTGGTCTTTCTCGCACTGCTCCCTCTAAAGCACCAAGAACCCTGTCAGGTGCTTCCAAAAGCCCGGAGAGAGTTGGAGAGGGGCCAATTCAAGCGCGACGAGAGCTCGACGGAGAGTTGGGTGCAGTGGAAGCCGGACTCCACACTCAAGAGCGGCTTTGTGGATCAGCAAGCGGTCTGGAGGCGGGGTGTATACATCATAGCCCCGGGGAGGAAGGGAGAGAGTGATGCATTCCGGGATCTTGTACTCTTCCCGTAGTTGATTGAGCGTATCCACTGTACAAACAGAATCGGGAATAACCCGACCATCGTATTTTTATTAAGTTTATAATTCATATTTTTATTAGTTGTATTTGAATTAAACTTATGTTAAGAAAAATCGATACTGTAGTAATGTTTACTGTATAAAAAAAAAACAAAAAAACAAAACATTTGTTGTAAATGAACTAAATAATATTATATATTAAGAAGAAATTAAAAAAAGAAACGTAATATAAACAAATAAATAATAACAAGATAAAAAACATAAATGAAAATCATGTTTTATAATAAGAAAATAATATCAAACTAAAATAAGTATCCATAGATCATGGATAGCTAAGAAGTTGTATTGTATTATTGCGTTTTATGTAATAATTAAAAAAATAATTCATTGTTTTTATTATATGTATCTACAATGTTGTAAATTCTCTACATGTATTTACATGCATGTAAAATTCCCAATACAAATATCTACATTAAACAATTTCTTTTTTTACATGGAAGGTTCTAAGTTGACCAAATCCAATGTTTATCGATGTATTAAACTAACTGTCAGGCGTCAACTGAGGGATCCCTCGCTTAAACCTTTGTCCACACCTGTATGTGAAATCACATCGATTTATATGGCTTTTCATATTAAATTTTGTGTGGATAATAAGTTCATTCAAAGATACCAAGAAATCCAAATTGATAATTTTGCAAGCACTATAACTATGTAAACCAAATTTGTTAAATATACAGGTAGCGGAAAAAATTATATAAGTTTTGCACTATTACAAAATGTTAACCGCCAAAATTGGCGAGGGACCAAAGAAGAATTTTCCACCTCAACACAAGAAGCAGGTGCGAACACAATCCAGATACCTCGACAGAGTGGAGCCCGATTGACCCAAGTATGAATCTCCTTCAGCGGGATCCACCCCGCCAGCGTCTTAACTCACAATAAGGACCAAGCCCGGTTATGGCCGGGCACCCTAGAGACCTCGCATCGTCCCATCAACACTACTTCCTATGGACACCGCAGCAGCCCGACATGAAGTGCTGCAGGTCATCCTGTAACAAAGTCAGCCACATATCCCCCTACTACCGTCAGAAGAACGCTTACTAAATAAAGGCAGCTCGCTAAGTAAAAGCACACTAGGAAGCAAGATTCTAGCTCCAAGAACTCAAAAAAGCCACAAAGATCTAATAAAAACGTCGCCGTATAAAAGGATTATACTCCCTCCCGCCAAAGGATCCAATTTTTAAACAAGTCAACACAATAAGAGTCAAATTAGGAAGGGAAGAGATTGAGTCCTCCTAGAAAGGAAAGACTGAATCCTGCACGTAAAGAACTCCGAGATTACCTCCTAAAAAGAAGAGGATCCTGCAGTTGCCCAAAACCCTAAACCGAGATTTTAGGAGTGCATAGCAAGCAAGCAAGACCTATATATACAACAGTTTCTACAAGAAAAGAAGGAGGACCCTAGACACTACTTATCGACAGGCACAGTTCTTCCACCATCACCGTCTCCATCGTCGAAAATATGATCCATGCTCCATTGTAATCTAAATCAGAAATAGGTCACGTATTGTAATGAGAAGAGACAATCCAATAAAACTTATTGTTGATTAGTTTGATATACATTATTTAGTTCTGAATTCGATAGGGATTTAGTCGGTATCGAACTACTTGATACCCCTCCGACCAGGGTCAATCTTTATCTTGGTCCCTTTAAAGTTGTTATTTGGAATCCTATCTCGATAACGATTTTCAGGTAACACTTTTGGCGCCGTCTGTGGGAACTAACCCATTATCCCAACCATCATTCAAAAAACGGTCTTCTTCCATCTGAAAAATATCCAGAATGAGACTCCGATCTTCCCAGGGTCACCCGGAGCCGTCAGGACTTCAGTCCCTAGCTTCCACTGAAAGAGCCCAGAGGCGGGGTAAGGGCACTAGGAACGAGAATCCTCCGCTGGTGCCCCCACCAGTTGTAGGCCTTGTCCCTCAAGACCCCGTTAGGGAGGAAGCCAATGGGGATATCTTAGAACAGCACGCCGCAGCCTACGTAGAAGCAATCCGACTCCGGATGATAGCCCAGGGGATTCCCTTTGAAGCAATCGGGATCCCAGGGGATGTTGGCCCGAATGTCAGGGCACCTATTTTTGACCGATTGGGCCCCCCCCCCCCTCCCCCCCCCCCGCCTTAGTCCGACAGGCAGAGCTCAGACCCAGGCTAGTGAAGTCCGCAATCGAGGTTCCTCCAAGGAAGGTCCAGTCTCCACCAAAACCAAGAGCCAAGGAGAGGGATCTGCAACCTGATTCAGAAGGAAGGGTCAAGTCCCGAAGGAGCACCAGAGAAAAGCGCCAAAGAGCTAAGCGAAAGGAGGTAGTCCTGGATTCAGATTCATCAGATGAGGAAGTTTCAGCAGCCCGGTCTGGAACCAAAAAGTCTCAACGCCTGGAGGATCAGATGACGAAGATGGCAAAGGAATTGGAGCAGCTGAAGAAGGGAAAGCATCAAGGGAGTCAGAAAAACCCCCTAGGTGAGATGAACGCACCATTTTCCAAAAGGGTGAGAGAAGCAGGTTTTCCCCCCAAATTCAGGATGCCTTTGGAAAAGTATTCTGGAACCGAGGATCCCGTCAGCCACCTAGAAAGCTTCGTCCACCAGATGGAAGTTTAGAGTGCAACCAGGACTGCCATGTGCAGGATGTTCCCCTCAACCCTGACAGACTGTGCCAAGACATGGTTCCGAAAATTACCACCAGGTAGTGTTGATTCTTTCTCCAAACTTACCAAAGCTTTCTGTGCACAGTTTCAGGGAATCAAACCCCGTCCCAAGGATCCTATCCTGCTACAGTATGTAATTCAAGAGCGGGGTGAAACTCTGAGATCTTATGTGGAGAAATTCCACAAAGAGGTCATCCAGATGGCTGTGTTCAACGAGAAGGAAACTTTAGCCAATTTCCGAAGGAATTTGTGGGCAGGCAGGTTGTTCCGATCTTTTGCCAAGCATCCTCCTGAGACATACCAGGAAGCATATAATCGGGCTCTGGAACAGGTGGACATCGAGGAACAACTTCGGATTAAAATTGAACACGATGAAGCCCGATTAGCGCCGCGCCCAAAGAAGGAGGTTCCGAAGCCTGCACCAGCTAGGAAATTTCAAAATCTGCCTCCAAATCGGTCTACTTACAGGCCGCCTCCAATTCCTCCGTACAAGGATAGATACCCAGTAAGGAGATCCCCTCCCAGAGAGCCTCCCATGAAGGAGGTGTCCAGAATAGCAAGAGAGGTAGAGGGGTATAACCACTACACCCCCCTAAATGCTTCACGGGAAACTATCTATCTCGCTATTCGGGATAAGGGCCTACTCAGAAAGCCAGTTCCCATGAAGGTCCCTGTGGATAGGAGGAACCAATATAAATATTGCGACTTCCATGAAGATGTGGGACATAACACCTCAGAATGTTACAGTCTCCGCAATCAGATAAAAGCACTGGTTAGAGGAGGACTTCTGATTGAATTCTTACAACAGGTACGAGACATCATCAAAGAAGGAAAACAGGTACAAAGTGGGATGCAGGAAGCAGCAGAAAGAAGGAGAGAGGGAGAGAAGGATTTGATGCAGCAGATCCAAGTGATCCATACAATTCAAGAAAGAACCACGCAAGGAAAATTCCTAGACTCAACGCTGAACATGAGTTGCTAAAGGTCAATGAAGGACCCCGAGACATATCCCGTTCCACCAAAATCATCTTTACGGAGGAGGATGTTTACAATACGGTGCAGCCGCATGATGATCCCATGGTCATAACAGTACAGATCGCCAATTGCTCAGTGCACCGCGTCTTGATCGATACGGGAAGCAGCAAGGATATTCCGTTTAAAGGGGCTCATGAGCAGCTCAACCTAAAGAATTCTTGCTTCAACAGCTATACCTCTCTACTATATGGATTCACAGGGGATTCCGTAATGCCGATGGGAACAAAGATACTACCAGTAATAGTAGGGGAAGCTCCTCTTCAGCAGAACATAATGACGAAGTTTATTGTAGTGGACACCCCGTCGGCATACAATGCAATTTTGGAAGGCCTTTTCTATCAGGGATTAGGGGAGTGCTGTCTATCTACCACAACGTGTTGAAGTTTTCAGTAGGATCAGGAGTAGGAAAGGTAAGGGGAGACCAGCAGGCAGCCCGTAACTGCTATGCGGTGTCGACCAACCCCGCTGCGTTGGCTAAGCAATGCGCATCGGTGGCCAGCTACCCGAGTCCTAGAATGACAGAGCGGGGTGATCACGTCTTAGAGGAAGATGAGATACCAGACATAGTTGTAGAAGAATCAGAAGAAGAAGAGCATGGTTGGAGCAGTGGTATCCATCAGAGCAGCTAGAGGAGGTTCAGATCCGGTGGGAAGAACCAACAAAGACAGTAAAAGTGGGAGAAGGTCTGGCCCCGGAAGTGAAGGAGGATTTGATAGAGCTTCTCAGGGAGTATAATGACATCTTTGCTTGGAGCCATGAGGATATGCCCGGCATTCCACTCAGCCTGGCGACCCATAGGTTGGCAGTAGATGCAACCTTCAAACCGATAAAACAAAAGAGAAGGCACTTCAATGCTGAACGCAATGCTGAACGCAATGCCGCGGTTCAGGAAGAGGTTGACAAGCTCCTGAAGGCCGGGTTCATCAGGGAATCCTGGTACCCCGACTGGATCGCCAATGTGGTTATGGTAACTAAGTCTAACGGGAAGTGGCGAATGTGCGTAGATTACACCAACCTCAATCGGGCCTGCCCCAAAGATAGCTTCCCCCTGCCTAAAATAGACCAGCTTATTGATTCCACTGCAGGAAATAAGCTCCTGAGCTTCATGGATGCTTTCTCAGGGTTCAATCAGATCATGATGCATCCGTCAGACCAAGACAAAACTAGCTTCATCACCGGGCATGGCCTCTACTGTTATAAGGTAATGCCTTTCGGACTTAAAAATGCAGGTGCCACCTATCAGCGCATGGTGAACAAACTATTCAAGGAGCAGATAGGGAAGTCCATGGAGGTGTACATAGATGACATGATCACTAAATCTCCAGAAACGAGACAGCATACAGGGGACTTGCGCCAGACCTTCCAGGTGATAAGGCAGAACCAGATGAGGCTGAACCCCGCTAAGTGCGCGTTCGGGGTGGCAGCAGATAAATTCTTAGGATTCATGGTGCATGAAAGGGGAATTGAAGCAAATCCTGAGAAGATCAAAGCCATTTTAGATCTCGAGTCTCCTACAAACCTCAAGCAGGCACAAGGATTAACTGGGCGGATAGCGGCCTTGAACCGATTCATATCCCGCTCCACAGACAAATGTCTCCCCTTTTTCAAAGTCATCAAGCAAGGGAAAAAGATGAAGTGGGACGAGCAGAGCGAGCAGGCTTTTCAAGCTCTAAAGGAATACCTGACAAGCCCGCCGCTGTTGGTAAAGCCGATCCCGGGTGAGGAGCTCTTACTTTACCTAGCAGTCTCTGAAGCAGCGACTAGTGGAGCCTTAGTGAAGGAATGCAGTGATAGAGTGCAAAGGCCGATCTATTACGTAAGCCGGGCTTTTACGAAGTCCGAGAAGAATTATACCTTACTAGAGAAGCTCGCCTACGCTTTGGTAACCACATCCAGAAAGCTTCGGCCTTATTTTCAAGCTCACACCATCGCAGTGGCCACAGATCAGCCTTTGAGACAATTCCTCCAGAGGCCAGATGTGTCAGGGAGATTGGTCCTGTGGGCCCTTGAACTCACACAGTTCGACATCAAATACAGAGCAAGAACTACGATTAAAGCTCAGGCCCTGGCGGATTTCAAAGTAGAATTCAGCCCAATCCTAGACCCGGGCGAGTCAGTAGAACCCAACCCGAGTCAAACCCCTCTAGGATGGCCTGAAGACAGTAAGGTATGGATACTTTACACGGATGGAGCTTCGAACCAGGCAGGATGCGGAGCTGGGGTCGTCCTTATCGACCCCGCCGGAGTCGAGGTAAGTCACTGTTTCAGGTTTAATTCAGAGCCACCAACAACGAAGCGGAGTATGAAGCTCTGCTAGCGGGAATGAGAGTAGCTGGAGCTCTGGAGGCTGAGTACCTTCAGATTAAGAGTAATTCTCAATTAGTGGTCAATCAGGTAACAGGGTTGTACCAAGCAAAGGGTGATAACATGGTGGCCTATCTAGCTAAAGTCTAGGAGGTTATGAAGAAATTCAAGGGTGTAAGAATAGAGCAAGTACCCAGGGAGAAAAATCACCGTGCTGATGTTCTGGCTAAGATTGCCACTGGAGAGGGGCATGCGTTACCAAAAGGGGTACCCCTCCAATTGATTTATTCTTCCAGCATAGCTAAAGAGGTAGAAGTCTTTCCTGTGAACCGCCTCCCGTGTTGGATGGATCCAATAGCAGACTATCTCCAAAGTGGCATTCTCCCTGAAGACCAGGATCAGGCTCGCCGGCTCAAGAGGACAGCGACCCGCTACTGTTTGGTAGAAGGATATCTATACCGCAAGGGGAAATTGTAAGATCCGTTATTTGTATTGGCTTGATTCCATTGCAAAATGCTCTATATTTGTATTAGTATTTGCTTAAGTATTTCTTGGAAGAAAAGAGCCTCAAAGGTGAAGAAGCAACATCTTGTGCAAATATCGTCTTCAAGGGGAACATCGCTTACTTGGATGCTAAGGTATCAAGATTCCTCTTCCTCTTGCAAGGCGTTAGCGCACACACACACAATTCATACATGTGTGTCCCTGCATCGTTGTGCATCATTTATATAACACATTCACATGATTTTGTATGCTCATGCATTGTACTCAAATGCTCATACATTTTAGAGTTGATGTTCTAGGACTATGTCTAGGAAATGGCATTCATATGTGAACTTGTGTTTGTATGTTTGTGTTTCTTGTGTTTTGGACTTATAATAGTGCTTAATTGATTCCTTATTGAGTCCCGGTCATTTCGGTTACTCATACGTTAAGTTTCGAGTCCAAACGATGTAGCTACGCTACTTTTCATTCACATTCGTTGAGTTGTGTTCGTCGTCGTTTTCCGAGATGAATTCTCAACCATTTTTCAAAGTTTCATAGTCATCATCATGCGTTAGGGAGTCATGGTTCGTAATCCAAAAACGGATTCGAATCGGAGTTCGGATGCCCGAATACGGCTGAAGAACGTGAGAGGTGCGCGAGGAGATCGCTTGGCCAAAAGCCAAGCAAGGGGTGGCCACGTGTGGACCACGTGTGCCACACGGCCAGAGCTCCTCTCTGGCCACGTGTGGCACACGCTGGCCACACGTGGACTGGCCAAAGTCCCCCCAAAATTTGGACAAGTTTGCCCCTCATCTCCCTCCTCAAATGATCTCTCTTCCCTCCATTTTTTCATAACTTGAACAATAAAAAATTCTGATCTTCTGCAGTTTTGTTCATGATTTTGATTTACTTACTTTGATCATAACTTCTTCATACGAACTCGAAATCGAGTGATTCAAGAGCCAAAATTGTTGGTCTCGACGAGAGCTACATATCCCATGCATTTTCAGAGGCATTTGATTTCGTGATTTTTCGCAGCACTCTGATTTCCAGTACGAGGTCATTAGTTGTATGTGATACTTCTTCTCTTGCAATTTCATTTGATCATCTCTATGATTCTTTCTATTTGATTGTTGAAATATGTTGAGAAGTATGTTAGATCATATGCTAG
The DNA here is from genome assembly GCA_954870605.1 of Acer campestre. Taxonomy (NCBI): domain Eukaryota; kingdom Viridiplantae; phylum Streptophyta; class Magnoliopsida; order Sapindales; family Sapindaceae; genus Acer; species Acer campestre. The sequence continues at coordinate 19,050,266 of OX940804.1, forward strand.
GGTTGTATGATTGATTAGTTAATTGAGTTTAGCTTTGTGATTTCTCTTAAATACATTTTTGCTAAACTTGAGATTGATTGAAATTGATTCTAGAAATTGTTTCTATAATGTGCTTCATGTTATTTTCTAGGTTCAATTTCTTGATATAAGAACTAAGATGTTTGTGACATATATTGAATATCTTAATATTGTTCTTATTGTTTTGACATGCTTTGATTTCTAGATAGATTTGTGATTGTGTGATTGATAGTATATTCTAGATTATCATTAAGCATGTTCATAGAGTGTGTTTGATCTACTTACTCTATTTGTGTGTGCTTGCATCATTTGCATCACCTAGATCATTGCCTTGTAATAGGTTGAAGTCTCTTGTCAAGGTGAGTGAAGCCTTTTTGACTTGAGCAAGAAGACTTGGCTAGGAAAGGTTTCCGGATAGCCAAGCAAGAAGCCTTAGTTAGAATCAAGGTGATTCGGATAACTAAGCAAGAAGTCTTAGCAAGGAGTTTGTATACTCCGGATGGTTGAGCTAGGATAGCTTAACTAGGATCTCTTGATCTAGATTGCTAAGCAAAGAAATCTTCCTAGAGGCTTTTTAGTCTTGGATAGGAAGTTGCTCTCTAGAGATGTGGGATACATCTTAGATAGAGAGTAGGCTAGTTAATTCACTAGGCCTTTGAGAGGTGATTAGGATTTGATAGCTTGAAGTGGATATCATAGTGTTGATAGCTTTGAGTGTGTAAGTTCTTTTCATATAGTGGATTTGCTTCGCCGGTGGTTGTGGATTCAACCCGTGGATGTTTCCTCTTTGAGGTTTTACCACGTAAAAACATTGTGTCTCATCTTTTGCTTTATATTTCCTTATCTTCCATATGTTCTCTTGTATTGATCCTTTTGTATATTGATGCTTACATGAATTGATTCATAATATACAATTGCTATATCATTACAAGTATTCATTTTCATTCTTATATTCCGCATCTTTTTGAACATTGGAAGAATTTGGGACTATACCTATTCACCCCCCCCCCCCCCCCCCTCTAGGTATAAAACACTAAACTTTAAAGGGAATTTCAATTGGTATCAGAGCGGGTGTCTAGACGCACTTAGATAGATCCTTTATTTGTAGTGTTTGTGTTTTATTTGTGATAATCATGATTAAGGAAGTGTGTTCCTATGTAGCTTCTTTTGTTAAACATATTGACTTGGATGAGAAAAAGATTAAAGATCTTACTCTTGAAAATGAATGTTTGTCCAAAGTCAATATGTCTCTCAATAAGAAGTTAGAGAATCATGAAATATGCTCAAAAGATTTTAATGATCTTAAAGACAAGATTCTAAGTCTTGAAATGAACTTGAAAGATAGTAATGATAGACTTGGTATTTTGAAGCAAGAAATTGAGCAAAGGGATAAATCTCTTGCTAGTGCTAAAAGACTAGAAAACACTCTTAGAGTCAAACTTAGTGAGCACTTAACTCAAGAGAAAAAGTATGAACAATGGCTTAATAAATCACGTGAAGATGTTAGGTTTAGTGATGACATCGCAAAAAAATATGCCATTAAAATTACTATGCTTAATGAGAAACTTAATGAGGCTAATAGGATGATTAATAAGATGTCATCTAGTTCTAATCAAGTTGATTCCCTCATTAAAAGTGGTAAGCATCCTAGTGACAAAAGAGGTTTGGGTTATGTCAATGAGAAGGAGACTCCTTCATCTAACAAATCTATTTTTGTCAAAGCAAGTATTGAACCAAATGTAGGTACTCTCACTAAAGGTAAAGAAATGAAAGCTACCGGAGGTGCCTCAACATCAACAAGGAAGTTCAATGGAAGAACTCAACAAGATCAAATTCAAGAAGCATCATCCTCAAAAAGAAAAGGTGAAGCATCAAGGATTGCTCTTCAAAGAGGTAAATTTGTGAGAAGACCAAATGCTTTGGAAGCAAATGCAAATGGTAAATTTTCTAAATTCATACCTATTTGTCATCATTGTAACACGATAGGACATATTCGACCTAGGTGTTTTCAATATATTCGGAAATGCAAATTTGATAATGCTTTTCATGATATGTCTTTGAATGGTCCTAGGCAATCATCCATGTATGGATTTAGAACTAGACCTAGGAAGACTTTGGAAAAGCATGTTGAGAAGAATTGTGTTGATAACTTGCTTGCTAAATCTTGTGTTGTGCCTCACTCTACTATGCATAAGAAAGTTGATAATGCTTTGTTTGATATCATTGAGAATGTGACCAATGAGGTCAAGGTGCATGTTAAAAAGTCTAACATTGAGTCAAAGCATGAAAAAGCTAAGAGTGAGAAGCATGTTGTGAAAAGTGTATGGGTTAGAAAAGACACATCTAAATGTCTAGTTACACAATATGCTTTACGTGTCAACTCCTCCTACTCTTGGTACCTAGATAGTGGTTGTTCTAGGAACATGACCGGAAACAAAGATTTCTTCAAAAATCTTGTGTTAAAGGATGGAGGGTGGGTCACCTTTGGTGATGGCACCAAGAAGCAAGTTCTTGGCAAGGGAACTATATGTATCCCCGGATTGCCTAAACTTCGCAATACTTTGTTTGTTGATGGATTACAAGCTAATCTTATAAGCATTACTCACTTGTGTGAAATCTTTAAAGAAGTTAGCTTTACTAAAGATGTGTGTACTATTATCGATAAAGAGGACAATGTTGTCCTAAAAGTCAAGAGGTCTATAGACAATTGCTATTGTCTCAATGTAGATCCTCTAACTTGCAATATGGCACATGAGTGCAACAAGCTTGAGTTGTGGCATCAACGATTGGGTCACATGAATTTTAAAGACTTGAAAAAGCTTGAAAAACATAGCATTGTTAGGGGTCTTCCTAGTCTTGGTAAAAAGCTAGAGATTGTTTGTGAACCTTGTCAATTGGGTAAACAAACCAAAATATCTCACAAAAAGAATTCTTATATAGCTACCAAGAGACCATTAGAGCTTGTACACATGGACCTAATGGGGCCAATTCCAACCGAGAGCATCAATGGCAAAAAGTATATTTTTGTATGCGTTGATGATTTCTCTAGGTTCACTTGGGTGTATTTTCTTAGAAGCAAGACCGAGACTTTCAATTATTTTAAAAAATTTTGTAATCAAGTGCAAAATGAAAAAGGTCTTGATATTAAGAAAATATGTCGCATTAGAAGTGATCATGGGACGGAATTTGAAAATGCTAATTTTAGTGAATTTTGTGATGGTTTGGGAATATCTCATGAGTTCTCCGCACCTAGAACTCCTCAACAAAATGGAGTTGTTGAGAGGAAAAATCGTGTCTTGCAAGAGATGGCTAGAGTCATGCTCAATAGCAAGAAAGTCCCTAGAAACCTTTGGGCCGAAGCGGTCAATACCGCTTGCTATGTGTCGAATAGAGTTTTTAGAAGGCCCGGCACAAAACACACGTCCTATGAGCTTTGGAAAGGCAAGAAGCCTAATGTGAGTTACTTTCACACTTTTGGGAGTAAATGTTATATTTTAAATGATAGAGATCACTTGGGAAAGTTTGATGCTAAAAGTGATGTTGGTCTCTTTCTTGGGTATGCTTTGAATAGTCGTGCTTATAGAGTGTTCAACTTGAATACTAAGACTATTATGGAGTCTATGAATGTTAAAATTGATGATCTTAGCATGCTTAACTTGTGTGATGATAATGATGTCAATGAACCTAATGAAAATCATGTTAATGACATTATTTCACCTATTGATGTGACTAGTAGTGAAACTAGTCAAGATGATGACAAAGATAGTTGTATTGATGTTCAAAGTCAAGAATTGGAAAATGTGTTAAATGATAATCAACAAAATATTCAAGTTGTTGAAAATTCTCCTCATCCTAGACTTCGAAATCTACACTATCAAGATGACATCATAGGTGACTTAAATGAAGGGGTTAGAACTAGAAATCAAATTGCTAACCAAATATCTTATGCTTGCTATACTTCTCAAATTGAACCCAAAAACATTAATGAAGCTATTGTTGATGAATATTGGGTTGGGGCTATGCAAGATGAACTTAATCAATTTGAGAGAAATGAAGTGTGGTCATTGGTTCCTAGACCTAAAGATATAAATGTAATTGGCACTAAGTGGGTTTTTAGGAACAAGACCGATGAGAGTGGCAAGATAGTGAGAAATAAAGCTAGACTAGTGGCTCAAGGTTACACTCAAGTTGAGGGTGTTGACTTTGATGAGACTTTTGCACCGGTTGCTCGTCTTGAGTCCATTAGACTTTTGTTGTCCATTGCATGTGTTAAAAAATTCAAATTATTTCAAATGGATGTCAAAAGTGCTTTTTTGAATGGATACCTTCAAGAAGAAGTGTATGTTGAACAACCTAAGGGTTTTGTAGACCCACACTCTCCTAACCATGTGTTTAAATTGAAAAAGGCTCTTTATGGCCTTAAACAAGCTCCTAGAGCTTGGTATGATAGGTTGACTCAATATCTCATTGACAACCATTATAGGAGAGGTGGCATTGATAGGACTTTGTTCATTAAATATCATGATCATGACATTTTTGTTGCACAAATATATGTTGATGACATTGTTTTTGGTTCTACTAATAAAACCAAGGTTGATGAGTTTGTTAGTGTGATGTCAAGTGAATTTGAAATGAGTATGGTGGGTGAGTTAAACTATTTTCTAGGGATGCAAGTTAAGCAAACTAGCATGGGCATAATGTTGAATCAATCTAAATATGCTAACAATCTTGTTAAGAGATTTGGTCTAGAAAATGGAAAAGATTTTGAAACTCCCATGAGCACCACTTTAAAACTTGACAAAGATGAAAAAGGTAAAAGTGTTGATCAAAGTCTTTATAGAAGCATGATTGGTAGTCTACTTTACCTAACGGCTAGTAGACCGGATATTTGTTTTAGTGTTGGCTTGTGTGCTAGGTTCCAAGCTAATCCAAAGGAATCTCACTTAAAAGCCGTCAAGAGAATCATTAGGTACATCAAAGGTACTTATAATCTTGGTTTATTTTATTCATTTGATACCAATGATATTCTTGTTGGCTATTGTGATGCCGATTGGGCGGGTAACATAGATGATCGTAAAAGCACATCGGGCGGTTGCTTTTATGTTGGTAATAATTTGGTTTCTTGGTCTAGTAAGAAACAAAACTCGGTTTCCCTTTCTTCTTCCGAAGCCGAATACATTGCGGCCGGAAGTGCATGCACACAATTGCTTTGGATGAAACAAATCCTTAAGGATTATGAGATAGAACAAGGAAAAATGACACTTTATTGTGATAACTTAAGTGCCATTAATATCTCTAAAAATCCGGTTCAACACTCACGCACAAAGCACATTGATATTAGGCATCATTTCATTAGAGATCTTGTTGAACATTCAATTGTAACTCTAGAGCATATGCCTACTAAAAATCAACTTGCGGACTTGTTCACTAAGCCCTTGGACAAAGAGAGGTTTAAAACTCTTAGAATGTCCATTGGCATGATTTGTGTTGATTGATTTGCTTGTGTGAATGTGGGTGGCTTGATAAGCAAAACTTTATTTGTATATCAATATCTTTGAGAGCTACTCACTTGAGAAGTAATGATCTTAAGCTAATAACTCTTATTGTTTCTAGATCATGCACTTGAGCTTGAAAAATCATATTTTTGAAAAGTGCACAAATGCTTCTCTTATATGTTTTAGTTTTGAGTATATGTGTTTGAATATGTGTAGATGGTGGATGCATTTAGAAGCCTATTGTTTAGTACATGATAAATGACCTATGATATGTATCCATTTTGCTTCGGCACTACATAGTATTCAACGAGCACCCTCTTGGAAAGGGCTACACGCATTGGTTGTGAAGCCGCCCAATGTTGGAAAGGGCTACGCCTTTGTGTTGAGTGAAAGCCGCCAAGAGGTGTATATGTTTTTGTTAGAAAAATCAAAGAAGAGTTGAAAAGAATCATTTAAAAAAAATAAAAAAATAAAAAAATCTTTGATTCTAAGCCTAAAAGAAATGAAAAAACAAAAGGCTTAATGGTGTATAGTTGAGAATTGTGAAAAGCTCGGGTTGACAAACAGAAACGGGAAAACGAGCCACATGCACACACACGCTCACATGTTGATAACTATTCTTTTAAAGCGAAAATACGGATGAATATCGGTTTGACTTATTTTTGGAAAAGCTTTAGTTGGATAGGTGTGGAAATTGTTTACATGTTGATATCACAATTACTCCTTCTATATATGTGAGAAGCATTCACACACACACACATATTTTGCTTATGTGCTTGATTCATTAGCAATGTGAGAATATTTTTGAGAGATTAATGAAAATCTATGATTCTCTCTTGGACTTTGAAAAGTGATGAAATATTTTCTCCTATTGCTTGAATGTGTGAATGTTTGAGTCCCTTGTGAACAAATCTACTTGGTGATAATATGTGGAGCATATGTTAAGGGGGAGCTTTAGTTTATTCAACTACGCTTTCTATACGATTTGTTTGCTTAATATCTCATTAACTATCTCTTGTGCCTTTTGTCTATTCCTTGACAAAAAGGGGGAGAAATTGTATACCTCACCTTTGTGCTTATTGGAGACTTTGTCTTAAGGGGGAGAATTCTTGTCTTAAGGGGGAGAAAAGAATTCTTGTCTTATTTGTGTTAAGGTGTTTTAAGGGAGAGTTTTTAATGTGTTAACATTTATTAACTTGAGATAAGGGAAGTTTTATTTTGCTTATGTGATAGTTTCTCACCATTCTTCTTTGGAAGAAGTTTTTCTTGTTGGTTGTTTTCTTTTCTCATAGGCACTTTGAAGTTCAAAGAAGGGATTCTTGAAGACTCAAGAAGACTTGAAGATCTTTTAGTCTAGGGATCTCTTTGTAATGTGAGGATGAGAGAATGCTATCAACATTGAGTCTATTGGAGTGATCAATGTATGGTGAGGATGAGGTTTTGCCATGGAATAGCCAAAGGGGGAGATTGTAAGATCCGTTATTTGTATTGGCTTGATTCCATTGCAAAACGCTCTATATTTGTATTAGTAGTTGCTTAAGTATTTCTTGGAAGAAAAGAGCCTCAAAGGTGAAGAAGCAACATCTTGTGCAAATATCGTCTTCAAGGGGAACATCGCTTACTTGGATGCTAAGGTATCAAGATTCCTCTTCCTCTTGCAAGGCGTTAGCGCACACACACACAATTCATACATGTGTGTCCCTGCATCGTTGTGCATCATTTATATAACACATTCACATGATTTTGTATGCTCATGCATTGTACTCAAATGCTCATACATTTTAGAGTTGATGTTCTAGGACTATGTCTAGGAAATGGCATTCATATGTGAACTTGTGTTTGTATGTTTGTGTTTCTTGTGTTTTGGACTTGTAATAGTGCTTAATTGATTCCTTATTGAGTCCCGGTCATTTCGGTTACTCATACGTTAAGTTTCGAGTCCAAACGATGTAGCTACGCTACTTTTCATTCACATTCGTTGAGTTGTGTTCGTCGTCGTTTTCCGAGATGAATTCTCAACCATTTTTCAAAATTTTGTAGTCTTCATCATGCGTTAGGGAGTCACGGTTCGTAATCCGAAAACGGATTCGAATTCGGAGTTCGGATGCCCGAATACGGCTGAAGAACGTGAGAGGTGTGCGAGGAGATCGCTTGGCCAAAAGCCAAGCAAGGGGTGGCCACGTGTGGACCACGTGTGCCACACGGCCAGAGCTCCTCTCTGGCCACGTGTGGCACACACTGGCCACACGTGGACTGGCCAAAGTCCCCCCAAAATTTGGACAAGTTTGCCCCTCATCTCCCTCCTCAAATGATCTCTCTTCCCTCCATTTTTTCATAACTTGAACAATAAAAAATTCTGATCTTCTGCAGTTTTGTTCATGATTTTGATTTACTTACTTTGATCATAACTTCTTCATACAAACTCGAAATCGAGTGATTCAAAAGCCAAAATTGTTGGTCTCGACGAGAGCTACAAACCCCAAGCATTTTCAGAGGCATTTGATTTCGTGATTTTTCGCAGCACTCTGATTTCCAGTACGAGGTCATTAGTTGTATGTGATACTTCTTCTCTTGCAATTTCATTTGATCATCTCTATGATTCTTTCTATTTGATTGTTGAAATATGTTGAGAAGTATGTTAGATCATATGCTAGGGTTGTATGATTGATTAGTTAATTGAGTTTAGCTTTGTGATTTCTCTTAAATACATTTTTGCTAAACTTGAGATTGATTGAAATTGATTCTAGAAATTGTTTCTATAATGTGCTTCATGTTATTTTCTAGGTTCAATTTCTTGATATAAGAACTAAGATGTTTGTGACATATATTGAATATCTTAATATTGTTCTTATTGTTTTGACATGCTTTGATTTCTAGATAGATTTGTGATTGTGTGATTGATAGTATATTCTAGATTATCATTAAGCATGTTCATAGAGTGTGTTTGATCTACTTACTCTATTTGTGTGTGCTTGCATCATTTGCATCACCTAGATCATTGCCTTGTAATAGGTTGAAGTCTCTTGTCAAGGTGAGTGAAGCCTTTTTGACTTGAGCAAGAAGACTTGGCTAGGAAAGGTTTCCGGATAGCCAAGCAAGAAGCCTTAGTTAGAATCAAGGTGATTCGGATAACTAAGCAAGAAGTCTTAGCAAGGAGTTTGTATACTCCGGATGGTTGAGCTAGGATAGCTTAACTAGGATCTCTTGATCTAGATTGCTAAGCAAAGAAATCTTCCTAGAGGCTTTTTAGTCTTGGATAGGAAGTTGCTCTCTAGAGATGTGGGATACATCTTAGATAGAGAGTAGGCTAGTTAATTCACTAGGCCTTTGAGAGGTGATTAGGATTTGATAGCTTGAAGTGGATATCATAGTGTTGATAGCTTTGAGTGTGTAAGTTCTTTTCATATAGTGGATTTGCTTCGCCGGTGGTTGTGGATTCAACCCGTGGATGTTTCCTCTTTGAGGTTTTACCACGTAAAAACATTGTGTCTCATCTTTTGCTTTATATTTCCTTATCTTCCATATGTTCTCTTGTATTGATCCTTTTGTATATTGATGCTTACATGAATTGATTCATAATATACAATTGCTATATCATTACAAGTATTCATTTTCATTCTTATATTCCGCATCTTTTTGAATATTGGAAGAATTTGGGACTATACCTATTCACCCCCCCCCCCCCCCCTCTAGGTATAAAACACTAAACTTTAAAGGGAATTTCAGAAATCTCTTCCTCTGTTCAGGTGTCTCCATCCCGATGACGCGCGCTAGGCGCTCAACGAGGTCCACTCGGGGGATTGTGGTCACCACGTGTCAGGAGAAACTTTGGGTTACTATTGGCCAACTATACATCAGGATGCAAAACAGTTCGCACGATCCTGCGAGGCTTGTCAGAAAACAACAAACCTCCATCATCTCCCACCAGAGAGGCTCTCCTCGATCAATACTCCCTACCCCTTCGCCATCTGGGGGCTAGACCTGATCGGGCCACTCCCCACTGCACCCGGCCAAGCCAAGCATGCAGTAGTGGCGATAGATTACTTTACTCGGTGGGTAGAAGCCAAGGCTCTTCCTCGGATAACTGAAGAAAAGACTACCAACTTTGTCAAGGAGCACATTGTTTGCCGATTTGGCACCCCGATGGCCATCATAACTGATTTGGGAAAGCAGTTCGACAATGCCAACTTCAGGGAATTCTGTGAAGACCGGAAGATCAATCTCCGTTTTGCTTCGGTGGCTCACCCTCAAACCAATGGGCTGGTTGAAGCTACTAACAAGACCATCAAGAAGCTCCTGAAGAAAAATCTCCAACAGAAGAAAGGATTATGGGTGGCAGAATTACCTCATGTATTATGGGCCTACAGAACAACTAGGCGGACAGCCACAGGAGAGACCCCCTATTCCCTGGTATTCGGGGCGGAAGCAGTATTGCCTATCGAGCATAAGCTCATATCTTTTCGGGTCCAAAATTACGAATCGAAAGATAACGAGGCTAAATTGAGAGCTAGCCTAGACCTACTGGAGGAAAAGCAAAGCCGGGTGGCGGAGAAGGTGGCAATATACCAGAGCAAGATAGCCCGACACTTCAACAAGAAGGTGAGGGTCCGAAGCTTCAAAGAAGGAGACTTGGTTCTCAGAAAGGTGACCCATAACACACGAAGAAGGTCCGATGGAGTGCTAGCCCAAAACTGGGAAGGGCCATATCTGGTTAAGACATCACTCCGAGGTGGTGCTTACAAACTGGTAGACATGGAGGGGTACCCAGTAGACCACACATGGAATGCTGATCATCTCAGAAAATTCTACCCTTAGAAATCTTGTTCGTATCAAGGGGAATCTAACACCCTGTTTTCATGTTTGTACCGATTGAGGAAATTCAATAAAGCAGTTCTTTCTCCTATATGACTCTCTTGTGTCCATTGCTTGAAGTTTCCTGCTAGATTCTTCAACGCCTCTCACTAAATACACTTAATTCACCATTGCTAAAGCGCCTCGAGACCCGGAAAGTTGCATAGCGCTCCTGATCCCCACCAAGAGGATCTCCATTACTAAAGCGCCTCAAGACCAGGAAATAGCCTAAAGGCGCTCCTGCTGCCTTGGTCGGGGAATACCCTCCTCCAAGAAGCCTGGTGCTAAAGTGGCCTTAGTTGCTTACCAGGACGGATTACAGTAAGAATCGGGCTGCCTCAGGGTACCTGGTTTCTTACTTCGCCTCAAGACCAGGAAATAGCCTAATGGCGCTCCTGCTGCCTTGGTCGGGGAATACCCTCCTCCAAGAAGCCTGGTGCTAAAGTGGCCTGGTAGGCTTTCGCCTCAAGACCAGGAAATAGCCTAATGGCGCTCCTGCTGCCTTGGTCGGGGAATACCCTCCTCCAAGAAGCCTGGTGCTAAAGTAGCCTTAGTTGCCTACCAGGACAGATTACAGTAAGAATCGGGCTGCCTCAGGGTACCTGGTCTCTTACTTCGCCTCAAGACCAGGAAATAGCCTAAAGGCGCTCCTACTGCCTTGGTCGGGGAATACCCTCCTCCAAGAAGCCTGGTGCTAAAGTGGCCTTAGTTGCCTACCAGGACAGATTACAGTAAGAATCGGGCTGCCTCAGGGTACCTGGTCTCTTACTTCGCCTTAAGACCAGGAAATAGCCTAAAGGTGCTCCTGCTGCCTTGGTCGGGGAATACCCTCCTCCAAGAAGCCTGGTGCTAAAGTGCCCTTAGTTGCCTACCAGGACAGATTACAATAAGAATCGGGCTGCCTCAGGGTACCTGGTTTCTTACTTCGCCTCAAGACCAAGAAATAGCCTAAAGGCGCTCCTGCTACCTTGGTCGAGGAATACCCTCCTCCAAGAAGCCTGGTGCTAAAGTGGCCTAAGTTGCCTACCAGGACAGATTACAGTAAGAATCGGGCTGCCTCAGGGTACCCGGTCTCTTACTTCGCCTCAAGACCAGGAAATAGCCTAAAGGCGCTCCTGCTGCCTTGGTCGAGGAATACCCTCCATCAAGAAGCCTGGTGCTAAAGTGGCCCTAGTTGCCTACCAGGACAGATCAACACTAACATCAAGGTGGCTCATCGGGATGCTTCGCCCTCTATTTCCCCAATTACTACCCCGACAGAGGACCAACAGTCAGAAAGAAACTTAGAAGTTTACTGTCAGCAAGTCAAATTGTTCGCAAGAGGCAAATCAAATTATTCGTAAGTGACAGATGTCCTCGACTGATTACTTTGCACTTTATACTGTTGGGAGTTCGATTAAAGGAAGATGTGATCTAACCCCGCTCATTCTTACGGTTACGAGATATAAGCATTACATGTTTTATCTTCATTACCCATCGGGGTCCAGTCATCATCCTTATTACTCATCGGGTTTCCAAGTATCAACAAAGTTACATGTTATGGAAAGTTCCTGAGTGCAAAAGCAAGAAAAACACAAGCACGAAGCAAGTAATGAGAACAAATTATATTGATGAGACGGGGTGCCTAGGTCCCGATTCAGGCTACAAAATTTTTTTTACAGAAGGAAGACCAAGCTAATCTACTTTGTTTTCTTCTTGATGATCCCCCTGGCCAACTGCCCCTTCGCCCAAGGGCTCAGCTGTGGCATCAGTCTGGACCGGTTCCCCCACAGCAAAAGACCCAGTCAGAGCCCCTTCAATCCGAGAAACCGCGGGTCTAGCTGCCCTCTCATCTACCTTCATCATGGTTACTCCAGTAGTAGGATTGGGATCCACCACTTGTTCTTCGATGGCAGGAGGTTCTAGATTGGTTCCCACAGTGCCATCAAGTTGGCCCCTAGCAGCCACATCAGCTTCTTGACCCGGATGTGCTACCTCCTGGGCGAAGGCCTCAGTCTCGTGATCCCCTCCTGCTAATCGGGCCGCCTTGGCCATAATTTGCTCCCGGTCCCAGTTCAAGGTCGCCTCGAGGTCAAAAGGAGGAGGCAAAGCTGTAGCTACCTCGTAGCAAGCAGTGAAGTAACCATCATCGAATGAGGGCCCCCGTTGAGCCTCCAAATCTGCTAAGGCATCCCGCAGAAGCTGGTTTTCGTCGGACAACAGTTTCCTCTCAACCTTTATGCGCTCCCTCTCCTCTCTGCGGCACAAGGACTTGATGGTTTCTGTGTCTAGGCAACACTCAAGGCCCCTGATAATCACCAAGCCCTCCTGTCGCGCTTCTTCAGATGCTCTGGCCTCCTGAAGTAGAGGGGCCACGCTTTGTTGGGCCTGGACCAGCTCCTGCTGAGTATCCTCTAGCTTCGCTTGGAGGCCGATATAAGCCTCTTTCAATGTCAGCAGTTGTCTCTCCATGGCCAAGGCAAACTTGAAGCCCTACAAGAAGAAAGAGAGTCAGTACTTGGCGGAAGGGGGAAATAAATAGCCAGAAAGGAGTAAAAGTTTACCTCAGCCAGAACCGAAACCCCCTTGGTGACCAAGATGTCTGTAGGAAGCTTGGCCATATCTGTCCGACCTCCGCCGAGGCAGGTGGCCGCGAATCTAGACACCACCTCGTCAAAGGTGGCATCCCTCGACCCTGATCCGGAGGCCACATCAGCAGCAAGAACAGGAGTGTGGACAGCTGTTTCCTCCACTGGGGTCCTCACAGGATCCACGGGAAGAGCTACGGCAGGAGGAGGAGGAGGAGCAGGAGAGGTTTTGGTGGTGGAGGCGGTTTTCTTCTGGGCCGGCCTTTCAGAGCTCCGGGCCTTAGCCGCCCTGGCCAGCAATGCTGGGATCCTCAAACGGGATGGAGGAGTAGAAGGATGGCGAGCTGGAGCCTTGGCCTTAGACCCCGATGGAGCAAGAGTAGATGTTTTTGAAGGAGCAGAAGGAGGGGTGGGGTTGGATCCCACTCGGATGGATCCCGACCTAGTCCTGGCGGCCGGAGTAAGAGAGGGAGCAGGGGAGGAACGGTATAGCGGGGTCGTATCTTTTGCCTCCGAAGAAGGAAGAGACCCCGTAGCCATCGGGGAAGCCGATACTGCAAAAAGAAAGGATGTTCAGTGAGAATCAAAAGAAGGAATATATAAATATTAAGAAATAGAGATGCAAGATGCGATCAACTCACCAGGAGAGGCGGGGGAGATCCTCAGGTACCGTTCTAAGCGGGCTCCCTCAAAGGGATCCAGAGAGGGATATTGCAGGTTGGTGTATCCTCTCTTTAGGATCCTTGTTAAAATCTCTCGAGACTCAGGAGCCAAGGTCCCTTTCGCCCACTTGTCCCTCACGGTAAACTGAGTAGGGACGGGGTACTCTAACCCCCCAACAAAAGCAGTGCGCCCCCAATCGCCCTCGACCACCAGCCATTCCTCCTTCCAGGGTGCCGCATACTTCACATTCGCCCCTGGGATGACGAATTTCAAATCATTTGAGGCCCTCAGGTAGAACTGACCCCGAGGCACCATGCTTGTAATATTGAAGAGGAAGCGGAGCTCGTCCAACCCCGGCTCCCGCTCAATGTGGTCTTTCTCGCACTGCTCCCTCCAAAGCACCAAGAACCCTGTCAGGTGCTTCCAGAAGCCCGGAGAGAGTTGGAGAGGGGCCAATTCAAGCGCGACGAGAGCTCGACAGAGAGTTGGGTGCAGTGGAAGCCGGACTCCACACTCAAGAGCGGCTTTGTGGATCAGCAAGCGGTCTGGAGGCGGGGTGTATACATCATAGCCCCGGGGAGGAAGGGAGAGAGTGATGCATTCCGGGATCTTGTACTCTTCCCGTAGTTGATTGAGCGTATCCACTGTACAAACAGAATCAGGAATAACCCGACCATCGTATTTTTATTAAGTTTATAATTCATATTTTTATTAGTTGTATTTGAATTAAACTTATGTTAAGAAAAATCGATACTATAGCAATGTTTACTGTATAAAATAAAACCAAAAAAAAAACATTTGTTGTAAATGAACTAAATAATATTATATATTAAGAAGAAATTAAAAAAAGAAACGTAATATAAACAAATAAATAATAACAAGATAAAAAACATAAATGAAAATCATGTTTTATAATAAGAAAATAATATCAAACTAAAATAAGTATCCATAGATCATGGATAGCTAAGAAGTTGTATTGTATTATTGCGTTTTATGTAATAATTAAAAAAATAATTCATTGTTTTTATTATATGTATCTACAATGTTGTAAATTCTCTACATGTATTTACATGCATGTAAAATTCCCAATACAAATATCTACATTAAACAATTTCTTTTTTCTATGGAAGGTTCTAAGTTGACCAAATCCAATGTTTATCGATGTATTAAACTAACTGTCAGGCGTCAACTGAGGGATCCCTCGCTTAAACCTTTGTCCACACCTGTATGTGAAATCACATCGATTTATATGGCTTTTCATATTAAATTTTGTGTGGATAATAAGTTCATTCAAAGATACCAAGAAATCCAAATTGATAATTTTGCAAGCACTATAACTATGTAAACCAAATTTGTTAAATATAAAGGTAGCGGAAAAAATTATATAAGTTTTGCACTATTACAAAATGTTAACCGCCAAAATTGGCGAGGGACCAAAGAAGAATTTTCCACCTCAACATAAGAAGCAGGTGCGAACACAATCCGGATACCTCGACAGAGTGGAACCCGATTGACCCAAGTATGAACCTCCTTCAGCGGGATCCACCCCGCCAGCGTCTTAACTCACAACAAGGACCAAGCCCGGTTATGGCCGGGCACCCTAGGGACCCCGCATCGTCCCATCAACACTACTTCCTATGGACCCCGCAGCAGCCCGACATGAAGTGCTGCAGGTCATCCTGTAACAAAGTCAGCCACATATCCCCCTACTACCGTCAGAAGAATGCTTACTAAATAAAGGCAGCTCGCTAAGTAAAAGCACACTAGGAAGCAAGATTCTAGCTCCAAGAACTCAAAAAAGCCACAAAGATCTAATAAAAACGTCGCCGTATAAAAGGATTATACTCCCTCCCGCCAAAGGATCCAATTTTTAAACAAGTCAACACAATAAGAGTCCAATTAGGAAGGGAAGAGATTGAGTCCTCCTAGAAAGGAAAGACTGAATCCTGCACGTAAAGAACTCCGAGATTACCTCCTAAAAAGAAGAGGATCCTGCAATTGCCCAAAACCCTAAACCGAGATTTTAGGAGTGCATAGCAAGCAAGCAAGACCTATATATACAATAGTTTCTACAAGAAAAGAAGGAGGACCCTAGACACTACTTATCGACAGGCACAGTTCTTCCACCATCACCGTCTCCATCGTCGAAAATATGATCCATGCTCCATTGTAATCTAAATCAGAAATTGGTCACGTATTGTAATGAGAAGAGACAATCCAATAAAACTTATTGTTGATTAGTTTGATATACATTATTTAGTTCTGACTTCGATAGGGATTTAGTCGGTATCGAACTACTTGATACCCCTCCGACCAGGGTCAATCTTTATCTTGGTCCCTTTAAAGTTGTTATTTGGAATCCTATCTCGATAACGATTTTCAGGTAACACAAAATTTATAAGTTCTTTTGGGAGAGAGGAGAACTTTAACCCTAACAATTCGGTGCATGCGTAAGCACACAAGAAAAGTGATCTCATCGGAATGTAAACACAATCGGTGTCGATGTATATTTCAAAAACATGCTATTTTAATTTCACATCATTTGGTTGTGAAACTTTCAAATTGCTCTAATCCTTATTACCCTCGGGGCTTACACAACCTAAAGCTAAACTTTAATTTTGGAGTTAATTGAAATCATTATTATGGTATAATTCACGGTATCTATCTAAACGGTATGGAGACAATCTTGCATGCATACGACGTGCCTGGGAGAACTCATTCGATTGGTTGTCCTTGCCACATGGCATGCACCCATTGGATGGGTGCAATGCACCGGGTGCATGCAAGATTCTGTCATATTCAAGAGGTCGAAATGACCACAGTGCACCTCATATGTTTATATAATATGATTTAAATATTATAATAATTAATAAAATAATATTGATAAGATTTTATTAGGAAAATTCTGGTTAGGAGGATGCACTAACCAGATCGAGAGTTCTTATATATACATATATATAATATTGCACAAGTCAGTGCTTTTTTAAAGATTGTAAAGGTTAAAAGGTGGTTCCGATTCTTGTATATAGTATGGGACTAATCTGGGCTAAGGTCTTGGGTGCCACAAAATTTGTTGATTTTCATCCCACCTTGTCCCGTTATCTCCCATGCTAAAGTTGCACCAAATGTGGGATACGAAGAAACTATCCCACGTTATCCTATCCCTAAACGCGTACCAAACGCACCCTGGAGATGGGACAGAACATGACAGGACAAGATAAGTTGTTCTATATTGTGTTTGGAAGGTCTAGGACATAACTCTTAACTGTAATGTTATGCGATTGGTATGGCTGGGACAGGACGGGACAAGAAGTTCAAATTACTATAGTACCCCTCTTATATATATTATAATTTAACAATTATATAATATTATAATATAATATAATATAAAGGTAATATATATATAATAATATATTATATATTATATAAACAGATAATAATATATAATATTATAATAAATATTATTTTGATATATATACTAAAATAATCTAAATACATATTATACATAATATATAATATAATTTAAAATAATATATTATTAAACATGTTTAACAATTTATAGAAAATTTAAAGGGTAAAATAGTCTTTTTGTACTTGTCCCATGTCATTGAACAACCTTGTCCTAGGGAATATGGGAGTAGAGATGCACATTTGGGGAATGAGGATGGATATAGGTCCCCCCATCCCCATCCCCATCCCCACTTCCCAGACCCTTCCTCAACACCCACCCCCCCGTTTCCCAATTTAGGGAAATTGGGGATGGGAAATTTTGTCCCCCCATCCCCACTTCCCAAACCCTTCCACAAAACCGCCCCGTTTCCCTGTTCGGGGAAAAAGGGGATGGGAAATATTGGGGGGACCTATATCTATCCCCATCCCCAATTCCCCATTTTCCCCATATTTCTCCGTTTTTTCCCATTTCCCCATTTCCCCGGTTCTCCTATTTTCCCATTTGACTAAAAACTACAAAATATAACTAAAACAAACAAACAAACATTCCATTATAAATACAAAATAAAATTCATTAATGCATTTTATATAAAATGTGTATATATACTTAGGGATTTAGGGTTTTCAAAGAATAAAAAATATATTAAATATATATATATATTATAATTATATTTATATATGTTTGGGGGAAATGGGGAAATGGGAACGGGGGACCTCCCCCCATCCCTCCCTATCCCCATTTCAATTTGGGGATGATTTTCATCCATATCCCTCACCATTTCCCCATTTCCCCTAAAAAAAAAAATCCCCAAATGGGGATGGGGACGCAGGGAATTGGGGTCCCGGGGGAAAATGTGCATCTGTACTTGGAAGGGACAAAATATGGTGGTTTTTGTCCTACATTGTTGTCCCACATTGTCTTGTCCTGTCCCATTCTAATGGCGCGGCAAATGTGGGATAACAAAAAGTTGTCCCGTCCTCTCCTGTCCCGTCCCGTATACCAAACATATCGTAGGGAGCAAGGTACCTACTATAATTTAACTAAAATAGGGAAAACAAAAAAATACATAATATCAGTATTATGGACATGTAATACCATGTAAAATTATGGAAATCATGTGGACAACCAACAAATTTATTTCCTTTACATGATTGATGACATTGTTATATACATAAATACATATGACATTGGTGATGACTATTTGAAGATTACACTAATTTCCAATAAAGTTAAAATTAAAGGGGAAAATGTCTAATATGTTTCCGCCGATTAGTGCGCTGTGCCGCTGTATGCCCCCTTATAAAAGCATATGTTCACAATCGGATTTCGTTAACAGGATAACTTCGGTCTCTACAGATTCTAAAGTAAAAAAAATATTACTTCGGTCTGTAGAGATGGAGTCAGATGATGAGAACGAATCCACGGCATTGGATCGACTGATTTGCTGCATAACCAGGTGCTTCGACTCTCTGAAAGACCTCCTGGATGTTACCATTGAATACAAGAAAATAGTGGAAAATCACGAAGCACGGTCCCGTTCTCGATCAACAGTTGTTGAATCTCGGGTGGCGGAACTGGAGAGAGATGTTTACAGGTTAAAAAATAGCGCATGCAATCCCAGGTCGACGTCTCTAGTCGACCGTCTTCGGCGTCAAGAGGGCTGTACGTTATTTAAGAATCAACCTTCGGGTTCAAGGCATTAATACGTTCAGACACTCACATCCATAGCGCCACCAAACATGCATTTGCAATTGATGGTTGTTTTGTTCCTAGAATCCATTCCAGGACTTGCAAGTAGCGTTTTATGTTGGGTTTGCTGTTGCCATTTTGTTTTCAATTTTGACAAACGCCTGTTGTTTTATAACCCATGTTAAAAATTTCAAGTCAGACCTCGTTTATGTGTGTACTCATCTGCCGATTTTGTGCTGTACAATCTTAACGAAGTACTTATGTCCCTTTTTTATTGTTCGGAATCAGAAACTAACCTTGCAGTTCAAATTCAGAAAAAAAAACTTGTACGTATTAACATTTCACAACAATTAACAAACTATTAGAACAACCCTGAAAAAACAGAAAATTTGTATGTACTCAAAACCTTTCTTAGTTTTCAAACCAATTTGACCACTTACCTTTAACATCTACAAGAACACCATGCACCAACTTCACTTGTTAATTGAGGGAGGTGTCGATGTTCATAAAAATGCTCCCATTCATAATCTTCTAAAACAAGCAAGCTTAACTTTCTGTTGGTTCAGAATAATGTTAATTATTATCTATAGCCGTGTAAATCTCGATGAAATCCAAAAATGTCACCCCATATTGGAAGTGGGAATATGTCCGAAAGGTTGTAATGTGTGGGCTACTCAAACGGATAGGCAAACTACATCAATTAACAAACATAACAAAGAACAGGAATTGGTCTCCCTCCAAGCGTAAATATTATGCACTTAATTCAAGCTTCATCCACACTGTAAAGGGAACCCTGGCGCAACAGTCTTCAGTTGCCGCAACAATGGCATTAAACTGTTGATTATGATTTCATCCCTAAAATTTAATAAAATATTGGATGATCCAACAGATTTGAGTCTTTGAGATGTTCAAATTATATCCTGACGAAGTTGCATCGTTTTAGGGCAACGGTTGCACCAAATTAGGTTATAGGGTTGGACATGATGGTTTACAATGTCTATTGTTACATTATGCTTACTTTAAACTTCTGTATCAACAATAACGTTTGTCATCGAACCAGATGTGTAAAGTCAACCTTGAATCCTTGATATATGTTACGGTGACACGGATTTGTATTACGAAAAAAACTTGGCTGGACCGGGTGCAACACTCAGCATGTGCTGAGTGTTGCACATGCTGAGTGTTGCACCAAAGAAATTAAATTCTGACACATCATCAATCCAACTAAGTCGAACAACCCAACCAACTCAACAACGAGTCCATTTTTGCTCACCCCCCAATAAGATGACATGTGTCTACGAAGGGGTAAATTTATCCAATTGATTGGACAAAGTTACCCCTCCGTAGACACATGTCATTCATTTAGGAAGGGGTAATGGTTACCTCCGTTGAAGGGGGTGAGAAAAGTGTTATCCTCAACAACCCATTCAACTCAGCTTTAATCCAAGAAGAATAGAAAAATCAGCAGCCGGAGGAGGACCGATGACAACGGGAGGGTTTTCACCGTTGGATGGATGAGCATTTATTACATCTGTGGGATATCCCATTCGATTTTGACGTCTGACTTGAACTGATTTTAACTGTCGTATCAATTAAATTTTTGTCATTCAACTAAACCCCTGCCCACCCTCAACCCACTTTCTCATGTTACCATCATTGCCTGTACTCTACCCACCCTATTTCCATATCACATTTCCAAGATTTCGTTCTCTAAGTATAGGGTATGGGTAATGATTTTTTTTTTTTTAATTATTACCACAACAACTGCCGGGACCGGCGAGATTGGGCTATACAAGCACTGCCCGAATTGCGACTCGGTATGGGTAATGATGAAAAGTAGAAAATTGGTCATGGGGTCTTGCCCGACATGATAATACTGATTGATTTGACAGTTAAGTAGCTGGGAGTAGTACAAATTGTATTTAACCATTACTGCTTTGAACCAACATTGTTGATGGTTGTTTCTCAACAAACTCCATCGTGTAACAATCGTAAACATTTACATAAACAGCAATACACGATACAATTCTTTTTTTCAGTACCCTTAGCCTATATTGACCCACTGAAGTATTTTCTGACGAGGGCGGCACACCCTATGTTTATTCTTTTACCCTTATTTTAGGCAGAATTTAACAGAAGTCCCACTTTTTTAGCGATGTATCACATTTATAAATGTCTTTCCATATTCATTACTGTAGTCCTTATTTTTTTCAAAGGGTTGTGCTACATACAATTACTTTAGTCCATTTAACCAAATATTTTTAAGTCAACTAATTTCAAACCTAGAAAAGTCAACTTTTGCCCTTATTACTATTTAATTTAGCTAAAATGATTATCTTAGCTTTAAATTAAAATGGAAAACAATAAAAATCTCAATAATAAAATCTTAAATAAATAGATAAAAAAAACTGAAATAAATAATAAAAAAATCCATTTTTTTTTCTTATTTTGAATTTTTTTATCGTAATGGATATTTATTTAGCTAAATTGATTATCTTAGCTATAAATTATTATTTAGCTAAAAGATTGTTTTTTATCTTTTTTGTAACCTATTTATTTAAGATTTTATTATTGAGAAGTTTATTGTTTTTCATTTTAAAAAATTAAATATTAATAAGGGTAAAATTGTACTTTCATAGGATTTAAAATAGTTTACTTTCAAATATTTGGTCAAATGAACTGAAGTGATGAGTTTCACAAAATATAAGGATTGAAGTGATTAACATGGAAAGACATTTAAAAAGGTGACAAATCGTCAAAAAAGTCAAACTGACGTGAAATTCTACCCTTATTTTATTTTTATATTTTTCTGATTCTCTGAAATTGCATTGTTATTTATAAGACGTGTATGTACACATGTACAGTATAGAATTGAATGTAAACATATTAGTTATTTCTTTATATATCAAATTTAAATCAAATCATATAACAAAATATATATAGGGTAAATTACATTGCACCTCTTGAGGTTTGGGCTTAACACACTAAGATGGAAAAGTTTCCTTTTTCTAGACTAACACCCCTGTATAGACGAAAAATGCCCCTGTATAATAACAAAGAGAAAAGTTTTTTGTCACTGACACCCAAGGCCATTTTGGACCTTATGATGGTAAAACAGGGATGTTTGTGTAGAATAGCGAAACTTATCCATCTAACTTCGGGTCAAACCTCAAGGGGTGCAGTGTAATTTAACCTATATATATATTTTGTTATATCAATCATAATAACTTCTTTGGGTTGAAATTTACACTAAGGCCCTGTTTGATTTATCCACTTAATACTTAAGGCCACTTATGCTTAGAATGGGTTGATCAAGTTAATTTGTTATATTTGTTAAGTAGGGACTGGAATCCATATTGTTAGAATAATGATAGACTGAAAGTTTCAATACCAAAAAATTGTACACTTAACGCAGATGAAGGCAAACTATGGGGACTAATATGCTATTCGGCATAATATATTAAAATGTAAATATATAACAAATAATAGAAAAAAGGGCATACATGTGAAAATATTTACTTCCATAAAATATAACATGCCTTATAAAACAAACAACTATATCATAACAAATTTTGAAATGAGGACGTATTGATATAATTTCATGAGGATATTTAATGTCAACAACTAGTTTTAACTTATTTGACTTTTCTCAAAACTAGTGGATCACATTCAATATGCTAACGAGGTTCTATCATGACGTCCGCATGAAATAGAGACTGTATATATAATACTTCTATAAGTAGGAGAGTCTTGACTTTATAAGTTAAGGACGTCCACCCACAACCACCCACAACCACACATTCATATTGGGTGTGGGTATTTGTTAATGTGGGGCTGTGGGCTCACTGTTAATGTGTGGCTGTGGTTGGACGTCCGAAAATTATATAGTCGAGATTTGGTAAATGCGCACTGATATAACATCATCAAGATATTGAACCTGAGCCACTTGTTCAAAACAAGTGAAAGGTTGTAAAACTAGTGGCTCACATTCATTATCCTCGGTCATATATTTAGATCACCGCTCACGCACTCACTTGATCATTTCTATATATCAGTTCCGATCTGGTCATTGCACACTGAATATAACTTCATGAGGATATTGAACGTCACCGACTAGTTTTGAAAATTGCATATGCACTCTCTTGAATGCATGTAAAACTAGTGACTCACATTCAATATCCTAGACAGTATATTTACATCAGTGAGCATTGCCTTCAACATTTCTATAAATATATGAGTAAATATATGTATATATATATATGTATAGTACATTATTTAACACAACCAATCCATCGCCCGAATGGGACTATGCCAAGTGGGAAGGAAATAAAACCAATCAAATGAATTATCCATGCTACATGGTATGCTCCCATTCACTAGGAATTTAGGTTTATCTATATTGGGTTCATACTCGTTTCAGTCGGACAATTCATAGGTGACCAAAAATGGTGTCCCAATTTGTGTGTAACCAACCAAATTGGGACGTGTGTACAAGAGGGGGTAAATTTGTCCAAACACTTTATCTGAACTCTGTTTTTTAGAGCTTATTTGAGTCCGCTTGTCTGTTCAGATTCTTTCTCATGTAACTGGATTTATATTCACTCGCAATGAGCTTAGTACTAGTTTCCTTTAAAACGTCTGTGGGTCACAATCATCTACCTTTGGCTACTAAAGTTTGTATACCAGAGATATGGAGTCGGACGATGAGAATGAATTACGCAGGTGGGATCGAGTGGTTTCCCAGGTAAGTAGAAGCTCCGAGGCTATTAAATTTCTGCTAGACGAGTTCATAACATTAGACGAAGTAATGAAAAAAAATGCTTCAAGGAACAAAGCAGGAAGGATTTCTTTAGAGGCCTGCGTTGATCAACTGGAGACAGATGTGGAGGCCTTGAAGAGAATAGATAAACCACGGAAAGCTGTTTCTCTCTGCGAACGTTTCAACCGGCGACGCCGACCTCTTTCATTGAAAGAGATCTGACATCAACTTCGAGGAATTATTTTAAATCCAGTTAAAGATTTTAGATTATAGTTGTTATTGTGTAATGTATGTTATTTGCCGTTTCTTTTTGTTGTTTTTTTATGGTTATTTGCTGGTTATTTGCTTGGTCTGCGATCAAAACCTTGGTACCTGTGGATTCGATACCTCTGATGTGGTTTCCATCTTTAGATTAATACTTTTGAATTGTGTGTGCTTTAATCCCAGATATGTGCAGACCTTCCTAACTTTCTTACTCCTTGCACTTTCATCTCCCTTGTTACTGCTTTTGTTTTCGTTGTGTTCCAATACAACAAAATACATCATCAGTCGTCAATCATGTTTTCATTTTTTACGTGAGGTTCACCTTCACCGTTCTTCAACAACGGATGATACGGATTCAAAGGTTTCAGTGTGTATTACACATTTATATATGTGCTCTACCAAATCTCAAGTACATCCAAACTAGATATCTCACACATCATAAAATAATTTGCTCCTGGGAATGGTGATACACACCTATCGTGTGCAAATGGTAAGTTCAGTATCCCATCATGGGCAAAAATAATCCAGAATCCGAAGTTTACAACGATGCATTTGCGACATACCACTGAAGGCATAAAGGTTGTGTGGGGTTGGCTCGATGGAACAAAATTGTCTTACTTATTTGACATAACACCATTAGATAGGGTTAATAATTGAAACTGACCATATAATTAGTGGCGAAGAGATAGAGACATGGAGTCGGTCCCTTTTTTTTTTTCGTTTGGGATACGTTTTGCTTTCAGGTTTTTGACAGAGATCAGTAGAAGAAGAGAAGTAAAAGCCTAAGCTTTTTAAATCTTTGGTTTTTATTCAATCTTTAATTTAAATCTAATGGTTCTTTCAAAAAAAATATAAAAATAAAAAATTTAAATTTAAATCTAATGGCCAATTAATAATCGGTCTATACTAGAATATAGTAGTTGAACCCTAAAATTAAAATAAATTAAAATGCAACATGAGCCACAAGGCCCACGATTATATTGGTGAATATAGATACTATAAAACCTAATGTATAAAAAAGATTCTGAAAAGAACACTTGCTATTGACAAGAAAACGGATGGATTACATACGATTGTTGTCCTGAAGGTGGATAAAGCCCATCTTACTAAAAGAAAAGGTCTTTCACCAAACGAAGCCCAATACAGTAATCAATATATAATATACTACTAAATAAAGGTTTTACTCGACAATAACCACAGAACAAATTACACGTGTACGTGGGAAATTAAATATTCTTGCCGAACGAAAACAGGCCCAATACGACGCATCAAGAATCCATATTACAGAGAGTTTGTAGTCGTGGACATTTTATTTAAGAACAAAACATTCACCGGTCACCGGGTCAGCAAAAGCAAGGAGAAAGTTTGCTCACTCGAGTACCTGGAACTCAAAAAAAAAAAGTTAGGTTATTCATGGAATGGAGATTGTTAAAAATGTTTAATATATATTCTTTAATTCCTTGTTCATGTTCCCATTCTTAGTTTCGAAAAGAATGGTTTTATGTGAATAACAGTTACAAGCTTTAATCAAAGATATCATCGTCTGTATTTGGAGCCAATGTTTATGCATTGTTCGAAAAACAAAATCATCGCTGGGGTATGGGAATCTGGACGAGTCTATCTACACCCAAGTTGCATGGTTGCAAAGGATTCAAATGTTGTCTGTGCAAAGTAAATAATCCTTAATAATAATAACCCCATAACTTTACGTTAAGAAAAGACAAACAACTGATGCGAAACACGATAGAAGAACAAAAATCCTTACACGATAAAAGTCTAAAATAATAGATTACACGATCATATACCACGCGAAGATTCAGACAAACATTCATCATGCATAGTAAACTTGCACGATTTTGCACTAACAGATTATAGGACCGCAACCTAAAGGGGATGGCGAAAATAAAAATTACTACTGCCTTTATCCAAAAAAAGCCTGCCTTTATCCAATTCACAGCGTTGGTAACAACGTAGTCCAATGCCTGGTACAAGTCTGTGTACACGAAGTTGTCATTTCGTACTTGTTAACTGATCAGAATTCTCTCCTCTGCTTTTTGGTTCCCCTTAGATTTGCACTACATTTTTTAGACCTAATCATAAATGAAAATAGATGGTCAAGATTTATTGCTTTCTTTCTCTCTCATGCAAGTGAATGTTTGGTTTACACCCTCTCCTACCTGACTCGAAACCTTGTAGGAAAAGGATTTTTTGACATGGCTAGCGCATGAAAGTATACCCTTGCTGGGCACACACATAGATGTGCGTACCTGGGATTGCTATGCAAGAAAGACCCGTGAACATCCCTTGTAAATATAAGCACAGATTACCCATCTAAAAATTGCAAAATCTTTGTAAGTAGATTGGTCAATTTTTAGGAGATGTTTATTAGGGGGATAAGTAGCCTCCAAATTCTTTGGGAAGCGACCACAGTTAAGGAGTACCTAGCTACCCAATTGAGGTTTCTAAATAAACGGGCACTTACACATAACGTCAAACAGTTCAGAACCGATATAGTAAGGTGATATTACAAGCAAGGACCACTCAAACAACTGAATGAAAGAAAAATTAAATAGATCACATATTACACGCATTTTCCTTACAACCAATTAAAGTAGAATGGCACATTGTCCGTGAATCAACCTAAGAGTGCAGATAAGAGGTTTTCAAATTGGTAGACCTTGTTGGTGCGGCATTCAAAACTGGGTCATGATATCACCTGATGGAGGGGATTAGGGTTATTAGGCAGAGGGACAAGTTTGTCTATTGTGTCCAGGTCTATGACATATACTACAGGTGCGTGGAGGCTTGGCTGGTCGAGATGCAACAAATGCTGGTTTCTGGCACCCTGATCTACTGTGTCCCTTTTCAGAGCAATTTGAACAAGTCTCCTGGTGATACTTCTTAATGGACTTTCTCTGTCTTGCAGATCTTCGATGCAATTTTAGCTCATACTCGGGACCTGATAAATTCTTGTTTATACCTGCGGTAGAAAGGCTCATCAGATCAACAGGGTGCAGTGGATTGTGATCATGTCTATGGTGTAGCGGTAAATTTTATGGACAGATATCATTCGACCAAGGACGCAATGACGACTTGATCCATGCCGTCTTCTCCAGCCGTAACAACAGTTGGACAATCAACTATGTCGTCATTAGCATTATCAAAATCTGATTGAACCACATACAGCGGATCTATGACAAGATTCACACCCCTAGGATTGCTGCCGTTAGTAGATTTCTTACCGGCTGTAGCGAGTGGGCGTCGGGGAAATATAGACTTCCTGATTGATGGCGGAGTATTTGATTCATCAACAGGGGAACCACTCGGAACACATTCATTGCTACCAGTTTTGGATCTGTATCCGGATGAACTCACAACAAGGCTGAGTTTAGATTTGCACTTCATCATGGGTGGTGGCGTACATGCCTGATCACCAGTGGAACCAAAGGTGATGGACATAGATTTGGATTTCAGATCAGGTGGCACATTTAACTGTTCGACCTGCCTTCTTAGCTGTTTGTGAAACACAGACACATAACATTTAGGATTCTCTTTGTTATGCGAAACGAAGATCTGGAAATCTAAGTCATAAATCATTTCAACAATGGACCCATCAATTCTAGTACTTATCTTGAAGTCAACTTCATTGGAATTTAAGCCAAACCGACTACATATCTTCTCTGCCAATGTTTTTAAAGTCTCCTTCACTGTCACTGACAAAAAGAAAACAGCTTTAGGGTTGAACTGTCCATCTTCCCACTGTCCATCGTAGTTCACTATCAATAAAACCATATTCTTGAAGCTGTATGCAACAGTTGTAATCAGTTCCATAATCATGGAATTAAAATCCATACATGTTATCATCAAAGACAACGGACAATCAAGGAATTAAATTCTGTGTAAGTTTATAAAATTTCGTGTAATAGAGGGATCATCGAATGTATTTTCGTGTTGGGCATGTAATTCATGTCATGGAATGTAATTTCGTGTTGTCATGAGAGGATCAGTCCATGTCATGGAATGTAATTTCGTCATGGAATGGGAGGATCATGGAATGTAATTTCATCATGGAATGTAATTTCGTCATGGAATGGGAGGATCATGGAATGTAATTTCACGTCATGTCATGGAATGTAATTTCTTGTTGTCATGAGAGGATCATGGAATGTAATTTCATGTCATGGATGTAATTTCCTCATGTCATGGGAGGGTCATGGAATGTAATTTCATGTCATGGAGCGTCATGGCATGTAATGGATGATAATGGGATGTACTGTCATGGAAGAAAATGGCAGCATCATGGGATGAACTGTCATGGAAGATTTCATAATTATTTCCTGTCATGGTAGGTCTTACCAAAGGCTTAAACCTTAAAGTTAAAAAAGCATGTAACCCCCAATTAGGCCGCCTGACATAAACAAACACACAAGGGCGCCGCGACGAAGTAAAAGACACACTTCTCGAACAAATGTTATATGAAACGCACCAAATGGATAATATGTATTTAGACTGACATAAACATATGTTATATGAATATGAATTAAATAAAGCATTAATATGTACTTAGACGGACATAAACACACAGGCCGCCACGACGAAGAACGAGATGACCCTCCCCAATCATTTTCAACAATGTTATATGAAAATTATGAAATAAATCAATCAAATATAATTGCAGTTACAGTTCGAGTTCCTAAGTAAGGATACATACCTTCTCTGATATTGGGGATGGCTGAAACAGTTTAGGACCGATTCAATTCAATCACGGCAACGCTTCGACAACTGGAAATAAGTTTATGCCGGATATACAATATCGAAATATTGCGGGTAAATTTTTTAAAAATTGGGCGCCATTTCGAAGTGTTAAGGGTTTGGGTTTAAAGACTTGGAAGCCGCAACGAATTTTAGGGATTGGGTTTATGGATTGCCTTCATCTAAGATACGAGAAGGAGAAGAGGGATCGATTACGACCAATTCAATCACGGCAATGAATCGACAACTGGAGATAAGATTATGGCGGAGATACGAAATATTGCGAGTAAATTATTTTCAAATTGGGGGCCATTTCGAAATGTAAGGGTTTGGGTTTTGGGATTGCCTTCATCTGAAATATAAGAAGGAGAAGAGGGATCGATTACCCAGAAACGAGATTATATAATGACAGGGTTATTTTCGACCTCTTACATCAACAACCTCTGACAACTCTCCAGGGGTATATTTGTCAAAGAACCCACTACCTTCCACCACACAATCCATGATCCATGATGGTATCGGTTATATTTGGTTTTTAAAAAAACTAGTGGTTATATGTAAAAATTGGAAAACTAAAGTGGCTATTATATCGAATTAGCACTAATAATAATAATTATTATTATTAAAAGATGGCTTTGGTGGAGATCCAGACCGTCCATCTCATGAGATGGATGGTAGAGATCCACCAAATCCATTTTTTTTTAAATAAAACAATTTAAAAATAAAAAATAAACAAAACAATTTAAAAATCACACACGATCGAACCAAACACATCTCCATCTGCAACATCATCATCTTCAACATTCCAGATTTTCACACAGCCACCACATCACCCAGATTTTCACAAAGTAATTAAATATCATCTTCAACCAGACCACCACCACTTCACCCATAAACAATTCATCTTCTTCACACAGCCAAACCCACAAACACAGAACTAGTTCATCTTTTTCATTTCCAGATTTTACATACAAAAAAAAAAAAAAAAAAAAAATTAAACCTTTGAATAATATCTCCTCCAACATCGCTCTCCTCCACACACATTTTGCTGATTTCTTTTTACTGCTGGCGAGCTGCTCTTCGTCTTAGATCAAACCATAGCCATCTTCCTCCACACGCTTCACCGATAGATAAACCTAGATCAATAACAACCACACCACCATATTCAAACCATTCGAAAATCATTCAAACATCCATTCAATCTCAAAAACCCTAACCCCCAAATCCAACCACCAACAAATCCCTAACCCCTAAATCCAATCACCACCAAATCCCTAACCCCCAAACCCAGAATCGGACCAACACACCACCACCATCATCACTCTCACACAAACACACAATGGTGGTGGCTATACAACAGCTTGAATCACGTCGAATCGCGATGAATCTAGGTTGCAAAGGCCAATTCTTCGTAGGTTTCGTTCACGGTTTTCAGCGAACAAATCAGTGGCATTAATGGCTAGGGCTTGGTGATCGGTGGCCGGTGAAGCTTTCTAGG
This sequence comes from Acer campestre, assembly GCA_954870605.1. Lineage (NCBI taxonomy): Eukaryota > Viridiplantae > Streptophyta > Magnoliopsida > Sapindales > Sapindaceae > Acer > Acer campestre. The sequence continues at coordinate 19,080,273 of OX940804.1, forward strand.
CCGATGATGTTCGGTGACTCGCAGCGGTGGTTATTAACACACGGGTCAACTGTGATGGTGGCTTATTCTTCAACTCTCCATTAGAGATGATTTTTTTGTGTGGAAATATTGATGAAGTGGGTTTATTTTATTATTATTATTATTATTTTGAAACAGTAAGATTATTCAGAAATCAGAATAAGATTATTTTTTTTTAATAAAAAAAATTATTATTTTTAATATTTATTTATTGTTTAATTCTTTTTCAATTATTAATATAAAATTAATTACCAAAGTTACCAATTTACCCTTTAGTCAAAAACCTTCTGGAAACATAGAAGGCATCTTTACCATTTTACCCTCCGACCATTGATAGACTTTTTAAAAACCCTAACTACCCAACAATAAACCTAAATTATGGGGTCCAAACGGGCCAATCCTAATACTAGGGGGACCAGACAGGCCAATAGGGTAAACTAAAGGGACTAAAAACATTTTTACCCTTTTCGAAATTGCTTTTTTAAATATTTAAATAAATTGTTTATTTCAAAAACAAAGATAGGATTTATGAGAGAATTTCTAGGTTGTTTTGTTTTAAAAATAAACAAAAAGAAAATCAGAGAGAGGCACATTTATCGAGAGTGGAGAGGTTTTTTTGGTTTTTTGTGATTTGTCGACAACAGAGAGGAAAAAACAAATAGAAGAGTGTTCTTTGTTTTCTCTTGCTCGAGAGAGATAGAGATAGAGAAAAAGAAAAATAAGATTTTTTTAATACTATCTCAATATTTGTTTTATTGTCTTATGTGATGAGTACACACTAAGAACATAAATTCAAGAGTCAAAATTATTCTGTTTAATACCGAGACACCCACCCGTCGATTCTTTAGTGTTGGAGATTCAGTGTGGAAGTGGAAGAACTTAGTTCGAAGGATAACGAAGATTCTATAGTGAAAGAATTTGGTTCGAGGAAATCACGAAGATTCTACAAGGATAACGATTTCTTACTTCCTATTTATATTAAATATTATAATCAATACGATCTCAACGATCCATCTAAAACGGTTTTGGTTTTTTATAGGCCCACCACCCTTCCGCTACACTATGCCAATTTTGGTTTTTGGAACAAACACCTTGTCTGCTGCATTGAATGTGTACATGGTTCGTGCCCAAATTCGTGCTTGTCTCGTGCTTAGATTGATGGCCCATGTTTGACCTCTATCTACTCCCCTGGGACTGCTGCGGCCCAGACCGTGAAAAGGCATCGGTTTCAGATCTCGAAAATGGCGATATGAATAATAGGTTTGAATCCGAGTGGAGTTTTATTTTGAAATCTCTAACCACCAAGAAAAGGTACCCTTGGTAGTCATGGACTCATGGCAGGACTTTGTCATTTGCAATCTTGTAAAAGTGTATGACGATCTATAATAACCATTATAAACTTTCTATAAGAAATTTATTTGTATGCTTACCCCGTTTATTATCGATAATGTCTTTTCTTTTAATTTTATGCAAAATGCAAAAGCTTATTAAATTAAAAAGTAAGAATGAAAATTAATAGAAAAATTATAAAACAAAAACGAATGGAGGACAGGACAGGAGGCGTCCTCCCAAGTCCATCTTTACTTTTCTAGTTTTCTTAAATAGATTTTCATTTTTTTATATATTTGTTTATAAATAATTATATTTGTGTAGTCTGTTAATTAAATTTGAAATTTAATTCAGTTTAAGATATTTAATTAAAAAAACTAGTTAACAATTTTATCAAAACAAATCTTATAAGTGAGCATTTTTTTTTAATTCTTTTGAACAACACTCTCAGATTAGTAAATATTGTAGTAATATAATACATGTAGTGCACTTGCAATTGTATAAATACTAATAGTAATTTGAATTTTATTTAAGAGTATTGTTATTTTTTCTTGAATAAATTTAAGAATATTGTCCGAAGTTTACATTATATAGATATTAATTTGGACTGCATATGAAAATTGGAGGCATTCAACTATCCCCAATTGTAATAAAATTGTCGACAAATACAACTACATCTCGAGTGATGAAACTCATTTGTTTTCTGGATTAAGAGTATATATGACAAACATCTCGATAGTAAATCTCTCACACCTGTATCCATGAGAGTGTAGATTGAGTTAACCTTCGAAACCCAACATTTACAATATATATATATATATATTCGATATTTAAACGACCAAAAAACTCATATAAAGTTGAAGACTTGAAGTCAATGTCATTTACAAGAGAAAATCTAACATGGGTTAGGAACTTAGGCTGCTTTTTTATTGACCATCGTGCTTGGTGAATGGTGACAAAAAATTCTAAGCCATAATTTTTTTTTTTTTTTTTTCTTAACATCTAACCACAGTTTCTCTTAGTCAAACATGACTTTAATTTATTGAGCAATAGAAGTAACTAGTAAGACTAAATGGATTTCTCGTATTCTCATTCACACATACTCATCATGTCGCATCGCAAGTGGTATATTAAACAAAAAGAGATAATAAGGATAACAGTAATGATAAACATCTCATCTAAAATCTCATATTTTTCGTCCCACCACATGTGGCATGTGAGGTGTCAAATTATGAGTGGATATACATTAATGATGATTTACTTCACCTACCCCACGTATCCACTCACCATTTGACACCTCACATGCCACATGTGGTGGGATGAAAAAAATAGGATTTTAGATGAGATGTTTAACATTATTGTAAGGAAAAATAACACCAAATCCAACTTGACTTTTGAAATTATCACTACATTAATAACTCATGTTTTATTAGAACCGAAGTAGGTGGTGGGACCAGAATGCCCCCACTTATTCTTTTACTTTATTTTTTATTTTTTTAATTCTCTTTTTCTCACTTTTTTCTTTTTTTTTTTTCAAAAACCTTCATTGATGGACGTGACATTAATGGAGGTTGAACAAATCCCCAATGGAGATCGAAAAGACTTAAATTTCCATTGATGGAGGAGGGTTTTTGAAAAAAGAATAAAAGTAAAAATGGGGGCATTTTTGTCCAACACCATACTTTGATTTCATTTAAACTAAAATTATTAACTTGGTGACAATTACAAATGTAGGGAAGAAAAAATGATATAAATTTAAACAAAAATGGGTTTGGTGAAAATCGGTTTGGACTAAAATTTCAAATATAGTAAAAACATAAAGTTACAAAAAGAATTGAAAGATAGAGAAAGTTAGGAGTTAGAGAGGGGAAAATTATTGTAAGAATTAGAAGAAAGCAGATGTTAGAAGTTAGAGAAAGAAAGTACAAGCGAAAAACAACGCAATAGTTGGGATCAGCGTACTCTACGATAATATCTAGAGAGAAACAACAAAACAACATTAGAATCCTACAATAATGTTAGATGATATGTGCATGATCAAAGTCAAGTAAAGGAAGGAGACTTGATCATAGAATTGTTAATTGATTGATAGTGATTTGTTAGTTAATTGTTAGTGTTGCAAATAACAAGGAACCCATGATAACTTCATGGCCTCATTGTTGGTGAGTGGAGTCATCCACTAACACATGATGGATCATGTTTCTATTTCTTTGTTTAGTTAATTTACTGCTTACTAATTGTAATTCATTGATTCGAACAAATAGATTATAAATAACTAAATGTAATCAGATTGAGGTTATGTTGAATTATATGAAATAACCTTTCTTTCAGATCCTCCTATTTTTCTCTTCTAATTCTTCTAAATTATGCTATGTGTATTTGATACACATCATTAGATTCCCTGGAAATTTACATTTGCTTGTGAAGTTAATTCTAATACTCACGATAAAGTTTGTTTCATTACTGGTCGTAAAATTTCATTTTATAACTGCCATACGTAAAGTTCTATTTTATAATTTGCATGCAAATTTCCATTTTATATATAGCTTGTAAATTAATTAAATTCGGTTTTGTAATTGGCATTTCGACGTTCAAGGTTGTTGGAAATTGAAATCAATTTTTTTTTTCATCAATACCTCATTTCCTCACTCTTAAAACACTAAATAATGACATACCCTACCATAACAAATCTAAAATAATTTATGGCATTTCAAGTTTGTTTGACGAACATGGGATTGGCATACATATGCTTCATCAATTTTTTATTTTTTTTTATTTTATTTAAAATATGGGCTTTTGCAAAGATGGTGGATCGGAATGTATTTGGGCAAGACAGAATTTTAGGAAAAAGAGGAGAGAGAATTAGGAAAAGAAAAGATAGAGAAACCCTAATAAGTGAGAGAAAGTAAAAACCTTAGATATTTAGATGTGTATTTTGGGTACACTGTGTCTAAAGCTGACTGTGAAAGGAAAGTTATTGAGATAGATAATTGTAAGGCTTATTTTGAAAAGAGTGGTGCTATTCATAACCCTCTAATGAACTAATAAAGTCCTTTTTTTTTTTTTTTAAGAGTGATGCTATTAACACATCCACTGCTGAACTATTTTTTTTTTTTTTTTTTTTTTTTTGAAATACAACTACTGCCGGGACCCAGTGAGATTAATTAAATTCTACAAGCACACTGCTGAACTATTTATACTCCACTTTTTAAAATTTTGATTTAATTATATAAAATTAAATGGTTTTATTAATTTTTTTGATTTATTTCCAGGACTACCCTTTTACTTATTATTCAAACTTATTAATACACCCCATATCTTTTTCAAAAAAAATAAAAATAAAAATACGCTATTGCATGGACAAAAATATCATTTGTTCAACATTTATATCAAACACAGAGTATATTAAAAATAAAAGTGAAGATGAAAACAAGCAAATTGGGACCGATAATATTGTGATGGCTTCATGTGCATGCTCGAGTTCTGACTATACTGTGTGGTTTGCATCTTGCTGCGGAATGCAGTATAGTGCTTGAGTGCCCGCCTATTGTGTTTGGAATCATATGCCTTGAAGGCTTGAATGTTGTTAATGTTGTTGCCTACTTGCCTCCAAGTCTCTTCCTCTGTCAGCTTCCATTTTGATAAAGTGCAATTTGTTCCTAGGAGGTGTAATCGAGTGGCTCATAATTTGGCCAAGTTTGCTTTCTCTCCGGTGTGAGAATGTCCGGATTGAAGATTGTCCGCACTAGTTTTGTTTCTTGTGCTTATGATTAACAAATTGATAAAAATTATAGTATATTTGGGAGATCTAAAAGAAAAAAAAATAACAAACATCGATCTGGAATTTGAGAAGAAAAATAAAACAAACATACGAAACAATAAAATCAATAAATACTAAACATGGTAAACATAAGATCGAGATCTGAAAGAAAATATAAAAACAAAAAATAGTAAACATTGAAATAATCTATGTCATTAAAACTTTTGTCATTAGGGTTTTGAAATAAGGAAATTGGGTTTTTATTAGTTTTACTTTGTACAAGATTTTTATTTAATAAAAACTAAAAAGTGTATGTCTCTTTAAGTAATTTGATAAAGGAAAAAAAGGAATACTAAATAATTAAAAAAGTGGGGTATAAATAGTTTAGTAGTGGGTGTGCCAATAGCACCACTCTTTTTTTAATTCAAAAAATTATCTGATTCATTTCCAAAACTGTCTTTTTTTAAAATAAAAACAAAAAACAAAACTCTCCTTTTTTTTTTTTTTTTTTTTTTTTTTTTTTTTTTGCGTTATGTACTTATTTATTTATTTATTTTCTATATTTTTGTTACTCACATCTAGGCTCCAGCACCCATTCATTGCTTATCTTTAATACTTTTTAAATATATATTTTTTATCTTCCCTAATATAATAAAACAAAATGAAGGGAAAAAAACCTAAGAAAAGACGATGAATGGATGCTAGCGGTAAGTAAAAAAAAATACTTGAAAAAAAATACAAAGCTACTTAACTTAAAAAAAAAAAAAAAGTATGGAGAAATAAAAGGGTAGTTTTGTTTTCAAAAAAGAAGGGCAATTTTGGAAAGAATCAAATAATTTTTTAAATTTTAAAAAATGGGGTTTTATTAGTTCATTAGAGGGTTGCCAATAGTACCACTCTTTTGAAAAGCTTCTCTACCAGTAAAATAATTTATAATAATAAATAAAATAAAAATTGTTTGGTTACCACTCAATAGAGTTTTTTTATTATTAAAAAAGTTGTTTAAATTAAAGTTTAGACTTTTCTAATCTTTTTGAGTTTTTTAAAAACACTAAAATATCTAATATATCCCAGTCATTTAATATCTTTTTGAGATTTATTTATTTTTTTGAATAATCTTATCATTTAAAAAAGATTTTTTAACTGACAACCAAACAAATACAAACTTTTCTTTAAAAGCTCCATTTGTTGAAAGTCTATCTCTAAAAGATTACTTAAAGAAAATTTTCCAAAACTGACCCTTAAAATTTTGTGAAAGAAAAGTTATAGAGAGAAATTTATTTTTTTTCGGTATTTAAAGGCTAAAACCAAGAATTTCCACAACTATAAGAGTACGTTTGGGAGAGTTTCTCAAGTAGATCTTTTAGATGTAGAGCTTTTAAATAAAAGTCGTTAGTCGTTTGATTGTCAACTAAAAAAGAGCTTTTTTAATTACAGAATTACTAAAATACTCTAGCAAATTTTAAATTATAGGGTTATATTGGAGATTTTAATGTTATTAAAAAAAAAAAACTCCAAAAGATCTACTTGGAAAAGCTTTAAATTTGGGCTTCTCCAAGTAAACGTAAAACAGCTTTTTTAATCATCTAAAAGCTCTATTGGGTGACAACCAAACGATACAAAAAAAAAATTGAAAAGAGCTTTTTTAATTAAAAAGGTTATTTTAGCCAGTAGACAATCTCTTCTAAACGAACACTAAATCCTATTAGTCTATTAGATGATGCATGGTATGGTATATAGGAAAATGCTAAACTCACACAGTCACACGTGTTCTATGTTCTTAACTTTATTACAAAATTACCATTCAAATGGTTACATCATAAATGTCCACCTAGAACTGGCGACTAGTGGTAATTACCTTGGAAGTTTAGTACAAGTGAATACATCATACATGTCCACCTAGAAGTGGCGACTAGTGGTAATTACCTTGGAAGTTTAGTAGTAACATTTAATATTATTAGTCTAGCAAATTTATTATTGGTGGTGGGGACTGGGGAGTACTTCAGTGGTAGAAGATTCTGCTACTTTATTATTGGCTTGGTGTTTTGCAGAATTGCAGTGTTGTGGGAGGCGGTATGGCATGTTACGATCTTGTTTATTTTAAATTGGGGTATTATCACTAAAGTCCCTACTTTTTTATGAATTGTCACCTATTTAAACGTCTTTGTCATATTAGTCACTTTAATCCCTTATTTTTTCAAAATACATCACTTTAGTCCCTTATTTTTTCAAAATACATCACTTTAGTCCATTTGACCAAAAAAACTAACGGTCAACTATAACAAAATGTGTAAAAATACAATTTTACCCTTTATTGTTATTTTTAAATTTTTTCTTTTAGTCCCTCTAGTTTCAATAATAGCTGGTCAACCCCTAAAAAAAATTAAAATGCCTCCATCAAGGATAGAACCTTCAACCTTAAGGTTAAAAGTCACAAGCTTTAACCAACTAAGCTACTCTAGCTTATTATTGAAGGTTTGTTGATTTAAATATATATATAGTTATATAATTTGTTTAAACTAATTTAAATCTGTTTATATAATTTAAAATAAACTCATATTTAATAATAATATATAAAAACATATTTATGAAAATGAAAAAGAAAATAACAAACCAAAAGGAAACCCAGAAAACCCAGAAAATCAAAGCCTGTAACTTTTTTTTCTTTCTTTTTTTGGATTTTTTTCTCTTTAAAAAAATATATTATTTCAATTTGATAAAAAAAAAAAAAAAAAACCTAGAAAATCAAAGCCCATAAATTGAAAGGGGAAAAAAAATCATATATAATAATAATATATAAAAACATAATTTAAAATAAACTCATATATAATAATAATAAACTCATATTTATATAATTTAAAATAAAATAATATATAATAATAATATATAAAAACATATTTATGAGAATGAAAAAAAAAATAACAAAACAAAAAGGAAAAAAAGGAAAAAAAAAAAAAGAGAGGAAATTTTCAATTTATGGGACTTGATTTTCTGGGTTTTTTTTTTTTTTTTTTTATCAAATTGAAATAATATATTTTTTGAAAACAAAAAAATCCAAAAAAAGAAAGAAAAAAAAGTTACAGACTTTGATTTTCTGGGTTTTCTAGGTTTCCTTTTGGTTTGTTATTTTCTTTTTCATTTTCATAAATATGTTTTTATATATTATTATTAAATATGAGTTTATTTTAAATTATATAAACATATTTAAATTAGTTTAAACAAATTATATAACTATATATACATTTAAATCAACAAACCTTCAATAATAAGCTAGAATAGCTTAGTTGGTTAAAGCTTGTGACTTTTAACCTTAAGGTTGAAGGTTCTATCCTTGATGGAGGCATTTTAATTTTTTTTAGGGGTTGACCAGTTATTATTGAAACTAGAGGGACTAAAAGAAAAAATTTAAAAATAACAAAAAAGGGTAAAATTGTATTTTTACACATTTTGTTATAGTTGACCGTTGGTTTTTTGGTCAAATGGACTAAAGTGATGTATTTTGAAAAAATAAGGGACTAAAGTGACTAATATGACAAAGACATTTAAATAGGTGACAATTTATAAAAAAGTAGGGACTTTAGTGATAATACCCCTTTTAAATTTAAAATGTTTGTTTTTGTTTTAAATTCAAATAGGATAATAATCTCTTATTTTAAATAAAATTAGATAGAATTTGTTTAGATATAATTTCTGTTATTTCCTTAGTTTATAATCTCTATAAATAGAATTGATTAAACCGCTTGTACCTCTTAATGGTTTTTAAAAGCCATCAAAGTGTTTACTTTTTTAATAAATTAAAGTATCAAAGAAATAAAAATGAAAAAAATCCACGGTTTTAATTAGTAATTGTTATCTTTTTTACTTCCAAATTAAAAGCTTGAATTTTCTTGTCAAGAATCATGCTACCTTTATCAATATAATGGGGAAAATGAAGCAAATTTATATTTATATACGAAAATAAGGATCAATATTCTTGTAAACTTTTATTATTAAAAACACCACCTCCCTGTATGAAAGCGTCAATGCTTTGACTAGTACACATCACAGGTCAGGATCGGAATTATTGTTATATAATATTATTACAGCTAGCTTATTGATGATTCTTATGCATAATCAAAATTGCAATCTAATTAAGGGCAGAAGACAACCCTGTAATTAGTTCCACCAGGGCAAGTGAAAGTGCTTGTCTGGTCATCTTTAGGGTAACTATAAGCATCAGGGCACCTCTGCTTGAAAAACCTGGACAAATCGGTTGGTCCACAGTTGCCAGAATTGCAACAATACTGATCTGTTTTGAAAACTGTACATGGATTGTTACACCCACCAGAGGCCCTGAGTTGATTTGGACACTGTCCATTGATATTTGCAGCGCATCTTATTCCACGGCAGCCGCCCGATACTGGGCTAAAGTCCATAGGAACATTGAATCCATCAACAAGAGATATGTCGAAAAAGTCGAGGTTGTTGAATTGGTTTAGTGCATATTCTGCTAGTGTGTTTGGAGGTTGGCCAAAACCACTACATTGTAGCCGGCCATTGCAATCACCGGTCTCACAACGACCTTGGCCTGCTGCGTTGAATGAACACTTGGTTCGTGCCCAAATACGGGCTTGTTTAGTTCCCGCATTGACATTGATCGTCCATGATTGACCTCCGTTTAGTTGGCGGCCACCACCGGGGACTGCTGCAGCCCAAACCGTGTAAGGGCATTGGTTTCGGATCTCAAAGGTGGCAGCATTGGTTGAGGTGAAGGACAAGGAGACAAGGAGAAAGGAGACAAGTGAAAGTAATGAAAACAAAGTCATGTTGGATTGAGAGATATCGATGGAGTAGTTTGTATTGTGTTGTGTGGTTCTACTGAGGCCATGGTATGCATTTATATGGGCAAGGTGGTAGGCTTAGTGCATATAGATAATATTATTGTGTGGAATATTCAGCATATGTACTATAACATTATGCTTGTTATTTTTTCCCAAGTCAAGCCACGACTTTTCATTGTAATTAGTGAAGAGTAATACTATGCGAGTTTTTCTCTCATCTACACATATTATATGCATATCTATAGCTTGCTAATAAACATCACCACAATTTTGTCATGTAAGCAACATAACTTCAATCATAATAATACAAATAGCAAAAATGTGGTGATGTGTATTGGTATGCTATCGATATGCTTATAATGTGTACCTAAGAAAGAAAAATTGAATACTATGCTTCTCAAAATATCAATTTTTCTCTCATTGGCACACAACTTTAACATATATATCTTGATCATACAATACACATCATCATACTTTTTTTCTCAGTGATAGTTTTTAAAAACCATCAAGAGTTCTTGATTCTTTATGATTTTTAAAAACCATCAAAACAATGCGATGGCTTTTAAAAACCATTGAGAGTTAATGACTTTTTATTCTTGGTGGTTTTTAAAAACTATCAAAACAATACGATGGTTTTTAAAAACCATTGAGAGTTAATGAAGTTTGTAGATGATGTTATTCCACTACAAAAAAAATGCCTATCAGTGACGAACTATTTCCGACGGCGCTAATTGCCGTCGGTAATAGTACCTTTTCCGACGGCCATATCAGTGCCGTCGGAAATGAGTAAAAATCTAATACGACATTTCCGACGGCCAAATGACCGTCGGAAATAGTCTTTGTGCCGTCACTGTTGTTCCCATTTCCGACGGCACAAAAAGGGCCGTCGGAAATAGTCTTTGTTCCGTTGGAAATGAGGAAAAAGTAATCTAACATTTCCGACGGCCTAATTACCGTCGGAAATAGTCACATTTCCGACGGTAAATGGCCTTTTCCGACGGCATTTAGCCGTCGGAAAAGATTATTATTTTTTTTTTGGAAAAAATTAATTTTTTTTTAAGTGTCAAAAATATATTTTTATATAAAGTTTCTTCAAATAATTTGTATAAATAAAAATTCCATGATTTAATTTTTCTTGAAAATTAAAAAGTTAGATAAAATAATTATATAAACTCTATTTCGTAGTAAGCATTTAATACACCTGATTTTCCCTAAATTGCTATCTGGACAATGATATATATGTGCAAAAATCAGGAGTGAACATTTTGATGCAATAGAAATACACAAAACATTTGTCAGGGTTATAATGAAGGGATTTGTGAGATATTGACATCATTCTTTAGGAACTCCCTCTTATTATAAGCAATTTTATCTTGAGAAATTGCCTGATGGCAAAATATCGCCAGTCAACTGTCTAGAAAGTCATGTAGGGATGTCAAGGAACATTACGATGCCCTCGTACATGACATCTGCAAGATTGATTTGGGTTGTGTCAAGTTGCCGAGTAATGTCGATGACTTGTGGGACTTTTTGTGCCATCGAAAATAAAATAATAAAAAAAAAAAACAGTATGGCATTTTCGACTGCTTTTGGGCCTTAAAAAATAGTCAAATAAGCCATCAATATTACTCACTTTTCTAATAACATAAAAAGTATCTTCGGAAATGCTAAAATTTAATTTGAATTACTTTATGGAAACATCTTACTAAATTAACTAAATATAAAATATAGTAAAATTATTAGTAATCACAAGAACATTTAGTTATTTTTAATTATGTTTAATGACACTATATCATATTTTTTAAAACAAACTCTAATAATTTCAATAAAATATTATTTTTTAAAACACTATCTCGATAGTTATATTTAAATAGTATACAAAAAAAAAAAATTAATTAGACATCATACAAAAATATCAATAGCTTATATATAAATAGTATGCAAAATATATCAGATATAAAATTATAGCAAAATGGTAAGGGTAACCTTATTTGTCATTCAAGTCAAGGGTTCGAACCCCATGAGTTTCATGGATATAACGTTGCTGGGTGATGTGGCGCATGTCGGGTGAGGTGGCGCCTGTCAAGTCGAGTCGCGTCAAATTTTTTTTTTATTTCGACTATTTCCGACGGCTTAGCCGTCGGAAATAGTGGTAAAGCCGTCGGAAATACAAGTAATTTTGACCACCTTTAACTACTATTACCGACGGCATTTTTATCTTTTCCGACGGCTATGGCCGTCGGAAATGGTAGTATTTGTGACGGCCCGTCGGTAAATGGTTTTTTCTGACAAACGTATTTGTGACGGCCTCCGACGGCCTTTTCCCGTCGGAAAAGCGTATTTCCGACGGGAAATGGTCTTTTCCGACGGCATTTAGCCGTCGGAAAAGACCATTTTTTTTGTAGTGTTCAAAATTGACATGTGTCGCATCCGGATGGTTGTTATAAAATCTATCATACACTTTAGTGCACACAATCTTTTACCCTCACATAAAGCTAACAAAACCCTAATATCATCTTTTTAACTCTCTTGAACAAGTCTGCCACCTCCTCTAGATTTCCAATTCCCATTTTCAAATTTTGTCAAGTAGGATGTTGCTAGATATGCACATTTTACTCCGGATCCCCAAATCCCCACGTCCACATCTTCATTTGGGGATTTTATTTATTTATTTATTTATTTTTGTTGGGAAAAATGGGGAATTGGGGAGAGAGAGAGTGAGAGGGGGGGGGGGGGGGGGTGATGATTTTCATCCCCAAATTGAAATGGATATGGGGATTTTATTTTTATTTTTTGTTGTGGGGATTTTATTTATTTATTTTTGTTGGGAAAAATGGGGAATTGGGGAGAGGGGGGGGTGATGATTTTCATCCCCAAATTGAAATGGAGATGGGGATTTTATTTTTATTTTTTGTTGGGAAAATGGGGAAATGGTTGGGGGGGGGGGATGATTTTCATCCCCATTTCCCTCAAAATATATAAATATAATTATAATATTTTTTTATTTTTTTTTATTCTTTGAAAACCCTAACTGTATATACTCATTTACTCTTTTTAAAGACAAAACCTAAAACCTGAATTTAAAATCTCCTCTCAAGATTTGTAATGGAATGTTTTTTTTTTTTAGTTTAATTTGTAATTTTTAGTCAAATAGGGTAATGGGAAAATGGGGAAATGGGAGAACAGGGGAACGGGGAAAATGGAGAACTGGGGTTGGGGATGGATATATCTCCCCCCAAAATTTCCCATCCCCATTTTCCCCAAATGGGGAAATGGTGTGTGTGTGTGTGGCCACACTCTATCACCATGCCGTCCGAGGCCGCCGCACTTCGTACCATATTGTCTGAATTAGCCGGACTTTGCCCCTTGCCGCAAGGTAGTACAATCGATAGATGTGGGTATCTCTAGATGTGGCCACACTCTATCACCATGCCGTCCGAGGCCACTGCACTTCGTACCATATTGTCTGAATTAGCTGGACTTTGCCCCTTGCCGCAAGGCAGTACAATCGATCCAAGATGCCGAGGCTTTGATGGACACAAAATCTTCATGTTTGCTTTAAGAGTGAGTATTGCTTGTGTATTCTTTTTTTTTTTTTTTAATGATTGAATATGAACGGTAATTTTTTTTTTATGGATTGTAATTAGTGATATATATTGTTATAATTTTATATGATGAGCAGGAGCAATACTCAAGTTGGTTCTTCATTTTATGAATATCAAAGACCTAAGTAAATGCACACAAAAATTTATGGTGAAAATCGTGACAAAATTCTTCATGTTTTAAATTTAGATGATTTTATCTTCTCATCTTCTTGTAACAGGTAATCATACCACATGGAAAACTTGTTATTATTGAGACTGTTTTTGTCATGGAGGGAAAGATTTGTGGCAGAGTTGGCTTGGAGTGCAACATGATTCAACTCATAGATGTTTAAAAAATTGGGTTGTTATAGAATATTTGTATAGTATTGTTGGTTTTTAATAAAATTGTGAATTCGATAGTAATTGTTTGTATTATAATTTTATTAAAAATATATTTAAAACCAACTACAAACAAAATAATATTTATTTTTATTTGTTAAAATTAAAAATTATAATTATGAAAATATATTTATATTTTAATTACATAAAAAAATTAAAAAAAAATTAAAAATTAAAGTATAAAGTGGTGAAACTAATATTTAGTCTCACCATTTATGCCGGAAGAAACGTAGGTGGGATGAGTTGCTTGTATGGGATTTAATAATCACATCTCATGTAAGCAAACAAACAAAAGAGTTTAGACTAAAATTAGTCATATCTCATCTCATCCCATATACCAAACATGCCCTAAGAGTATATATGACACACATCTTGATGGTAAATCACCCACACATGCATGATCCCAACATACATACATACATATATATTAACAAAGTTGAAGTCAATGTCATTAATTACAAGAGAAAATCTTCTATATGGGTTAGGCACTTAGGCACCTTTTATTGACTATCGTGCGTGATGAATGGTGACAAAAATTGTTGAAACGGTGGCTTCCACCACATACCATATGAGACACATGTCACTGGCTCACTGCAAGTGACGTGTTGGATGACGATATTATATTACCTTAAATACATCTATTTTATTTGTCTATGGACAATACAAGGAATAAAATATCGGTATCGGTATTTGTATCGATATCAGGCTTTTAAATTCACGGATATTTCAGGGATATTATCGATATAAGTGAATATTCTATCAAAAATTAAAAAAATAATGGATATTTAAATCTAAAGTTAGAATTTTTTTGTTAAATTTTAGGAAAATTTTAAACAAGTAATTATACATCAAATGAATCATATTTCAATAACATAGATAGAGTCCGTATATAATTTTTTTTAAATTGTGTATTTAATAGAATAATATTTTATTTCACTTTTACAATATTATATACAATATAAAGAGATTAAATATTTAATAAACAAAATTATCATTAAAATATATATATATATATAGTTCCATACTTCCAAGATTTTATCATAAATCATAATTCATACATAATAATATATTGCATGTATGAAATTTAAAACCAAAATTAATTCCTTACTGGTTCAAATACATAAGATACATTTCTATCTTGATTCGAACAATAATTTTCCCAAAAAAATGTGCTTGCATAGTTTTCAAGATAGTTATTAATATGCTACATGTATGTTGCTTGATCTATTCCAACTGATCCATGAATTTGGTAGTTTGAATTTACCCAACTTGGTGTATATTGTTGATATGCATGCATAGGTATTGCATATAGCATTTGTGGAGAATGATAATCAAATATATTGCAACCACTATAACTACGATAATATGGTACATGAGAACCTAATATTATCTGCGAATCACCCAAAGAACTATTTTGTGTGTTTATACTCATTGAGGAAAGAGTCATATTTAAAGAACCTTCATCAATTTGACTTGTTCCTCCATGCTGTCTATCACGATTTTGATCAAAATTACCTACATGAGAATCCCAACCTGTTGCACCAGCATCTCAACCTTTGGCACGAACATCCCAACTTGTTGCACTAGCATTCCAATCTCCTGCACCAGAATCTCAACCTATTGCCTTATCCCCACCATCCACGTCATCTCCATCATCTTTTCCTCCACTATTTCCATCAGAGGTATGATGATCATCAGAAGAGCTGGAAACAATAACTCCACGATCTACACCAACTTCTTCTCTAATCACTTGTTCAACATTTATTCTCATGTCTCGAGCATTAGAAGCAATATATGGATTAGGATTTCCCTCATCATCATCCAAGGAGGTAGGTTTAACCCAGTCAAATATAGGATTCTCATTATCGTCTCCTACTTTAGCAACTACTTGAAGTAGATCCATAAAATCAGTTTCATTTATTTTATCTTTTTCAAATACTATATCTCTAAGCTTCAACTTCATATTATAATGACAATAAACAAGTTATTGAACTTTGACAGCTATATTCACATGCATGTTAAATTTAATTGTGAAATAAAAAATGAAAACAAATCAAAAATTTCAAAAACATTATTATTTAAGAAAAAATAATACCTGATTCTTATGCACCACTAATCATGTTTTTAAAATGATGAGAGCCGGCTTTATGTGGAGGCACATTATCATAAATAAAAAACTTTGATACCAGCCTCCCATTTTTTCTCTAATGCTACCCACCCATCCACCCCCCCCCCCCGAACATATCTTTAATATTCTTTTGCTTTGTAGCTAATGATTTGTATAATGAAGGTGCAACTGGAAGTTTATAACACGACTCTCGTCCATTTTGAGTGCGACATACTTGTTGTGGTGGTTGGCTACTACCACCGGCTCCTGAACCCTCTCCTCTCTTTGACCTCCCTCCAAAGATTCTTGATTATTGTTCTCTTTGCCATTCAAATGCTTTGGATGTATCTATTGTAGAACGATAATCATCCCGTTCATTAGGATGCATACCTTCAGGATAATGATAGATATCTTCTTCCTCTTTTATATCAGGGAAATTTCCCTTCAATTCTTGTTGAATTTGTTCAATCTCCCTTGCAACTTTTTTTTTTTTATTTCTTTATTATTTTGCAATTGAGATATTTGAAATTTAACTTTCGGTGGCAAATTTGAGCATACTTTTACATTTTTATACAACTCATTACCAGTTAAATAAAATTTAAATTAGGTAATTCCTCTACTTTGCATTGTGTGGCCGCAAAATGTGCGTATAGTACCCTTTTTATTATTCGGTATTGGTCTACAATACTCCTACGCTGGATCATTTTTAGTACTAAACATCTTATGCAATATAATTCCCTATCCCCAAAAAAATTAAATTTTATACCAATCAATTTATAAATATGAAAATTATAAGGAGTTTTAGAAACAATACCACACAACATCTAATATTTGCATACAAATATATTATCATTATTTTTCACCCAAAAAAATTATCAAAGTAAACATTTACGTACCCAATTATTTGATGAAGATATTGAGAATTTGAGATAAACTTGTGATGTCAAATTTGCTATATAAAGTGTAGTCGTGTAGTGATGTGTAAAATCGTGTTATAAAAACCTAACTCGCAAGTGCACGAATCGTGAGATAAGTACAGCGACAAGTAGGGATCGTTCCCACGAGGAAAAGAGATTTATCGACTAAAACTAATTCTAATTAAAGCTAAGCAATTAACAGTAACCAAGAGATTTCAGATTGATTTGATTGATTTGAGATTAAACTAAACTAAACTAAGAAAACAATTAACAAGAATATGAGAATGAGATCAAGAAGTGAGAGGACTAGGTCATCAATGATCACCAACTACGTTTACTCAATGCTTCGAATTGACTTTCACAAAGAATGTTAATCAAGTTAAGGGTTCGTTCTTAAATTATGTATAATTAGTGCTATGTGGTCCTGGGATAAATTAAGTACTCTCTACTGCAGTCATTAGCAAAACCTGCGTGTAAACTATAGTATAAAATACATCAACCATACACCAAGCGTTCTCAGTTAAGTCATTAGCAAACCCTGCGTGTAAACTATAACCTAAAACCCACAAAGCACACAATCAAGTATTCTCAATCACATTCATTAGCAAAACCTGCGTATAGACTATAATTGAGAATCCATTAAGCACAAGAACAAGAGAACCAAAGATAACGTGCAATAACCTGCTACGATAAATTCATTCATTCAATTGATTATTGGTTGAGAATGGTGAAACCCACGCGCATCTCAACCTTCAACATATAAACCCTAGATTCAAGACTAGCAAAAACCATGCATAGACAAGAAGAAATCCCAAATTGAATGAAACGGAACTTGAATTACTAAATCATAGTCAATTCTAACACAGAGTATTCATAGAGGTTCACATTGAATCCCTAGTATGGATTTAGTTACACATAGTTGAAATAAAAAGAAGAGAGAAGTAGTTGATAGAACCCATGGAAATTGTAGACAATCTTCCAATCTCTGATGCAGCAAATCTTCTCCTTCGTCTTCAAATCTTCTGTATGTAAGATGAAAGAAAGTTTGTTGAGTGATTTAGGTTGTAACTTGAGGCTGACGAACTGTTTCTCCGACGAACCCTTTTTAGGAGGAAAACCCCTCTATTTATATCTGCTCGGGCTTCGGTGGAGAAACCTGATTAAAAACCAATTCTTTTAGGCAGACCGCTGCCTGACCGCTGCCACTTTGGCAGCGGTGTGGCAGCGGATTGGCCAATCTTGCAACCGCTGCCACTTTGGCAGCGGTATGGGGGCGGTTTGCCCAGCGTCCTCCTCTGTCCCAAAAACGCTGCGACGCCTCTCTCAGAAAATAGAAGCGGTGCGAGAGCGATTTTTGCTCATTTTAGAAAAGACCCTTGACTTCTTCAAAATAGCACTTTTTATCTGAATTTCTTCAAATATATCAATCTGGTCCAAAAACCTGAAAACACTCAAACACACCCATTAAAGCGCTAAAAGGCTCAAGTAGCAAGCAATTGATTGGCGGAATGGGGATCAAATATATATACAATAAATGACCGATCAAATACCCCCAAACCTATCTTTTGCTAGCCCTCGAGCAAAATATAAAACAAAAACCTAAAAACTAAACCTAAGAAAAACAAAATCAAACTAAGCCACTTTCGTAGGGAACACGATAGCATTGAGCGTATACTACAAGCCTTTAAACCTCTAGGTGTCCCTAGAGGAGGAGTTTTGTCTCCTGAGGGTTTACAGCTATGACACCCACAAACATATCCAGCGACTTCCTATCATCCAAAATACCACAAAATGCGCCCAAGTTGAGACAACATGCAAATACCAATAAGCAAAGACTAATACCTAGCCATAAATCTGAAAACATTGCATACTTTGAATAGAAAAGCCCAGACTCAAACATTTTAGCTTAGAGGACACATCATCAAATGCCATAGATATAATTCGCCTCAACTCTACTTCTCACGTGATGTCGCTCATAATTCACACAGATCCTAGGCACAATCTCTCATCAAGCATATGCGACTGGAATTATGCACAATAAATATCAAGAGTTATCGCATATGAATATATCAATAAAAGAACGCTTGATTTGTATGCAAAAGATCTCATGAAATGAATCAAACATTATGAACAAGATAAACACATGCTCTATCTCTACTTTCATAACAAGGATAACCAGCAGATCAAAAAGACTTAATTTAGGTTGTAATGGGGCCATTGGGTGAGGGCTCAAGAATGAACGGGAAATTGGAATTCAACAACCTAGGATCATATCATGAGAGTCTTCCATTACCTTTTCGGCTTCACACAGATGTCTTGGTCTCCTGTCTAAGTGGAATGACACCATTTGATGTTGTTTCATTCTTCAGAACTCACCTTCCTTTCTTTGTCACACTCCTTTTGAGTAAGTACAAACATTGCAATACAACTTGACTTCATTGCACCCACACCATTTTATTTATTTTTTTTTTATTTTTTTATTTTTTTTTTTTTTGAATCTAACTTTGGCAACACTGACTTTGGCTTCGAACCTTTTGGATTGAATGCAGCTCTTCTTCTTCTCGGTCTTTAGCATTGAAATCTGCACACAGTTACGTGCAGAAATAGCACATTTTCTTCACTTTCTCAAAATATGATCCCAAGCTATAGGGTCAGGCTTAAGATATCGGCTCATAAGGTCACGGTTGATGTGGTGAAGAAATAAAAAGGCTATAGTGTTTGGCTTCAAACAGGGCTATGGAGCACACACACATAAGGTAGGAAATATTTCAGGCCTTTTAAGTAGCTAAAGCACACATAGTCTATTATCACTTCCACTGGTTCGTCTTACTCGAGATCAAAATATAACATGTGAAATCTTTTATGATGATTGTTCTATAATGCTCAATGTACTACCTATAGAGATCGAATCTAATGCTAAGAACCTACTGAGTGTTTAAGAGTAGAAACAACAGGACCCTCATAGTATGTCATTTATGTACGCTTTTTTTTTTTTTTTTTGAATCTAACTTTGGCAACACTGACTTTGGCTTCGAACCTTTTGGATTGAATGCAGCTCTTCTTCTTCTCGGTCTTTAGCATTGAAATCTGCACACAGTTACGTGCAGAAATAGCACATTTTCTTCACTTTCTCAAAATATGATCCCAAGCTATAGGGTCAGGCTTAAGATATCGGCTCATAAGGTCACGGTTGATGTGGTGAAGAAATAAAAAGGTGGAGCACACACACATAAGGTAGGAAATATTTCAGGCCTTTTAAGTAGCTAAAGCACACATAGTCTATTATCACTTCCACTGGTTCGTCTTACTCGAGATCAAAATATAACATGTGAAATCTTTTATGATGATTGTTCTATAATGCTCAATGTACTACCTATAGAGATCGAATCTAATGCTAAGAACCTACTGAGTGTTTAAGAGTAGAAACAACAGGACCCTCATAGTATGTCATTTATGTACGCTTTTTTTTTTTTTTTTTTTTTTGAATCTAACTTTGGCAACACTGACTTTGGCTTCGAACCTTTTGGATTGAATGCAGCTCTTCTTCTTCTCGGTCTTTAGCATTGAAATCTGCACACAGTTACGTGCAGAAATAGCACATTTTCTTCACTTTCTCAAAATATGATCCCAAGCTATAGGGTCAGGCTTAAGATATCGGCTCATAAGGTCACGGTTGATGTGGTGAAGAAATAAAAAGGCTATAGTGTTTGGCTTCAAACAGGGCTATGGAGCACACACACATAAGGTAGGAAATATTTCAGGCCTTTTAAGTAGCTAAAGCACACATAGTCTATTATCACTTCCACTGGTTCGTCTTACTCGAGATCAAAATATAACATGTGAAATCTTTTATGATGATTGTTCTATAATGCTCAATGTACTACATCTAATGCTAAGAACCTACTGAGTGTTTAAGAGTAGAAACAACAGGACCCTCATAGTATGTCATTTATGTACGCTTTTTGGTTTAGTGAACTCACAAGGGTAGTCTCCACTATTAATCATGGCAATTTAATTCAGTATCCTATCCACTATCATATCAGAGTATGTCATATGTTTTGAAAACTGCAATGTAGTACTCTAAATGGCCAAATGTTAGTGTAAACTCATTGAGAAAAGCATATTATCTCTAGGGCACACTTCAAAGCACTATGTCTTGAAAGACACTGGAACGACAAACTCTAAAACAAAAGAGTCACACCCCCAAACCTAAATCCAACATTGTCCTCAATGTATGAAAATGAAAACATGACAACATGAATAAAGACAAGGCAGCGCGAATTTAACACACCCAAAGCAGGAACTAAACAAAGTCAAACTAAATAAACATAATCCTCAAAAGTTAAAACTAAGAAACACAATATTTGAAAAGTGATATGAAAGAGAAAAAGAAAAGAAAAAGAAAAAGAAAAAGAAACATATCAGTCTGTAGACTCAGGTCCGTCTACAGTGTCTCTAGGAGTCGTCCTCACGCTGCTGGCTCGAGCCAGGCCCGAAAAAATCATCTCCATGAGGATCAGAAAAATAATCTCCAAACTGGGCTGCAGTATCTGGAACTGAAGGAGCTGCACCTGGAACATGGGAGGAAGATGGGACAGAAGGCTGGGTGGGCCGAACTACGGCCCGATGGATCTCATCGATCGAGATCTGCATGGTGTCAAAGCGTGAGTACATGTCGCTCCTCAAACTGGCGACCTCGGAACGGACATAGTCCTGCATCGTGGAAAGCATGTACTCGACCCACTCCGGCCTCTGCTGTGACGATCCGGCTCCGGCATCTCTGTAAGGATTCCCATTGTTGATTGGCTTATTTCGTAGACAAACCACATATTGGGGGTTTGAATTGTAAGGGTAGTTAGGTGATTGAAGATCATGTTCAAAGGCCCTTTTCAAGACCTCAAGGGAAGAAGCACTCCAAAGGTATAATTCTTAGTGTTTCTTGTAATGAAGAGAAATAGATGCACACACACACAACACTTGCATAATTCTTATTCTTGAATGTGTTGTGTCTTTATTGTGTGTATGCATGAATTGCTCATTTAATCTCTCTTCATTCTTGTCCATATGGGTGCATCTTGCTTGGAATTACACATCATATTTTTCTTTTTAGGAAACTCCATCAGGTGCGTTTTTGCGCCCTGTTCTGCGGTCAAGGCCGCAGAAATAAGGGCGCAGAACAAGGATCAGAATTCATACTCTCTGTCCTCTTTTCTGCGCCCTTGGTTTTTGCGTTTAGGGGCCGCAAAATTGTCAGGTGCATTTTTGCGCCCTTGTTCTGCGGCCAAGGGCGCAGAACAAGGGCGCAGAATCGGGCGGTCTGTTGCAAATTTTTCAAAACGACGTCATTTCATCTAGGGGTCCTATATAAGTATCATCTTCTTCCTTGCTCGTTTTTGAGAGCTCAAAATCAGACCTTAGAGTGAGAAACTCAAACCCTAGAGAGAGAAAGCTTCAATCTTGCTTCTTTAACTCTCCAAACCCAAAACCCATGTGCATCTAACATGTTTCATGCATCAATCTTCCATGGGTCTTCTTCATTTATGACTTGGTAAGTAGAACAAACTCAACATCTTCATTTATTGTTCTATCTTAGTCAAGACATGTCTTTTATTGCTTAGTTTAGCAAATCTTCACTTCTATTGCATATTTAGTGAAGTTATGACATGATTGGGTTTTGTTTGTGGTAGCTTACATGATTAGGATGATTTTCCCTAAATAGCTAACCCTAGAACATTCTTGTACAATTGGTTGATGATTAGGTTGATAGATTAATGTTTATTTATCTAGTCAAGCTTAATTGAATGTTCTTGTGGATTTAATTGACAATTATGTTGTTAGAAATTCTCTACAACTAATTGAGTTCACATGTTTGGACATGTTGACATTGTTTGATAGCTAGGATTGTTTGGTGATTGATAACATCTAGCTAAGCTTTATGATATGTCATTTAGCTTTTAATATCTAGGATTGATTTCATTGATATATCATCATTCTAGGTAAGCATATAGAGTTGCCTTGCTCTTGTTGCATTTTGAGTATTTCATATATTCACTTAGGTTGTTTTCTCTTCATTGAGAACTAAGTCTTGTGTTGCTTCCGGGATTAGGTTGCATAAATCACAAGCATTGGGACTAGGTTCACTTATACCGGGATTAGGTAGGTGTGTGATTACTTCCGGGATTAGGTTGTAATCGTTTTACACATTTAGTGGATTCGAGGTTCAAGTGTGGCTCACTTACATAGCCCGTGGTTTTTCCCGTGAGGGTTTCCACGTAAATATCAAGTGTCTTTTAATTTCCGCACCATATTACACTTGCTATTGTATTTTGACTAGTGGAGGGTATTTTCGTAATCTTGACCATTAACGAAAATTTGGTAAAATTGGGTAAAATCTATTCACCCCCCCTCTAGATTAATATTGAACACACCATAATTTGTTTCAATTGGTATCAGAGCGGGTTCCTAGATATACATAGGTGATCCTTGCTCATTTTGGTGTGTTTTGCATTTGTGTGATTTTTGTTCATTCATACATTGTGCATTCATTTCATTTCATTCATAAACACAATGAGTGGAAACGGTGGTAGCAACGAGGGGGCTTCTAGCACACGTCCTCCTCTTCTCACCGGATTGAATTACTCCTCATGGAAAGGGAAGATTGAATCCTACATATGTCAACTTCATGACCGAGCATGGATGTCGGTTGAAGATGGATATGATCTTCCCATGATGACTCCTACGGGTGGAGGAGAAGAAGTTTTGAAGCCTAAGGCACAATGGAGTGCACAAGAATTTGAGGCGTCAAAATGGAATAGGAAGGCTATGCATGCCATCCTATGTGCCATGGATGAGAATCAATACAAGTTGATTCAAAACACTAGGGTTGCTAAGGAGGCATGGACAATCCTAGAAGTTGCTCATGAGGGAACCGAAGTTGTGAAGGACTCCAAGCTTCAAGTTCTCCAAACTCAATTTGAGATGCTCAAGATGGAGGAGAATGAGTGCTTCAACGACTTCGAGATCAAGTTGATGGACATAGTCAACCAAAGTCATCAACTTGGTGATCCTTATTCGGATAGGAGGATTAAACAAAAGATTATGAGATCCTTACCGGATAGGTTTGAGTCAAAGGTGACGGCTTTAGAAGAAAATAGTGGATATAAGGATATGAAGCCGAGTGAAGTCATTGGAAGACTTCTAGCCTATGAGTCTAGGAAGGGTCCTAGCACTACTCCTCCTAAAAAGCAAAAGGGTATTGCTTTGAAAGCTTCTAAGGATGAAAAGGAGGTGAAGAATGACTCGGATGAAGACATGGCCTTGTTTGTGAAAAGATTCAACAAGGTTATGAAGTTTGGAAAGAAGGGATTTGGTTTTAGAGGCCAAGACAAGAAAAAGGTTCCCTTCAAGAAGTTTGAACCAAGGCAAGAGAGGACCGAAAGGAAAGGGGTCCGTTGCTTTGAGTGTGGCGGGATTGGTCACTTTGCTCCCGAATGTGCTAATCACAAGGAAAAGAAGAAGGGAAAAGTGATGGCCGCCACTTGGAGTGGAAGTAGTGATGACTCCAATGAAGAAGATGATTCTTCGGATGATGAAGACATCATGGCTAACTTCCTAGCTTTTGCCTCTTCTCACAAGAGCAAAAGTGGTAGTGAAAAAGAGGAAGAGAGTCAAAGGGAAAGTGACTCTAGTGAAGATGACTCCGATGCTAACTCCACTAATGGATATGTGGAGAAAGAAGTGTTAGTTGAATATCTTAAGGAGTTTAGGAGCTTAGAGATGAAAACCACTAAGAAGATCAAGATGTTGAGAGAAGAAAATCTTGAGCTTTCATCTCACAATGATCTCTTAAGTGAAGAAGTGGAAAGACTTAAGAAGAGAGAAGATAAGCTAAAAGAGGAGTTAGCTTTATCTAGGAGGAATGAAGAAGGTTTGAAGAGGGAGCTTGTTGAAGCTAAGAAGTCACTTACTAGGATGGACTCTAGCACCAAAAAATTAGATCACATGCTTGGTGTTGGAAAGAGTCCATGTGACAAGAGAGGTCTTGGGTTTGAAGATTGTCAAGAGACCACCTCCTCTAAGAAGACCGTGTTTGTTAAGAGCTTGGGCAACATAGAAGCTTCTCCGGTGCACACTCCTAGGAAGAAAATAGATCTAGGACAAAGCTCAAAAAGTGCACAAGTGAAGGTTGCACCAAGGAGACAACCTCAAGCCAACATTCCTCATCTATTGGCTCAAAAAGGGAAGCAAGATAGACCGGTTCAACAAAGAAGATGGATTGAACCCTCTCAACCACAAAGACATAGGAAGACTTCCATGCAAGCTCAAAGACAAGGTATGATTCCTCAATTCATTCCAATTTGTCACTTTTGTGGTTTTAATGGTCACATAAGACCAAATTGCTTTCGATATATTAAAATGTGTAGAACTAGAAGCATGATTGAGAAGAGAAAGACTAGAGCCAAGATGCATGTTCCTAGGAATGATATGACTAATTTGCATGATCCTAGGACATCTAGAGCCCATGTACCAAAGACCATTAAGAAAGAAAATGTTGTTCTTAAATGGATTAGGAAGAATGAAAATGTTTGCCATGTTGCACAAATTGCCTTGAAGGCAAATTCTTCTAATCTTTGGTATCTTGATAGTGGGTGCTCTAGGCACATGACGGGAAACAAGAGTTTCTTTGAGACTCTTGTTATGGAGGAAGGAGGAAATGTCACTTTTGGTGATGGATCCAAAAAGAAAGTCATAGGGAAAGGAACCATTTCCGTTCCCGGATTGTCCTCTTTATCCGATGCTTTACTTGTTGATGGCTTGAAAGCCAATTTGATTAGCATTTCTCATCTTAGTGATGAAGGATATTCCGTCTTGTTTAGCAAAGAGAATTGCTCTATCTTAAAGCCCGATGGACAAACCTTATTGAAAGGTATGAGATCTAGCGACAATTGCTATTGTCTTGAAGCTAGAATAGTCTCAAACAATGTGTCCAAGGATGAGCAAATTGAGTTGTGGCATGAAAGACTTGGCCACATGAACTTTCGGGATCTACGGACCCTTGGAAAGTTTGAATGTGTGCGTGGCCTCCCTAAGCTTGGGAAGAAAGCGAATGGTATTTGTGGACCTTGTCAACAAGGAAAACAAACTAAATGCATGCATAAAAAGGGCAAGTATCTCTCCACCAAGGAGCCTCTTGAGCTTCTCCATATGGATCTTATGGGTCCTATGCAAACCGAGAGCTTGGGTGGAAAGAGATACATTTTTGTTTGTGTAGATGATTTCTCTAGGTTCACATGGACATATTTTCTTAGAGAAAAATCCGAAACTTTTGATAAGTTTAAAATGCTTTGTACTAAACTTCAAAATGAAATGAATTCTAACATTAAAAGCATAAAACGGATTAGAAGTGACCATGGGAGGGAATTTGAGAATGCTTCTTTTGAAACCTATTGTGATAGTATAGGTATCTCCCATGAGTTTTCGGCTCCTAGAACACCTCAACAAAATGGAGTTGTTGAGAGGAAAAATAGGGTCCTTCAAGAGATGGCCCGTGTGATGTTGCTTAGCAACAATGTGTCTAGGAATTTATGGGCCGAAGCCATCAACACGGCTTGCTACATAGGAAATAGAGTTTTCCTAAGGCCCGGTACTAGGAATACCTCCTATGAGTTATGGAAAGGCAAGAGGCCAAATGTTAGCTACTTCCACACATTTGGAAGCAAATGCTACATTTTAAATGACCGAGATCAACTTGGCAAATTTGATGCTAAGAGTGATGAAGGTATCTTTATTGGCTATGCTTTGAATAGTAGAGCCTATAGAGTTTTCAATAAGAAAACTCTAAGTGTTATGGAATCATCTAATGTTGTATTTGATGATGAAAGGCTCGAGTGTAGTAATCATGAGGAGGAGGTTATTCTTAGTGATGATTCTCCTTTGGAGAAGGTTGTTGTGACTCCTAATGTGGGGACATCCAATGTTGTTGAAAATGACACACAACCTATTGATAGAGTTCCTAACTTGGACTCTAATGAACCCGCTCCATGGGTTAGAAGACTCCATAACAAAGAGGATGTTATTGGAGATGTGAATGAGGGTGTTAGGACTAGAAGGCAAATAGCTAATCGTATTAGCTTCACATGCTACACCTCTCAAATAGAACCCAAAAAGATTGATGAAGCTTTAAATGATGAGTTTTGGGTTCTTGCCATGCAAGAAGAGCTAAACCAATTCGAAAGGAATGAGGTTTGGACTCTAGTTCCTAGGCCTAAGACCACTAATGTCATAGGCACAAAATGGATATATAGGAACAAATCCGATGAGGATGGCAACGTAGTGCGTAACAAGGCAAGACTTGTTGCACAAGGGTACTCTCAAATTGAGGGTATCGACTTTGAGGAGACTTTTGCTCCCGTTGCCCGCCTAGAGTCCATTAGGCTTCTCTTGTCCATCTCTTGTGTGCACAAGTTCAAATTGCACCAAATGGACGTTAAGAGTGCCTTCCTCAATGGCTTCTTGCAAGAGGAAGTGTTTGTTGAGCAACCCAAGGGGTTTGTGGATGCACACCACCCCAACCATGTCTATCGCCTCAAGAAGGCTCTTTATGGGTTGAAACAAGCACCGAGGGCTTGGTATGAGCGCCTCACTCAATTTCTTGTCAACAATGACTACACAAGAGGTAGTGTTGACAAGACACTATTCATCAAGAAAGACAATGATGAGCTTTTTATAGCTCAAATATATGTTGATGATATAGTGTTTGGATCCACCAACAACACCAAAGTCCAACAATTTGTTGATGTTATGTCTCATGAATTTGAGATGAGTCTTGTTGGTGAGCTTAGTTACTTCCTAGGTTTGCAAATTAGGCAATTAAGTGATGGGATCTTCATATCCCAAGCCAAATATGCCAAAAACCTAGTGAAGAAGTTTGGTCTTGAGAAAGCCAAACATTGTAACACACCCATGAGCACCACTTTGAAACTAAGCAAAGATGCTAGTGGTAAAAGTGTAGAACAAACACTTTATAGGGGTATGATAGGAAGCTTGCTTTATTTGACCGCAAGTAGGCCCGACATATCCTTTAGTGTGGGTGTGTGTGCTAGGTACCAATCCGATCCCAAGGAGTCCCATCTCTCTTGCGTCAAGAGAATCATTCGATTTGTGAATGGGACTTCTAACTATGGGATTTGGTACTCATTTGACACTAATGCTAGTCTTGTAGGCTTTAGTGACGCGGATTGGGCCGGAAATTGTGATGATAGGAAAAGCACATCGGGCGGTTGCTTTTTCCTTGGAAACAATCTTGTTTCTTGGTTTTGCAAGAAGCAAAACTCAATCTCCTTGTCCACGGCGGAGGCCGAGTACATAGCCGCGGGGAGTGGATGCACACAACTCCTATGGATGAAGCAAATGCTAGTAGACTACGGATTCAACCAAGGTACACTCACTCTCTTTTGTGATAACATGAGTGCTATTAATATTTCCAAGAATCCGGTTCAACATTCTAGAACTAAGCATATTGACATCCGTCATCATTTCATTAGAGAACTAGTTGAAAATAAATGCATTGTACTTGAGCATGTAGGTACAAATGATCAACTAGCCGACTTGTTTACAAAACCTCTAGATGCTACTCGATTTAAAACTCTTAGTAGATCTATTGGAATATGTCTTGTGGAGTGATGAGTTCTAGTATTTGACCCCTATAAGGGGAGCTCAAGCAAAGAGAGCAAACTTGCATGAATTGTCATATGCAAAAAGTTAACTTCTTTTATGCTCTTTTATGATTGTTTGAGAATGCTTGGTGAATAACATTGATTAATGCTTTAATAATGTTTTTAATAACACCTTGCACGGTTGCCTAGCATGTACTGCATGATTTCTATTTTTGCTTGAGTGTGCTTATCCATTTGAGGAATGTTCTACTTGTTAGTACATGTGATTGACCTCAAATTATTCTCCATGTTCATGATTCTTTGATATGCATTCTTAAGCTCTCTCTTGAAAAAGGGCTACTGGCAATATGACGTGCAGCCGCCCAATGTAGGAAATGGCTACTCATTTGAAACCGAGTGAAAGCCTTCAAGAGAGTTACATTAGCATGATAAACAGAAATACATGCTTTCTAGGATAAAGGAGAAAAACAGAAAAGTTGAAATGTGTTTGATGATGTGTGTGAAGCATTGCTTAATAAAGACCTCAAAATTGTTGATTGATGATGTGTCTTGCAATGTAGAAAAGATGATATATTTTTTGATGTGATTAGTACACTCTGCACACAAATGCTTGGATATATATCTTCTTGTCATAACAACAGGGCTCTAATTGGTTTGACTTCATTTGGAAAACCTGTTGATTGTTGCTTTGATTGATTCTTATGCATGAGCTCAATAGTGCTTGTATTACATGCTAAGCAACTTTTTCACACACACACACTTTTCTGTGAATAAAATCTCCTTGAATCTCTCTCAATTCTTGAATTGCATAAAGTTCGTTTATATGATTATGCAAATGCCTTTTGTGCAAATAGCTCTCTTTGCTAAAGCAATCCAATAGGGGGAGCTTCTTTGCCTATCTCATGACAAAAAGGGGGAGAAGTCTTGAGAGATACAGGGGGAGCATTGTGTATGCTTTGGGGAGAAGTTTGAGAGAGAGTAACCTTTGAGGGGGAGCATTGCATACTCATACATTGCATGATATTGTGGTTAAAAGATTCATATGCAAATGCTTGTTTTTCTTTCACTTGATCATCTCACATACACTTGCTTTGGAAGTGTATTCTAATTGTTTTGAAGGTTTGGTTATTCTACAAGAGATTGAAGACTTGAAGTTTTATTTTCTTATCTCTTTGTACTTTGTAATGTAGAATTTCCCGAAGTTTCATTTATCTTGTGAGGATCAATGTGAGTGGTGGTTTTGTCACGAAATAGCCAAAGGGGGAGATTGTAAGGATTCCCATTGTTGATTGGCTTATTTCGTAGACAAACCACATATTGGGGGTTTGAATTGTAAGGGTAGTTAGGTGATTGAAGATCATGTTCAAAGGCCCTTTTCAAGACCTCAAGGGAAGAAGCACTCCAAAGGTATAATTCTTAGTGTTTCTTGTAATGAAGAGAAATAGATGCACACACACACAACACTTGCATAATTCTTATTCTTGAATGTGTTGTGTCTTTATTGTGTGTATGCATGAATTGCTCATTTAATCTCTCTTCATTCTTGTCCATATGGGTGCATCTTGCTTGGAATTACACATCATATTTTTCTTTTTAGGAAACTCCATCAGGTGCGTTTTTGCGCCCTGTTCTGCGGTCAAGGCCGCAGAAATAAGGGCGCAGAACAAGGATCAGAATTCATACTCTCTGTCCTCTTTTCTGCGCCCTTGGTTTTTGCGTTTAGGGGCCGCAAAATTGTCAGGTGCATTTTTGCGCCCTTGTTCTGCGGCCAAGGGCGCAGAACAAGGGCGCAGAATCGGGCGGTCTGTTGCAAATTTTTCAAAACGACGTCATTTCATCTAGGGGTCCTATATAAGTATCATCTTCTTCCTTGCTCGTTTTTGAGAGCTCAAAATCAGACCTTAGAGTGAGAAACTCAAACCCTAGAGAGAGAAAGCTTCAATCTTGCTTCTTTAACTCTCCAAACCCAAAACCCATGTGCATCTAACATGTTTCATGCATCAATCTTCCATGGGTCTTCTTCATTTATGACTTGGTAAGTAGAACAAACTCAACATCTTCATTTATTGTTCTATCTTAGTCAAGACATGTCTTTTATTGCTTAGTTTAGCAAATCTTCACTTCTATTGCATATTTAGTGAAGTTATGACATGATTGGGTTTTGTTTGTGGTAGCTTACATGATTAGGATGATTTTCCCTAAATAGCTAACCCTAGAACATTCTTGTACAATTGGTTGATGATTAGGTTGATAGATTAATGTTTATTTATCTAGTCAAGCTTAATTGAATGTTCTTGTGGATTTAATTGACAATTATGTTGTTAGAAATTCTCTACAACTAATTGAGTTCACATGTTTGGACATGTTGACATTGTTTGATAGCTAGGATTGTTTGGTGATTGATAACATCTAGCTAAGCTTTATGATATGTCATTTAGCTTTTAATATCTAGGATTGATTTCATTGATATATCATCATTCTAGGTAAGCATATAGAGTTGCCTTGCTCTTGTTGCATTTTGAGTATTTCATATATTCACTTAGGTTGTTTTCTCTTCATTGAGAACTAAGTCTTGTGTTGCTTCCGGGATTAGGTTGCATAAATCACAAGCATTAGGACTAGGTTCACTTATACCGGGATTAGGTAGGTGTGTGATTACTTCCGGGATTAGGTTGTAATCGTTTTACACATTTAGTGGATTCGAGGTTCAAGTGTGGCTCACTTACATAGCCCGTGGTTTTTCCCGTGAGGGTTTCCACGTAAATATCAAGTGTCTTTTAATTTCCGCACCATATTACACTTGCTATTGTATTTTGACTAGTGGAGGGTATTTTCGTAATCTTGACCATTAACGAAAATTTGGTAAAATTGGGTAAAATCTATTCACCCCCCCTCTAGATTAATATTGAACACACCATAATTTGTTTCAATCTCCATACGCCTGCTGAGCTGGGTGCGGACCCTGCTGGTCCTCATCCTGCAGATCCTGCTCCTCCTGAATATCATCCCCCCGACGCCTCTTCCGCACAGTGTCTCGCCAATCTGAGGAAGACCGCGCATAGTCACCTGAGTGTTCCATGTAAACAGGCAAAGCGGAGTGTCGGGCTCCGATGTGTCATCCCGAGAGTCATCGTCAACCACCAAACCTGCTGCAGCACACATGGCAGTAATCAGACAAGGGAAAATCATACTAGTACCCGTTTGTCGCCCACAGCCTCGAATCTCCTTCCTAATGAACCCGGCAACATCGATGTATCTCCCTGTCCTGATGGCATAAAGAATCTGAGAGGCCTTCTTGAAGATCTCCCCTGTGTGGCTCGACGGCTTCAGCGAAGCCGAAATGAAGAGGTTCCAAAAAGCGCTGTCCAAATGCAGGTCACCCCTCAGTAACCTCTGCCCATTCCACCCAGCTGCTCCCTCTCTGCGAAGCGCACATCCAAGGTCATATTTGTTCGGCCATGCGGTATCAGCATCCTCCATAGGGGTCAGTCCATAATACTCGTTGATCGCCTCTGTTGTGATCACCACTGGCACCCTCCGAACAATCACCACCCCGTGTGTGGAGAACTGAGTGTCCACCAGGTTGGCATAGAACTCACGGGCTAAGGTGATGTTGGCATTGCAGGGTCGTCGAACATATCCTGCCCATCCTCTGGCCTCTACGGTGGCAGGGATAGGAGTCTCGCCTAACTCCTTAAGTGCCATCCCCCTCTCCAGAATGAACTTCCTCTCCTTCTTCAATCTGTCTCTGTAATCAGGATAGCCTACATATGACGGCTCAACTGGCCGTTTGTCTCTCCTCCTACTGGGGTCCGCAGGAGCATGGCCTCCTCTGAATACGGTCCTCACCATACCTGGGTACAATGAAGCACACACAGCAAATAAATTTCCAGATTTGAGGCAACAGTATAACATCAATTCAGCAGCACTCCCAATAAGCAATTACTATATCACAACTACCAAAAAGGCCCGTACATTCTCCACTTCTTGTTCATAAACACAACCAACACACAGAGAAGTTTAACAAAAGCTAACAGTGAAGCACATAAACATTCTATCAATTGCTAAACCAACGTGTTGTCATCCAGAGGTCACCCAAATTCTATCTAACTAGTTCCTACTCCTAAAGCACTGTCAATATAGTTCTCAATTAAGCACATTCATCAGAAAAGAAGACTATACATGCAGAAATCATCCTCTAGGGCTCTAGGGACCGAATTCTATTATTGAACAAAAACTGACAGAGATTTACATATATTAGAACAAGAATGAAGTAAACATTAAACTAATTTAGCAGAGTTATGGAGCATACCTTGGCCTGGAGCGTGAATGAAGGAAGAATAGAAGGGAAGAAGAGAGAAAAGAGAGAAAATCAAAAGAGAGAAACTGCCGTTCTGTCGCACGAAGCGACCTTTTAAATTGCCCAAAACTGCTGCCACACCGCTGCCAAAGTGGCAGCGGTCAGGCAGCGGTTTGCTCCCATTGGTCAGGGTCACGGTGCCTTGAAACTCACCGTTTGACTAAGGACCGCTGCCACTTTGGCAGCGGTAAGGCAGCGCTCCGGCAGCGGTTCACGTCAGGTGTGACCGCTGCCATACCGCTTTGATGACCAATCAGAAAATAGGAGCGGTCAGGCAGCGTTTTTGGGGCAGAGAGGACCGCTTCACAAAACGCTGCCACACCGCTCTGACTTGCACAGCAGAGTGCATCAGGTGCAAAATTCCTCCTTTTGACCAAATTTTTTTTTTTTTTTTTTAGAATGAAAATATAAAAGTTACCTGGGTGGTTTGCCTCCCACCGAGCGCTTTATTTAACGTCTGGGCAAGACGCATAAAAGCCTTTACGGCTCAATGAGGCGAGAGAACTCAATATTCCTCAGC
This sequence comes from Acer campestre, assembly GCA_954870605.1. Classification (NCBI taxonomy): domain Eukaryota; kingdom Viridiplantae; phylum Streptophyta; class Magnoliopsida; order Sapindales; family Sapindaceae; genus Acer; species Acer campestre. The sequence goes on from OX940804.1 coordinate 19,113,762, forward strand.
TCGGATGTGCACAGGTACGGCTTGAGTCGGTGCCCATTTACCTTAAATCTCTACTGACCGAGAAGACCTTCAACTTCCACAGCTCCGTGCGGGAAAACCTGAGTAACCCTATATGGACCTCGCCAACGCGACTTCAGCTTCCCTGGAAACAACCGTAACCTTGACTGATACAAAAGGACAAGCATCCCCGGTTGGAATTCCTTCCGGAAGATTTTGCTATCATGCAGTTTCTTCGTCCGTTCTTTGTATATCTTGGCATTCTCATAAGCATTGTCCCGAAGCTCCTCAAGCTCACTCATCTGCAATTTTCTCTCCTCCCCTGCCTTATCTAAGTCGAAGTTCAACTTCTTCAGTGCCCAATAGGCGTTGTGTTCCAACTCCACTGGTAGATGACAAGCTTTTCCAAATACTATCCTATACGGACTCATACCAATTGGGGTTTTGTAGGCAGTTCTGTACGCCCACAGTGCATCATTGAGCTTAGTTGACCAATCCTTTCGATTTGGTTGCACTGTCTTCTCCAATATCTGCTTGATTTGCCTATTGCTCACCTCCACTTGTCCTGAAGTTTGAGGATGATATGGGGTTGCCACTTTGTGTTTGACACCATATTTCTTCATCAGAGAGGCAAAAACCTTGTTGCAAAAATGGCTCCCACCATCACTTATAATCGCACGTGGTGTCCCAAATCTAGCAAATATGTGCTCTTTCACGAATTTCACCACCACGTTGCTATCATTAGTTTTGGTTGCAATTGCTTCAATCCACTTCGAGACATAATCCACAGCTACCAGGATGAAGGTGAATCCGTGCGAGGATGGGAAAAGACCCATAAAATCAATTCCCCACACGTCGAATATTTCTATCACCAACTGACTGGAAAGGGGCATCTCATCCCGTTTGCCAATGTTCCCCGTTCTCTGGCACCTGTCACAAGAAATACAAAAAGTATAAGCATCTTTGAATAAAGAGGTCCAAAAGAAACCTGATTGGAGAACTTTCAGAGCAGTCTTCTTGGCACTAAAGTGCCTTCCACAACTAAGGTCGTGGCAGAATTTCAGCACATCTTGCTGCTCCTCTTCAGGGACACATCGCCGGATGATCTGATCAGCGCCATATTTGAACAGGTATGGCTCATCCCAAAAGTACTGCCTGGAAAGGGAGATGAATCTTCTTTTTGCTTGAGAATTCAGGTCGGCTGGTACGATGCCATTAGCAAGATAGTTCACTATGTCTGCGTACCATGGATCTTTAGCTCTCACATGCATCAGCTGTTCATCTGGAAAGTTCTCGTTTATTGGTATCAGCTTGGTACTTTCTTCTCCCGTTTCCTCTTCCACTAGACGAGAAAGGTGGTCAGCTACCACATTCTCACTGCCTTTCTTATCCCTGATTTCCAAATCAAACTCTTGCAACAAAAGGATCCACCGGAGTAATCTCGGTTTCGCTTCCTTTTTTGTTAGTAAATATTTCAAGGCAGCATGATCAGAATAAACAATTACTTTAGACCCAATCAAATATTGACGAAATTTTTCTAGGGCACTAACAACAGCAAGTAATTCTTTTTCTGTAGTGGAGTAATTTAACTGTGCATCATTCAGAGTGCGACTAGTGTAGTAAATAACATGTGGCAATTTATCTACTCGCTGTCCTAAAACAGCACCTACAGCATAGTCTGACGCATCACACATTAATTCAAATGGAAGAGACCAATCAGGAGGCATAATTACAGGAGTAGATGTCAGTTTATCTTTCAGAGTTGTAAAAGCAAGCATACATTCATCATTGAAATCAAATGTAGACTCCTTGGTCAACAGATTACACAGGGGACGACTAATTTTTGAAAAATCTTTTATAAAACGCCTGTAAAAACCTGCATGACCAAGAAAACTCCTCACACCCTTTACCGAAGTAGGAGGTGGAAGTTTAGCAATTACTTCAATCTTAGCTCTATCTACCTCTATGCCTTTATCAGATATCACATGCCCTAACACTATTCCAGATCTCACCATAAAGTGACTTTTTTCCCAACTAAGAGTTAAATTAGTCTCAGTGCATCTTTTCAACACATTAGTTAAATTATCGAGGCAGTGGTCAAAAGAATTACCAAAAACAGAAAAATCATCCATAAATACCTCGATATACTTCTCTAACATGTCGAAAAAGATCGACATCATGCATCTTTGGAAAGTGGCAGGAGCATTGCACAAACCAAACGGCATTCTTCTGTAAGCAAAGGTACCGAAAGGACAAGTGAATGTCGTCTTCTCTTGATCCTCTGGAGCGATAGCAATCTGATTATACCCTGAAAAACCATCCAGGAAATAATAATAAGCATGTCCTGCCAAACGCTCAAGCATCTGATCGATGAACGGCAAAGGGAAGTGATCCTTTTTTGTTGCCGTGTTAAGCTTGCGGTAATCTATGCACACCCTCCATCCTGTGGTCTTCCTTGTAGGGATCAACTCATTGTTCTCATTTGCCACCACTGTGATTCCAGACTTCTTTGGCACAACATGAACCGAACTTACCCAATTACTGTCAGATATAGGGTATATAATACCCACTTTGAGTAGCTTTAGGACCTCTTCCTTGACCACCTCCTTTAAGTTCGGGTTAAGTCTTCTCTGAGCTTCCCTAGATGGCTTCAGACCCTCTTCTAAAAGAATGTGATGCATACAAATGGTAGGGCTTATTCCCTTGATATCTGCAATGGTCCATCCAATGGCGGCTTTGTGCTCCTGCAGTACTGCCAAGAGTTTCTCTTCTTTTTCTGACTCTAAATCTGAAGCTATAATCACTGGAAGAGTCTCATTCTCGCCTAGAAATGCATATTTGAGGTTAGAAGGAAGTTGTTTCAGCTCCAATGTCGGGGGAGAGCTAATAGATGGGATTAACGACTTGTTGATCACATCTTTCACTTCAGCACACACTTCCTCTATGTCAGAATCCTCATTTGAAACTCCTATCTGCTGAAGTTCTTCATCATCTTCAAACACATCACAGACCCAATCTAACAATTCTTCAGATATATCTTCTAACAACTCATCCTGCACTGCTGACTTTACCACTTCAATTGCATTACATTCAACAGAATAACAATCGTCTGATGCTTCAGGGAACTTCAGGGACTCAAAGACTTTGAACTCTACAGTCTCATCTAACACAGTCATCGTTAGCTTCCCATTCTGGACATCAATAAAAGTCTTTGCAGTTGCCATAAAGGGTCTCCCTAAAAGAATAGGCTTACAATTCCTATCTTTGGCACCTTCATCCATATCTAGCACCACAAAGTCAGCAGGAATAATAAGATTTTCTACCTGCACTAGCACATCTTCCACATAACCCTTAGGGTACCTTACAGACCCATCAGCCAACAGAAGCGACATGGTTGTCTTTTTCAGATTATTCAAACCCAATTGCTCATAGATAGTTGTCGGCATTAAGTTGATGCTGGCTCCTAAGTCTAGCATAGCTCTCTCCAGAGTTGTACCACCAATAGTAATGTTAATGCAGAAACTACCTGGATCTTGAAGCTTTGGTGGCAGTGACTTTTGAAGGACTGCATTAGCACTTCCGGTCATGAACTCCTGATGATTCTCCACAAATCTTGTTTTGTAAGTGTGAAGGCTCTTGAAAAACTTAGCATATGCAGGCATCTTCTGAATCATCTCCAACAGGGGCAAGTTGACATTGACCTTGGAAAGGATGTCATATATGTCTTTGTAAGACTTTTCCAACTTGCTCTTTTGCAGTCTCCTTGGGAATGGAATGGGTGGCACATAAGGATTTGCTGACTTGTGTAGAGATGGTGAATCCTTGGATTTTTCCACCACTACCTCATCCTCCTGGTGCTTGAGCTTTTCTTTTGAAGAACCTGAAACAGTAATTGTAAGGATTCCCATTCTTGATTGGCTTATTTCGTGATCAAACCACATATTGGGGGTTTGAATTGTAAGGGTAGTTAGGTGATTGAAGATCATGCTCAAAGGCCCTTTTCAAGACCTCAAGAGAAGAAGCACTCCAAAGGTATATTTATTAGTGTTTCTTGCAATGAAGAGAAGTAGATGCACACACACACAACACTTGCATAATTCTCATTCTTGAATGTGTTGTGTATTTATTTTGTGTATGCATTATTGCCTATTTCATCTCTCTTCATGCATGTTTATTTGGTTGCATCTTGCTTAGTATTGCATAGCATGGTTAGATTTTAGGATGCTCCATCAGGTGCTTTTTGCGCCCTGTTCTGCGGTCAAGGCCGCAGAAATAAGGCCGCAGAAATAAGGCCGCAGAATAAGGTTCAGAATTCATACTCTCTGTCCTCTTTTCTGCGCCCTTGGTTTTTGCATTTAGGGGCCGCAAAGTTGACAGGTGCATTTCTGCGCCCTTGTGTTCTGCGGTCCATGGCTGCAGAATCATGCCGCAAAAGCGTCAAGTGTGTTTCTGCGCCTTGTGTTCTGCGGTCAAGGCCGCAGAATCAAGGGCGCAGAATCAGCGGTCTTTTGCAATTTTTTCAAAACGGCACCACTTCACTTTGGCATACTATATATATGCCACTTTCATTTCTAGGTCGTTTTTAAGAGTTCCAAATCTCATATTTTTCACTTAGAACTTTTTTCAAGAGAAAAATTATCAAGAACTCACTTTTAAACACTCAAACCAATTCCTTTGATCATCAAAGTTCATCTAGGATCATTCATGACCATTTAGGACTCATCCATGTATGGTTTTGCATCATCACATCTTTTTTGGTAAGATTTTGACTAACTTCATCTAAGTTTAGTTTCTTTCTTGTCAAGTTATCTCTTTATCTTATTGTATGCTTTATGTTCACATGCTAGATATAAGATAGAGATTGTTTGTGATGAATATGATTGAGTGTTGTATTGTGATAGCTATCTAGGTCTTGTTGAATCTTGATTAGCTAAGCTTTATGATATGTCATTTAGCCTTTGATATCTAGGATTGATTTCATTGATATATCCTCATTCTAGGTAAGCATATAGAGTTGCCTTGCTCTTGTTGCATTTTGAGTATTTCATATATTCACTTAGGTTGTTTTCTCTTCATTGAGAACTAAGCCTTGTGTTGCTTCCGGGATTAGGTTGCATAAATCACAAGCATTAGGACTAGGTTCACTTATACCGGGATTAGGTAGGTGTGTGATTACTTCCGGGATTAGGTTGTAATCGTTTAACACATTTAGTGGATTCGAGGTTCAAGTGTGGCTCACTTACATAGCCCGTGGTTTTTCCCGTGAGGGTTTCCACGTAAATATCAAGTGTCTTTTATTTTTCCGCACCATATTACACTTGCTATTTTGTTTTGACTAGAGAAGGGTATTTTCGTAATCTTGACCATTAACGAAAATTTGGTAAAATTGGATAAAATCTATTCACCCCCCCTCTAGATTAATATTGAACACACCTTAATTTGTTTCAATTGGTATCAGAGCGGGTTCCTAGACATACATAGGTGATCCTTGCTCATTTTGGTGTGTTTTGCATTTGTGTGATTTGTGTTCTTTCATACATTTTGCATTCATTTCATTTCATTCATATTTACAATGAGTGGAAACGGTGGCAACAACGAGGGTGCTTCTAGCACGCGTCCTCCTCTCCTCACCGGTGATAACTACTCCTCATGGAAGGGGAAGATGGAGGCATACCTATGCCAAATCCATGATAGGGCATGGATGGCCATTGAAGATGGATACACTCCTCCCATGATGACTCCCACGGGTGGTGGAGAAGAAGTTCTCAAGCCTAAGGCACAATGGACTAATGAAGAGTTTGAGACTTCTAAGTGGAATAGGAAGGCAATGCATGCCATTCTATGTGCCATGGATGAGAACCAATACAAGTTGGTTCAAATCACTAGGATTGCCAAAGAGGCATGGGAAATCCTAGAGACGGCTCATGAAGGAACCGAAGTGGTCAAGGATTCAAAACTACAAGTCCTCCAAACTAGTTTTGAGACCATTAGGATGGAAGAGCATGAGCACTTCAATGACTTCCAAGTGAAGTTGATGGACATTGTGAATCAAAGTCATCAACTAGGAGACCCGTATTCGGATAGGAGAATCAAGCAGAAAATTATGAGATCTCTCCCCGATAGATTTGAGTCTAAGGTGACGGCTTTAGAGGAAAATAGTGGCTATAAGGATATGAAGCCGAGCGAAGTCATTGGAAGACTTCTTGCTTACGAGTCTAGGAAAGCTCCTATCTCTACTCCTCCTAAAAAGCAAAAGGGAATTGCTTTGAAAGCATCAAAGGATGAAAAGGAGGTGAAGAATGACTCGGATGAAGACATGGCCTTATTTGTGAAAAGATTCAATAAGGTCATGAAGTTTGGAAAGAAGGGATTTGGTTTTAGAGGCCAAGACAAGAAAAAGGGTCCCTTCAAGAAGTTTGAACCAAGGCAAGAGAGGACCGAAAGGAAAGGGGTCTGTTGCTTTGAGTGTGGTGGAATTGGTCACTTTGCTCCCGATTGTGCGAATCACAAGGAAAAGAAGAAGGGAAAAGTGATGGCCGCCACTTGGAGTGGAAGTAGTGATGACTCAAATGAAGAAGATGAATCTTCGGATGATGAAGACATCATGGCTAACTTCCTAGCTTTTGCCTCCTCTCACAAGAGCAAAAGTGGTAGTGAAAAGGAGGAAGAGAGTCAAAGGGAAAGCGACTCTAGTGAAGATGACTCCGATGTTAACTCCACTAATGGATATGTGGAGAAAGAGGTGTTAGTTGAGTACCTTAAGGAGTTTAGAAGCTTAGAGATGAAAACCACTAAGAAGATCAAGATGTTGAGAGAAGAAAACCTTGAGCTTTCATCTCATAATGACCACTTAAGTGAAGAAGTGGAAAGGTTTAAGAAGAGAGAAGAGAAGCTAAAAGAGGAGTTAGCTTTATCTAGAAGGAATGAAGAAGGTTTGAAGAGGGAGCTTGTTGAAGCTAAGAAGTCACTTACTAGGATGGACTCTAGCACCAAAAAATTAGATCACATGCTTGGTGTTGGAAAGAGTCCATGTGACAAGAGAGGTCTTGGGTTTGAAGATTGTCAAGAGACCTCCTCTTCTAAGAAGACCGTGTTTGTTAAGGGCTTGGGCAACATAGAAGCCTCACCGGTGCACACTCCTAGGAAGAAAATAGATCTAGGACAAAGCTCAAAAAGTGCACAAGTGAAGATGGCACCAAGGAGACAACCTCAAGCCAACATTCCTTATCAATTGGCTCAAAAAGGGAAGAAGCCAATCATGCAAGTCCAATATTGGAAGCAAGATAGACCGGTTCAACAAAGAAGATGGATTGAACCCTCTCAACCACAAAGACATGGGAGGACTCCTATGCAAGCTCAAAGACAAGGTATGATTCCTCAATTCATTCCCATTTGTCACTTTTGTGGGTTTAATGGTCACATAAGACCAAATTGCTTTAGATATATTAAAATGTGTAGAACTAGAAGCATGATTGAGAAGAGAAAGACTAGAGCCAAGATGCATGTTCCTAGGAATGATATGATTTATTTGCATGATCCTAGGACAACCAGAGCCCATGTACCAAAGACCATTAAGAAAGAAAATGTTGTTCTTAAGTGGGTTAGAAAGAATGAAAATGTTTGCCATGTTGCTCAAATGGCCTTAAAGGCAAATTCTTCTAATCTTTGGTACCTTGATAGTGGGTGCTCTAGGCACATGACGGGAAACAAGAGTTTCTTTGAGACTCTTGTTATGGAGGAAGGAGGAAATGTCACCTTTGGTGATGGATCCAAAAAGAAAGTCATAGGGAAAGGAACCATTTCCGTTCCCGGATTACCCTCCTTATCTAATGCTTTACTTGTTGATGGCTTGAAAGCCAATTTGATTAGCATTTCTCATCTTAGTGATGAAGGATATTCCGTCTTGTTTAGCAAAGATAATTGCTCTATCCTAAAGCCCAATGGACAAACCTATTGAAAGGTATGAGATCTAGCGACAATTGCTATTGTCATGAAGCTAGAATAGTCTCAAACAATGTGTCCAAGGATGAGCAAATTGAGTTGTGGCATGAAAGACTTGGCCACATGAACTTTCGGGATCTACGGACCCTTGGAAAGTTTGAATGTGTGCGTGGCCTCCCTAAGCTAGGGAAGAAAGCCAATGGTATTTGTGGACCTTGTCAACAAGGAAAACAAACTAAAAGCATGCACAAAAAGGGTAAGTATCTCTCCACCAAGGAGCCCTTAGAGCTTCTCCACATGGATCTTATGGGTCCTATGCAAACCGAGAGCTTGGGTGGAAAGAGATACATTTTTGTTTGTGTAGATGATTTCTCTAGGTTCACATGGACATATTTTCTTAGAGAAAAATCCGAAACTTTTGATAAGTTTAAAATGCTTTGTACTAAACTTCAAAATGAAATGAATTCTAACATTAAAAGCATAAAACGGATTAGAAGTGACCATGGGAGGGAATTTGAGAATGCTTCATTTGAAACCTATTGTGATAGTATAGGTATCTCCCATGAGTTTTTGGCTCCTAGGACACCTCAACAAAATGGAGTTGTTGAGAGAAAAAATAGGGTCCTTCAAGAGATGGCCCGTGTGATGTTGCTTAGCAACAATGTGCCTAGGAATCTATGGGCCGAAGCCATCAACACGGCTTGTTATATAGGAAATAGAGTTTTTCTAAGGCCCGGTACTAGAAATACCTCCTATGAGTTATGGAAAGGCAAGAGGCCAAATGTTAGCTACTTCCACACATTTGGAAGCAAATGCTTCATTTTAAATGACCGAGATCAACTTGGCAAATTTGATGCCAAGAGTGATGAGGGTATATTTATTAGCTATGCCTTAAATAGTAGAGCCTATAGAGTTTTCAATAAGAAAACTCTAAGTGTTATGGAATCATCTAATGTTGTATTTGATGATGAAAGGCTCAAGTGTAGTAATCATGAGGAGGAGGTTATTTTTAGTGATGATTCTCATTTGGAGAAGGTTGATGTGACTCCTAATGTGGGGACATCTAATGTTGTTGATAATGACACACAACCTATTGATAGAGTTCCTAACTTGGACTCTAATGAACCCGCTCCATGGGTTAGAAGACTCCATAACAAAGAGGATGTTATTGGAGATGTGAATGAGGGTGTTAGGACTAGAAGGCAATTAGCTAATCTCATTAGCTTTACTTGCTACACCTCTCAAATAGAACCCAAAAAGATTGATGAAGCTCTAAATGATGAGTTTTGGGTTCTTGCCATGCAAGAAGAGCTAAACCAATTCGAAAGGAATGAGGTTTGGACTCTAGTTCCTAGGCCTAAGACCACTAATGTCATAGGCACAAAATGGATATATAGGAACAAATCCGATGAGGATGGCAACATAGTGCGTAACAAGGCAAGACTTGTTGCACAAGGGTACTCTCAAATTGAGGGTATCGACTTTGAGGAGACTTTTGCTCCCGTTGCCCGCCTAGAGTCCATTAGGCTTCTCTTGTCCATCTCTTGTGTGCATAAGTTCAAATTGCACCAAATGGACGTTAAGAGTGCCTTCCTCAATGGCTTCTTGCAAGAGGAAGTGTTTGTTGAGCAACCCAAGGGGTTTGTGGATGCACACCACCCCAACCATGTCTATCGCCTCAAGAAGGCTCTTTATGGGTTGAAACAAGCACCGAGGGCTTGGTATGAGCGCCTCACTCAATTTCTTGTCAACAATGACTACACAAGAGGTAGTGTTGACAAGACACTATTCATCAAGAAAGACAATGATGAGCTTTTTATAGCTCAAATATATGTTGATGATATAGTGTTTGGATCCACCAACAACACCAAAGTCCAACAATTTGTTGATGTTATGTCTCATGAATTTGAGATGAGTCTTGTTGGTGAGCTTAGCTACTTCCTAGGTTTGCAAATTAGGCAATTAAGTGATGGGATCTTCATATCCCAAGCCAAATATGCCAAAAACCTAGTGAAGAAGTTTGGTCTTGAGAAAGCCAAACATTGTAACACACCCATGAGCACCACTTTGAAACTAAGCAAAGATGCTAGTGGTAAAAGTGTAGAACAAACACTTTATAGGGGTATGATAGGAAGCTTGCTTTATTTGACCGCAAGTAGGCCCGACATATCCTTTAGTGTGGGTGTGTGTGCAAGGTACCAATCCGATCCCAAGGAGTCCCATCTCTCTTGTGTCAAGAGAATCATTCGATATGTGAATGGGACTTCTAACTATGGGATTTGGTACTCATTTGACACTAATGCTAGTCTTGTAGGCTTTAGTGACGCGGATTGGGCCGGAAATTGTGATGATAGGAAAAGCACATCGGGCGGTTGCTTTTTCCTTGGAAACAATCTTGTTTCTTGGTTTTGCAAGAAGCAAAACTCAATTTCCTTGTCCATGGCAAAGGCCGAGTACATAGCCGCGGCGAGTGGATGCACACAACTCCTATGGATGAAGCAAATGCTAGTAGACTACGGATTCAACCAAGGTACACTCACTCTCTTTTGTGATAACATGAGTGCTATTAATATTTCCAAGAATCCGGTTCAACATTCTAGAACTAAGCATATTGACATCCGTCATCATTTCATTAGAGAACTAGTTGAAAATAAATGCATTGTACTTGAGCATGTAGGTACAAATGATCAACTAGCCGACTTGTTTACAAAACCTCTAGATGCTACTCGATTTAAAACTCTTAGTAGATCTATTGGAATATGTCTTGTGGAGTGATGAGTTCTAGTTATTGACCCCATAAGGGGAACTCAAGCAAAGAGAGCTTTTTGTATACTTGATGCATGCATATTATTTGAAAGATCTTGTGCTTCTCTTTTAATTGCTTGAAGTAAGCTTGGTTGGACATATGTATATATGCTTTTATCTCAATAAGTGTGAACCTTGCTTTGTTTTCAATCCATGTCATATTTATGTTCAAACATGCATTTTTGGACTAGGAAATTTTCATAGGAAGTATGATTTGAATGACCTATAGTTTTTTCCATGACATGATGATTCTTAATTGACATGCTAATGACCTTGAAAAGCATGAAATTCAAATGCCTTGCTAAATTGGAAAAGCATGAATTGATGATTGCATATTCTTAAATGCAAAACATTGTGTGAAAAAGCTAGTGAGACTAAAATTGATAAAGGATCATGTATCCATTCAAAGGATGTTTCAATCCAATTGTCTCTCTTTCTTTATTTGTTGAACATGGTTACCATCATACGGGCTTCATACCCGGAAAAATCAAATAGGGTGCAAAGTCGCTCATGCCATGTTTCGCTTATAAAGTTGGATATAGTTGTTGTTAACAATGAAAATCAATAAATTCTCTATATCCTTGCTTCTCTCATGACAAATGGTAAAATTGGTTTGAATTCTATTTGAAACCCTTGTCATTTGCTTTGCCAAATACCATTGTATTTTGGACTTGAATGCAACATGTCTTGTTTGCAAAGCATTTTTATTTCACACATTTTCAATAAAAATAAATCTCCTTGATTCTCTCCAATTAATTGAGTGCATAAAGTGGCTTATTTAACTATGCATTTTCTTGTATGCTTCTTTCTCTCTTTGCTATGAGTGACCCGGTTGGGGACTACTCCTTTGCCTATATCATGACAAAAAGGGGGAGTAGGATGTGGTAAGGGGAGTTGCTATTTGTTGTAGCAATTGTGCTTATGGGGAGTTTATGGTTTGAGGGGGAGTAACCCTTTGAGGGGGAGCATTGCATACTCATACATTGCATGATATTGTGGTTAAAAGATTCATATGCAAATGCTTGTTTTTCTTTCACTTGATCATCTCACATACACTTGCTTTGGAAGTGTAATCTAATTGTTTTGAAGGTTTGGTTACTCTACAAGAGTTTGAAGACTTGAAGTTTTATTTTCTTATCTCTTTGTACTTTGTAATGTAGAATATCCCGTAGCTTCAATTTTGTTGTGAGGATCAATGTGAGTGGTGGTTTTGTCACGAAATAGCCAAAGGGGGAGATTGTAAGGATTCCCATTCTTGATTGGCTTATTTCGTGATCAAACCACATATTGGGGGTTTGAATTGTAAGGGTAGTTAGGTGATTGAAGATCATGCTCAAAGGCCCTTTTCAAGACCTTAAGAGAAGAAGCACTCCAAAGGTATATTTATTAGTGTTTCTTGCAATGAAGAGAAGTAGATGCACACACACACAACACTTGCATAATTCTCATTCTTGAATGTGTTGTGTATTTATTTTGTGTATGCATTATTGTCTATTTCATCTCTCTTCATGCATGTTTATTTGGTTGCATCTTGCTTAGTATTGCATAGCATGGTTAGATTTTAGGATGCTCCATCAGGTGCTTTTTGCGCCCTGTTCTGCGGTCAAGGCCGCAGAAATAAGGCCGCAGAAATAAGGCCGCAGAATAAGGTTCAGAATTCATACTCTCTGTCCTCTTTTCTGCGCCCTTGGTTTTTGCATTTAGGGGCCGCAAAGTTGACAGGTGCATTTCTGCGCCCTTGTGTTCTGCGGTCCATGGCCGTAGAATCATGCCGCAAAAGCGTCAAGTGTGTTTCTGCGCCTTGTGTTCTGCGGTCAAGGCCGCAGAATCAAGGGCGCAGAATCAGCGGTCTTTTGCAATTTTTTCAAAACGGCACCACTTCACTTTGGCATACTATATATATGCCACTTTCATTTCTAGGTCGTTTTTAAGAGTTCCAAATCTCATATTTTTCACTTAGAACTTTTTTCAAGAGAAAAATTATCAAGAACTCACCTTTAAACACTCAAACCAATTCCTTTGATCATCAAAGTTCATCTAGGATCATTCATGACCATTTAGGACTCATCCATGTATGGTTTTGCATCATCACATCTTTTTTGGTAAGATTTTGACTAACTTCATCTAAGTTTAGTTTCTTTCTTGTCAAGTTATCTCTTTATCTTATTGTATGCTTTATGTTCACATGCTAGATATAAGATAGTGATTGTTTGTGATGAATATGATTGAGTGTTGTATTGTGATAGCTATCTAGGTCTTGTTGAATCTTGATTAGCTAAGCTTTATGATATGTCATTTAGCCTTTGATATCTAGGATTGATTTCATTGATATATCCTCATTCTAGGTAAGCATATAGAGTTGCCTTGCTCTTGTTGCATTTTGAGTATTTCATATATTCACTTAGGTTGTTTTCTCTTCATTGAGAACTAAGCCTTGTGTTGCTTCCGGGATTAGGTTGCATAAATCACAAGCATTAGGACTAGGTTCACTTATACCGGGATTAGGTAGGTGTGTGATTACTTCCGGGATTAGGTTGTAATCGTTTAACACATTTAGTGGATTCGAGGTTCAAGTGTGGCTCACTTACATAGCCCGTGGTTTTTCCCGTGAGGGTTTCCACGTAAATATCAAGTGTCTTTTATTTTTCCGCACCATATTACACTTGCTATTTTGTTTTGACTAGAGAAGGGTATTTTCGTAATCTTGACCATTAACGAAAATTTGGTAAAATTGGATAAAATCTATTCACCCCCCCCTCTAGATTAATATTGAACACACCTTAATTTGTTTCAGTAATAGGTTTATCAGAAAGTTCAGCAGGTAAATTATCAGTTAGCACCTTACCATTTCGGAGAATTGTCATAGCTTTAGCTTGCTCAGTGAAACTTGGAAATTTTCCTTGTTCCATTCTTTGTTGAGCTTCAGCTAGTTGCCCAACTTGAATCTCTGTCTTCTTTATTGACGCATTAATATTCTGAAATTGTACGTTATACCTCTGGGTTAATTGCTGGATTTGCTGATGCGTATGCTGCTGCAATTGCTGTGATTGCTGCTGCATTTGTTGCTGCATTTGCTGCTGCATGTCCAGTGATTGCTGCTTGATTTGCTGCTGCAGTTGCTCCAGTAATTCTTCCATTGAAGGCTTCTTTGGTTGAGATTCAAAGTTCTGATGAGCACCGGTGTTTCTGCTGTTGTTACCCCATTGGTTACCAGTGTTCTGATTGTTCGACCATGAAAAATTAGGATGATTCCTCCACCCGGGATTGTAGGTGTTGGAATATGGATCATTCCTAGGTCTGGGGTTGAAGTTGTTCATGGCATGAACTTCTTCTTCTTCAGGTCCAGGACCTGCTGCCTGGTGCTCTCCCATAAACACCTTTTGTTTCAGTTGACCAATTTCAGTAGCAAAAGAATCTATCTTCTTCATTATCTGTGTCATTTGAATGGAACTCTCTGTGCCAGCATCCACTGTGTAGATTCCCTTCTTTCTTCTGGAGTTCTTATGACGAGAATTCTGAGCTAACTTCTCAAAGATCTCGTACACCTCATCAAGCTGCTTGTCATACATAGATCCACCACAGGCATTGTTCACTAGAAGTCCTGAAACTTCAGTCAAACCATCATAAAACCATTGACACAACTGATTCGTCAGAAACCCATGCTGAGGACAGTCCCTGGTGTATTTCTTGAAACGCTCTCATGCCTCATAGAAAGTCTCGTTGTCTTGCTGCATGAAACTCGAAATCTTAGCTCGGATTTCACTGGTCTTCTGAGGTGCATAAAACTGATCAGTCAGCTTTTCTTGCACTTCATCCCATGTTCTCAAAGATGCAGGAGGCAAAGTTAACAGCCAAGCTTTCGCCTCTCCTTTCAATGCATGTGGAATGCATCTCATCCGCAGCTGATTTTCAGTTATCTTGTAGTTAGGGAAGGACTGAATTACTCCATAAAACTCTCTGAAGAACAAGAGTATATCTTCATCTGGTAATCCATGGAAACTTGGCAGCTGATTGTAATGACTACTCTTCAGCTCATAATTCCTTGCTGCAGGTTCTAGCACAATGCACAAAGGGTCATTGCTCACAACTGGTCTACTGTAATCCTTCATAGTTCTGATAGGTTCTGGCTCATACACTGGATTAGGAACAAGGTTTGGGGCCTGTTGCACCCTCTCTTGATTCTGTTCCTGATTTCGCTCGTCTTCCATTACTAAATTTCTGATACGATCTATGTTATCGTTCAAAGGTAGTAATTCTCCCTGTTGAGATCTTCTACCTTGCATCTGCTGTCAAAAATCTGCAATGAGACAAACAAATCACTAGTAAACTCTGAAAAGAAAAAGAAAAAGAATGAATAAAAAGAAAAATCTAAAAAGCTAAAAATTAATGACTCGACTGCCTGAACTAATAAATCTATTAACTAAAACTAAAACTAGAAATAACCAATAAATTCACTAATCCCCGGCAACGGTGCCAAAAACTTGATGTGTAAAATCGTGTTATAAAAACCTAACTCGCAAGTGCACGAATCGTGAGATAAGTACAGCGACAAGTAGGGATCGTTCCCACGAGGAAAAGAGATTTATCGACTAAAACTAATTCTAATTAAAGCTAAGCAATTAACAGTAACCAAGAGATTTCAGATTGATTTGATTGATTTGAGATTAAACTAAACTAAACTAAGAAAACAATTAACAAGAATATGAGAATGAGATCAAGAAGTGAAAGGACTAGGTCATCAATGATCACCAACTACGTTTACTCAATGCTTCGAATTGACTTTCACAAAGAATGTTAATCAAGTTAAGGGTTCGTTCTTAAATTATGTATAATTAGTGCTATGTGGTCCTGGGATAAATTAAGTACTCTCTACTGCAGTCATTAGCAAAACCTGCGTGTAAACTATAGTATAAAATACATCAACCATACACCAAGCGTTCTCAGTTAAGTCATTAGCAAACCCTGCCTGTAAACTATAACCTAAAACCCACAAAGCACACAATCAAGTATTCTCAATCACATTCATTAGCAAAACCTACGTATAGACTATAATTGAGAATCCATTAAGCACAAGAACAAGAGAACCAAAGATAACGTGCAATAACCTGCTACGATAAATTCATTCATTCAATTGATTATTGGTTGAGAATGGTGAAACCCACGCGCATCTCAACCTTCAACATATAAACCCTAGATTCAAGACTAGCAAAAACCATGCATAGACAAGAAGAAATCCCAAATTGAATGAAACGGAACTTGAATTACTAAATCATAGTCAATTCTAACACAGAGTATTCATAGAGGTTCACATTGAATCCCTAGTATGGATTTAGTTACACATAGTTGAAATAAAAAGAAGAGAGAAGTAGTTGATAGAACCCATGGAAATTGTAGACAATCTTCCAATCTCTGATGCAGCAAATCTTCTCCTTCGTCTTCAAATCTTCTGTATGTAAGATGAAAGAAAGTTTGTTGAGTGGTTTAGGTTGTAACTTGAGGCTGACGAACTGTTTCTCCGACGAACCCTTTTTAGGAGGAAAACCCCTCTATTTATATCTGCTCGGGCTTCGGTGGAGAAACCTGATTAAAAACCAATTTTTTTAGGCAGACCGCTGCCTGACCGCTGCCACTTTGGCAGCGGTGTGGCAGCGGATTGGCCAATCTTGCAACCGCTGCCACTTTGGCAGCGGTATGGGGGCGATTTGCCCAACGTCCTCCTCTGTCCCAAAAACGCTGCGACGCCTCTCTCAGAAAATAGAAGCGGTGCGAGAGCGATTTTTGCTCATTTTAGAAAAGACCCTTGACTTCTTCAAAATAGCACTTTTTATCTGAATTTCTTCAAATATATCAATCTGGTCCAAAAACCTGAAAACACTCAAACACACCCATTAAAGCGCTAAAAGGCTCAAGTAGCAAGCAATTGATTGGCGGAATGGGGATCAAATATATATACAATAAATGACCGATCATGTAGGATGAAAACTTGAAAGAGAAGAGTGAAGATTATTTTATAGATGAAGTGAAAACGGTGAACAAATAGATGAATAATTGAAGGAGATTTTCATTGTTGCATTCATTTATATTCGCTACAACTAATAAATAATACAATATGCATAGGCATTCATTTTGTTTCTATTTTTCAAAATTCTATCATTATTATTCTCTGTCATACTATTTTTCAAAATTCTATCACTATAATTCTCTGCCATACAGCCCATACAAAATAATAGACTTCTTATTTATTTTTTATTTTTATTTTTTGATAAAAATAATTGAGTTTCTTTAGATTCTCTACTCAAAAGAAACAATTATGGGTTTTTGCACGTTTTGCACAAACAATTTTGAGATTCCTTTATTTGGAATGTTGACACAAAGTTACAAAAAAACTAATTCTACATATTTATAAATTCATTGATACATATTTAATAATATTTGGAATTAGTTTTACACATTTAAGTCACAGACACTTTTTTTTTTCAGATTACTTTCACAAAATTTTACATATTTTACACGTCCAATCTTTGGTTCTATGTCGAATTTTACTTCAAGTTCTCAATAATTTTACTACTGACTATTATGTTGGAAATTTTTATAAATTTGTTAATGCTTCTTCTAAAATAATTTTCAATCTGAATTATTTTAACAATAATTTAATTGTTTATGATTAAAAAAATTATTTTAACAATATACAAAATATCCATGGACTTTTGGGGTGAAATTCGTGAAATTTCGGGAATATCAAGATATTTCGGGAATACTGGGAAATTTTTATGGATATTTCGAAATTGGCCATATATTCTGTAGGATATTGGATATTTGCCTGTTTCGATATCGGTCTTTCCAAAATACAGATATATCGGTGGATATTTCGGTATATCTATCGATTTTCAGTTCCTTGATGGACATAGCTGAAACTAATTAAGGTGTGTACAATATAAGTCTAGAGGGGGAGGGGGAGGGGGAGGGGGAGAGTGGTGGGGGGGGGGGGGGGGGGGGGGGGTGGGTGGTGTGTGAATAGATTTTATTCAGTTTTACTTAATTTTCGTGTATAGTTAATATTACGAAAATATCCCTATCTAGTTAACATAAAATATCAAGTGTAGAAGTGTGGAATAATAAATAACACAAGATATTTACGTGAAAACCCTCACGGGAAAATCCACGGGCTAGTAAGTGCGCCACACTCGGACCTCGAATCCACTAATTGTAATGGAGTTTACAACCTAGGTTGACCTCAACCTCTCACAACATATAACCCTTACTGCTACTCGCGGGCCTATAAAAGCAGACCTAGTCCAATTTGCTTGTGGCCTAAGCAATCTTAGACACAAGTCTTACTTCTCAATAAAGAGATAATATGGTCTATGTGAATATATGAAATACTCAAAAATGCAATTAGAGCTAGGGAAGCCTATATGCTTATCTAGGATGATGATATTGCAATTAAAACAATCATAGATATCAATAGCTAAATGACATGTCAAATAGCTTAGCTAAACATTGATTATGAAAACCTAAATAGCTATCACAATACAACACTCAATCAATATATCACAAATAATCTCTATCTTGTATTTAGCATATGATCTAAAAACATACAAGTAATTAAAGAGATGTCTTAATATGAAAAACAAACCAAGGAAGATGTGATGATGCAACACCATGCATGGATGCATCCTATATGGTCATGGATGATCCTTGATGAACTTTGATGAACAAATGAAAAGCTTTGAGTGTTTAAAGGTGAGTTCTTGATTGATTTCTCTCAACTGTCTCTCTTTTGATCTTTAGGGTTCTAAGAGTCAAAGAACTAGGTTTAGAGAATGAGAAGATTGTATATTTATAGACATCAAGAATAGGGCATGTGAAAAGACAAGTTTGCCCCTGAACTGTATGATTGGAAGTTTCAATCAGTGGTCAGGCCGCCGATCACAACCGCCAAATTGAACCCGAGAAGAAACAGGAGAACAACGGCGGTTTCATTCAACGGTTTCATAACCGCCGATCTAACCGTAGAATCAACCCTAAGAAATTAAAATCAATCAGGTATGAACGGCGATTTTAAACGGCGGTCATGGTCGCCAATCGTAACCACAGAATTAGACCAGAGACTTCTGGACCAAAATGGCGGTTTCATAACCGACAATTCACCAAAGGAGAAGCCAAGGCAATCTCCGAGGGCAGTCTTCACGCAAAACCAAGCACACTTTTGTGCAAGCGCGGATGTTTCCAAACATATTCGGGAAACGAATTACAAGACATATAAACACATAACAAGATATAACAACAAAGTGCTAGTATGTAATGTGACATGTGAAGAGTATACACACATATGCAAGTATGCTAAATGTGTATGTGTGCTACTAAATCTCTTCAAAGAAAACTAAGCACTAGAGATATACCTTTGGAGTGCATCTTTTCTTAAGGTCTTGAAAGCCTAAGCTACCCTTACATCAAAACCTCAATATGTGATTTGTCCACGAAATAAGCTAATCAATAAATGAGACCTTACAATAGCTTTACAATTGTAATAGTTTTTAGCTCTCGTATTTGGGTTTGTTTGGTATGGTTTTTCGACAAGTTTCTAGAGTAGATCGTTTACTAATAGAACTTTTATTGAGTAGAACTTTTAACAAAAAAAGTTTTGGTTGTATAAATTATAAAAAAGGTAACGACAATATATTTTTAAAAAGAGCTTTTAGTTGTATAAATTAGAACAATAACAACAACAACAACAACAACAACAACAAAAATGACAATGTATTTATAATGAAAGAGTTGTATGGTGGAATATCTATAATTTATAAAAGGTTGTTGAGACAATTCATATTTAAAAATAAAAATAAAAAATATAAAAAAAAGAGCTAAAAATGAGCTTTTTGGGAAAGCCCAAATTTTAGGCTTCTCCTAGTTGATATAAAATAGCTTTTATGAAGGGTATGTACTCATCATGAATTTCACCTAAACAATTAAGAGCATAATCAAGGCCAATAGTTGATGTACCTTCTTAACCCTGATTCTCAAACACTCAAATCTATCCAAAACATGCATTTCGAAATATCCATCAACATGCATACAATCAAGGGATGTTTGATTAATCTACTCCTAATCCCAATCATGAACACATATCAATTTCTATCCTACATGCCATTAATGTAAAGACAAGAGATATCCCTAAACACGCATCTAGGAGGGTTGTCAAGCCTATTCAACACAAGTCAATAATCAATACCAAGCAACTGAATGAGAAAATACTTGAAAATAATAAATACAAGTTAATCACATAAATAGAACTAGTGTTAGGTTTACATGTTTCCCTAATGGGGATACACATCAAGTAAAGAAAATACAAGAGAATAGTAAAAGAGAAAACTCAAGGTGTCAGTCTCGGATCGTTAAGCTCATAGAGGAACCCAATTGTCATCTCGGATCTCCAAGCTCCATTGAAGCTCCTCCTCCTCATAGACAAGGGAGGGTGGCTCTTTCCTCATGAATCTCCTCCAAAGATGGGTGGTTGAAAGTGGAAGGTGGTGATGGTGATGGTGAGGCAATCCATGGAGGAAAACCTCCGTGGATGCCTTTGAAGGTCTCTCTCTCTCTTTTGATGTGTGAAGAAGATGAAGTGTAGAGAGGATTTGTGTCTAGGTTATGTGGGTGAGGAGGTTTTTGGGTATTGTGAAAAAAGTGGTATATTTATAAGCTTGGGAGGTTATGGCACGGTTTAGGTATGAAAGGACAATATTACCCCTCTAAAATGGCCCAAAAACCAGTCATTCACGGTGTTGTCTGTGCAGAGTGCGGGTGGAGTGCAAGTGAGTGCGGGTGAGCTGAACAACACTTTATCTTTTCTTTAGCTGAGCAGCTCCTGGGTTTGTCAACAATACGGATGGAGTGCGGGTGAGTGCGAGTGAGCTAAATAGTACTTTATCTTTCTTGTCCTCTTTTTGCACCATTTAACCCATTTTTCACACGAAAGTCCCGAATACTGTTTCCTACACCAGAAATGTACGAATGCCTGCAATTATAAACAAAGATCCCATAAGAGACAATAAAACGCAAGAAAACGAGACAAAGGATAAGGAAATGATGGCCGAAATATGTAACATTTTTGACATGATAAAACAAAACCCCCAAACCAAACCTTTGCTCGTCCTCGAGCAAACACAAAATAAAACAAATAAAACACAACACTAAAATGACTCAATCTAAAATTTTCCTAGATACTAACAAACAAATCAAAAGTTGCATTTCCAACTAGTGGTGAGATACAATGGAGTGTGATAGAGAGAAGTAGACTCATGCAAAATGTTCTAAGGCAACTCGAATGCACTCAAGGGAACTCACACAATCACAAGTCCCACACCTAAAAGCGTTCTCATATAAGAAACTACTCGCTCTCACACCTCGAGTGTAATTTGCTTCAACTCTAAGCCTCACAAGGAAACTCTCTTTTCTTTCCACTCGGAGTCTTAAGTTCACTCTCATGCAAGGTATGCAAAGATAAAATTAATGCATAGGAATCTAATGCATTGCATTCAATATAAATCATTAAAAGAACGCTAATTTCATTATGAACTAGCCTAAGAAAGGAATCAAATGCCATGGACGTGGAAGATCATGCTTCAACAAACATTCCCAATCTAGATTTCATCAAAGATCAATTAGGTCTTCCATTTTTGGTTGTAATGGGGTCATGGGGTGAAACGTGGTGAACAAAAGAAATAGGAAAATTTGGAGCTCAAATACCACCAATCATGTTGAGATACATTTACATTACTCGCACCCCATACTTAGCTCTTTTTACATGCAATATTGAACTCTAGTGTCTAGGCATCACTTTCACACACATTTGTGCTTCACTTTGTACTCTACTTTTATTTGAGTATTTTTACTTTTAACATTCAAGGTTCTTTTTGCTTTCTTTTCTTTTTTTTTTCTTTTTTTTTCTTTTGCACATTTAACATTTACCAATTTGGCACTTTCACAATTTTGAGCCATTTGCTTAGCACATTTACAAAGATTGCCTAAGTACACGCTATTTAACATATAGAGCTTTACGCCTTTCACACCACAAAACTATTACACATCCTATTAGCAACAAGGGTAGGCATGTGTTTAGGCTATGGCTATATAGTTGTATGTGGTATCAAATGAAAGGGTATGTGTTTGGCCTCAAGTTTGGCTTTGGAACACACATAAGTGAAATAGGAATGTGTTTTAGGCTTGTTTTAGTAGTTAAATGCACACACATCGCCTAAGATCATTTCAACAAATCTATCTATCAAGGGAATGTAAGTGTCCATCAAGCAATCTACAATATGATGCAATGTCCTATGGTATATGATACACATGACGAGAAAAGTGTTTAAGAATAGAAAAATGATAACACTCAACATACATTCTTTTAGGGCTTGTGTTTGTGAACTCACTAGGTGGTCTCCACTATTAGAACAAAGCACAAGAGCACTGAGTCTCCTCAACTTAAACACAAAAAGGATGGGACAAGCCCATAAAGTGCAAGTGAGACCCTAGAGTGACAACAAGCTACTCAATTAAGCACACTATGCATAAGTACATTCGCCACACGCACACGCTCAATGCATCACACCCAAGCTAATGAAAGCTCGAAATTTTTGGCCATGTGACAATTCGAAAAAATAGACACTAAAAGACTCAAGACACAAAACGACAACTCAAAAACTTCAAGTCTTCAGTCTCTTGTAAAACTATCTAACCTTCAAAACAAAAAAAAATATTACACTTCTAAAGCAAGTGTATGTGAGGTGATCATGTGAAATTAAAACAAGCATTTGCATTTAAGTAATTTAAGCACAACATTATGCAAAGTATCATGCAATGTATGTTAATGCAATGCTCCCCTTCATTGGATTACTCTCCCTCAATATGTAGTCTCCCAATATGCACAATTGCTACTACAATAGCAACTCCCCTTACCACATTCTACTCCCCCTTTTTGTCATGATATAGGCAAAGGAGTAGTCCCCAACCGGGTCACTTACAGCAAAGAGAGATAGTAGCATACTAGATAATTGCATAATCATATAAGCCACTTTATGCAACTCAATTAATTGAAGAGAAACACATGTGTGAATTAAAAATGCTTTACATACAAGACATATAGCATTCAAGTCCAAAATACAATGGTATTTGGCAAAGCAAATGACAAAGGTTTCAAATAGAATTCAAACCAATTTCACCATTTGTCATGAGAGAAGTAAGGATATAGAGATTTCATTGATTTCAATTTTAAAAGCAACTATATCCAACTTTATAAGCTAAACATGGCATGAGCGACTTTGCACCCTATTTGATTTTTCCGAGAATGAAACCCGTATGATAGTAGTCATGTTCAACAAATAAAGAAAGAGAGACATTTGGATTGTAACATCCTTTGAATGGGTTCAAGATACTTTATTCATTTTGAGTCTCATAAGCTTTTTCACACAAGTTTTCCATTTAAGAAATTGCAATCATCAATTCATGTTTTTTTCAATTTAGCATGTCATTTGAATTTCATGCTTTTCATATGTTATTAGCAAGTCAATTAAGAATCATCATGTCATGGAGATAACTATAGGTCATTCAAATCGTACTTCCTAAGTAGATCTCCTAGTCCAAAAATGCATGTTTGAACATAAATATGACATGGATTGTAATACAAGCATGGTTCACACTTATTGAATTAAAACATATATATATATATATATGCAACCAAGCTTACTCAAACAATCAATAAAGAAGCATAAGATCTTTCAAATTTTTTACATGCATCAAGTATGCAAAAACTCTTTTTGCTTGAGTTTTCTATATGGGGTCAATAACCAAAACTCATCACTCCACAAGACATATCCCAATAGATCTACTAAGTGTTTTAAATCGAGAAAATCTAAGGGCTTAGTAAATAAGTCCACTAGTTGATCATTAGTACCTATATGTTCAAGTACTATGCATTTATTTTCAACTAGTTCTCTTATTAAATGATGGCGGATGTCAATATGCTTAGTTCTAGAATGTTGTACCAGATTCTTGGAAATATTAATAGCACTCATATTATCACAAAAGAGAGTGAGTGTATCTTGGTTGATGTTGGTACCTAGGTTTACAGATTGCGCAGCGGAAGGGTTTTTAAAAATTTTAATGCAATCATAAACTAAACCTATTTGTACAGTAATAATTGAAAGCAATTAAAGAAGGTGAAACGATTTCATACCAACGTTTGTAGGCTCCTTCACTTTAATACGATCTGCTTCTGATTTGAACCACTTGATCTTCCTCGCTATCTCCCGGAACTGGTAACGGCGTGTGGGCGCGTCACGGTACTCAGGAACAAAGAGGATGAATGGAGGTTGAAGAAGAATACACAAAAAACAACTCTTGTTGTATGTATATTTTAGGTTCAGCCACCCAAGAAGAAAGCTTTAAAAAATGTAACTTTTTTTTTTTTTTTTATTCTCGTTGGCTGCACCTTTTTTCTCTTTTTCTTCTTTTGTTTGTTTTTGTATAAGATACAATTCATAAAATCGTCCTTTTAAAATAATATATCATATATATATATATATTGAACTTAAACTAATTAATAAAATCTTTTTAGATATCGAATATCTTTTAAAGATATTAATTAATTAATTTGATTTAATTTGAATTCAAACTCTTTTAAATTCAAATTTAAATATTTAATTAAATGAAAATAAAATAATCAAATTATCTTTTCTTCATTCAAAATTAAATATCAATCAACACCCTCCATCTAATGATTAATTACCCAATTAAATAATCTAATTATTTAATTAACATAATCATTAATATTTATTAATTGAATAATCACATTATTCAATTAATTCCCAAATAGACACGTGTCACTTTTGTAACACAATTAATTGGACAATCCAATTAATTAACCGTGACCCTTGTTACCTAAATCGATCGGGCTAGCAAGGGGACCTAATGGACCCACAGTATTTTGAGCTCCAATAATCCTTAGAAATAATTAATTAAACTCTTTAATTAATATTTCATGATTATTAACTTCGGTGTTATTCCACTAAAAACTCGAAGTTGCACTCTCTCAACTGTAGACATTTTTACACAAACTAATAACTCTTGGTATCCATTGATATAGCTATTACATATGGTATGATCCTCCATAGGTAGTTCATAATTAAAGCTGGGTCATAATGTCCGTTATACCCCTCTAATTATATCTTTCCATTAAATACCATTGATTCGCTAATGAACAATAAATCCTACATTCCTTACGGAATTAGGAGAGCGCTCATATTGTTCAAGCCCCGAATCAACCCTTAAGGGAACTACTATCTACTTCTCACAAGAATGAGTGGATTCCACTATTGTGTGCAGACCTTCCCAGCCACAAGCCAAACCGCAATCCCAACATACGGAGCATATTGATCAGGAATTCAACTCCGACCTCACCCATGGTATATCAAAGACCACGATCTAACCTGAAGGAGTCGATAAGACACTCAGGATTAAGATCACCCACATATAGCCATCATTTGTTGATATATATGAATCTCATCATGTAACAGATCTTGGTGAGAGATTCATGTAGATCATGGCCTAGTCCTATATGATCACATCATACAAGGTGCCTTCATTCTCATATCTCTACATGAATGATCTAGGATAAGATCACCGTACATTACGAAATGGACCGCATCTGTAGATTGACCACAAATAAAGTACCCAGCTTTATTTGCTATCTACGGACTCTTTAGATTGCTCGTTTCAAACTGAATCCATCTGTATATGACATTCATATACTCAGTTTGAAATTACATCCGGCAATCTTGGATGTTAAGTACACATGTTATTATAAATGTATGAGATAATTTGAATGAATAAACTACTTCTTTTATTTATGTTCAATTCACATTTACGAATTACAAGTTTTAGGGCAAAAACCCCAACAGTTGAATCCGTAGTCTACTAGCATTTGCTTTATCCAAAGGAGTTGTGTGCATCCACTTCCCACGGCTATGTACTCAGCCTCGACCGTGGACAAGGAAATTGAGTTTTACTTCTTGCAAAACCAAGACACCAAATTGTTACCTAGAAAGAAGCAATCGCCTGATGTGCTCTTTCTATCATCGCAATTTCTTACCCAATCCGCATCACTAAAGCCAACAAAACTAGCATTAGTGTCAAAAGAGTACCAAATCCCATAATTGGAAGTCTCATTCACATAGCAAACGATTCTCTTAACGGAAGAGATATGGGACTCCTTAGGATCCGATTGGTACCTAGCACACACACACCCACACCCACACCCACACTAAAGGATATATATCGTGCCTCCTTGCGGTCAAATAAAGCAAGCTACCAATCATGCTCCGATACATTGTTTGTTCCACACTTTTTCCACTAGCATTCTTGCTAAGCTTCAAAGTGGTACTCATGGGTGTATCACAATGTTTGGCACTTTCAAGTCCAAACTTCTTCACTATGTTTTTGGCATATTTGGCTTGGGTTATAAAGACTCCATCATTCAATTGCCTAATTTGCAAACCTAGGAAGTAACTTCGCTCACCAACAAGACTCATCTCAAATTCATGAGACCTAACATCAACAAATTTTTGGACCTCGGTGTTGTTGTTAGAGCCACACACTATATCATCAACATATATTTGAGCTATAAAGAGTTTATCATTGTCTTTCTTGATGAATAGAGTCTTGTCAACACTACCCCTTGTGTAGTCATTGTCAACAAGAAATTGAGTGAGGCGTTCATACCAAACCCTCAGTGCTTGTTACAATCCATAGAGAGCCTTCTTGAGGCGATAGACATGGTTGTGGTGGTGAGCATCCACAAACCCCTTGGGTTGTTCAACAAACACTTCCTCTTGCAAGAAGTCATTGAGGAAGGCACTCTTAACGTCCATTTGGTGCAATTTGAACTTGTGCATGCAAAGAGATGGACAAGAGAAGCCTAATGGACTCTATGTTGAGGTTTTTGCCCTAAAGCTTATAATTAGTAAATGTGAAGGAAACATTAATAAAAGAAGTAGTTTATTCCTTCTATATACTTGCCCCATATATTTATATCATGTGTACTTAACATCCAAGATTACTGGATGTAATCTCTAACTAAGTATATGAGTGTCATATATAGAGATATTCAGTTTGAGATATGCAATCTAAAGAGTCTGTATAAAGCAAACAGAGTTGGGTACTTTATTTGTGGCTAATCTACAGCTGCGATCTATTCCGTAATGTAAGATGGTCTTAACCTAGACTATTCATATGGTGATATGAGAATGGAGGCACCTTATATGATGTGATCATATAAGACTGGACCATGATCTATATGAATCTCTCACCAAGATCTGTTACAAGATGAGATTCATATATATCAACAAATGATGGCTATATATGGGTGATCTTAATCCTAAGTGTCTTATCGACTCCTTCAGGTTAGATCGTGGTTTTTGATATACCATGGGTGAAATCAGAGTTGCATTCCCGATCAATAACTCTGTATATTGAAATCACGGTTTGGCTTGTTGTTGGGAAGGTTTGCACACAATAATGGAATCCACTCCTTCTTGTGAGAAGTAGATAGTAGTTCCCTTAAGGGTTGATTCAGGGCTTGAAAAATATAAGCGCTCTCCTAATTCCGTAAGGAATGCAGGATTTATTGTTCATTAGAGAATCAATGATACTTAATGGAAAGATATAATTAGAGGGGTATAACGGACATTATGACCCAGCTCTAATTATGAACTATCTGTGGAGAATCATACCATATGTAATAGCTATATCGATGGACACCAAAAGTTATTGGTTTGTGTAAAAACGTCTACAGTTGAGATAGTGCAGCTTCGGGTTTTTAGTGGAATAACACCGAAATTAATAATCATGAAATATTAATTAAAGAGTTTAATTAATTATTTCTAAGGATTATTGGAGCTCAAAATACTGTGGGTCCATTAAGTCCCCTTGCTAGCCCGATCAATTTAGGTAACACGGGTCACGATTAATTAGTTGGATTGTCCAATTAATTGTGTTACAAAAGTGGCACGTGTTTAATTAGGAATTAGTTGAATAATGAGATTATTTGATTAATGGAAAATGATAATTATGTTAATTAAATAATTAGATTATTTAATTAGGTAATTAATCATAATTGGAAGGTGTTCTTTGATATTTACTTTTGAAAGATAAGATAATGTGATTATTTTATTTTTTAATTAAATATTAAATTTGAATTTAAAACGGTTTAAATTCAAACTTTATTAATATCTAATAAAAGATATCATATATCTTTTAAAAAGGATTTAATAAAAATTGATTAATTTATCTTTTAATAAATAAATAAATATATATATATATGAGATATATGTGTTTTAAAAAAAGAATGAAATTGATCAACAGACGCAGCACATTCACTAAAAGAGAAAACGAATCAGAGGGGGTGCGGCCAAAAAGAATAGAAAAGAAAAAAATATATTTATTTTTTTTGCTTATTATTTTTTGGTGTGGCCGAATTCATCTAACAACAAAACAAAGGTTGTTTTGTGAAATTCTCTTAAAGCAATAGTGTTTTATACCTAGGGGTGAATAGGTATAGTCTCAAATTCTTCCAATATTCAAAAATGCAGAATATAAGAATGAAATGAATACTTGAAATGATATAACAATTGTATAATATGAATCAATTCATGTAAGCATCAATATACAAAAAAATCAATACAAGTGAACATATGGAAGATAAAGAAATATAAAGCGAAAATGAGACACAATGTTTTTACGTGGTGAAACCTCAAAGAGGAAACATCCACGGGTTTAATCCACAACCACCGGCAAAGCAAATCCACTATACGAAAAGGACTTACACACTCAAAGCTATTAATACTATGATATCCACTTCAAGCTATCAAATCTTAATCAACCCTCGGGCTAGTGAATCACTAAGCCTACTTTCTATCCAAGATGTGTCCTACACCTCTAGAGAGCAACTCCCTATCCAAGGCTCTCAAGCCTCTAGGAAGATTTCCTTGCTTAGCAATCTAGATCACTAGGATCCTAGTCAAGCTACCCAAGCTCAACCATCCGGAGTACGCAACTCCTTGCTAAGACTTTTGCTTAGTTATCCGAATCCTCTTTATCCTAACTAAGGCTTCTTGCTTGGCTATCCGGAATCCTTTCCTAGCCAAGTCTTCTTGCTCAAATTAAGGCTTCACTCACCTTAACAAGAGACTTCAACCTTTCACAAGGCAATGATCTAAGTGAACTGCACACAAGCAATATGATGCAATCACAAACAAATAAAACAAGTAGATCAAACACACTCTATGAACATGCAACTAGAGAATCTAGAATAAAGCTATCCCAACTCAATCACAAAATATATCTAGATACCTAAGCATGTGAATTAACATCATTCATATTACTTTTCATCAATCAAATAAGAAAATTAAAGAGATGATCAATAATGAAAGTAAGAAGAAGATGAATCACTTACAAACAAATAAAGCTAGATAATCAATCAAGCTCTATGAACATGCTTACATACATTCTAGGATATGCTTTCAACAATCAATCACAAAAATACCTAGAAATCAAAGCATGTATATCAATAAGAACAAGGTATGAATATTCAATATATCACACTAAAAACCTAGTTCTTAGATCATGAAATTGAATCTAGAAGATAACATGAAGCACATCATACAATCAATTTCTAGACGCAATTTCAAGCAAAATCAAGTCTAGCAAAAATATGTTCAAGAGAGATCACAAAGCTAAACTCAATTAACTAATCAATCATACAAACCTAGCATATGATTTAACATACTTCTCAACATATTTCAACAATCAATTAGAAAGAATCAAAGAGATGATCAAGAGAAATTGAAAAGAAGAAATTTCACATACAACACTTGAGTCTCGGACTGAAATCCGCCAACTGTGAAAAATCACGAACTCAAATGACTCTAAAAATGCTTGGGGTTTTTAGCTCTCTTCAAGACCAACATTTTTGGCTTCTAGATCACTCAATTTCGAGTTCATATAAGAGAGTTATGATCGAAATAAGAAACCTAATCAAACAAACCTACAAATGATGAGACTCGGAGTGAAATCAGCTTGATGCGAAAAATCACGACCTCAATTGACTATGAAACTGCTTGAGGTTTGTGCCTCTCTTCAAGACCAACATTTTGGGCTTTTGAATCACTTGATTTGGAGTTGAAATGAGAGAGATATCATCAAAACAAGAAATCAAAAGTTGTAGAGAATTCTGCACGAGATTTCGAATATAATTGGAGGGAAAAGAGATGGAGAAGAGAGGGGATTCGAAGGCCAATCAAAAAGTGCCACGTCACACATCCCGTGTGGGGCACGTGTGCCACATGGGGGCAGAGAGGGACTCTGGCCGTGTGGCACACGTGGTCCTCCTTGCTTGGCCTTTGGCCGAGCAAGCTCCCTCGCGCACCTCTCGCGATCTTCAACCGTATACGGGCATCCGAACTCCGAATTCGAATCCGTTTTTGGATTATGAACCATGAATCCCTCACACACAACGAAGACTAAAAAACTTTGACAAAAGGTTGGGAATTCATCTCAAAAAATGACGATGAAGACAACTCAACGAATGAGGATGCAAAGTAGCATAACTACGTCGTATGGACTCGAAACTTAATGAATGAGAAACCGAAATGACCAGAACTCAATAAGGAATCAAATAAGATCATTTTCAAGTCCAAAACATAAGAAACACAAATAAATAAACACTATGAAACACAAGCATGCCATATCTAAGCGATAGTGAGAAAACATGCAATTCTACAAGATTGTTGACAATGAGATAAATGCATGTGCATACTAAATGTGTGTGAAAGTGTTATACCAAATGTTTGAACTATAATGCAGGGACACACATGTATGAATTGTGTGTGTGTGCGCTTACACCTTGCAAGAGGAAGAAGAATCTTGATACCTTAGCATCCAAGTATGTGATGTTCCCCTTAAAGACGATATTTGCACAAGATGTTGCTTCTTCACCTTTGAGGCTCCTTTCTTCCAAGAAACACCTAAGCAACTACTAATACAAATATAGAGAGTTTTGCAATGGAATCGAGCCAATACAAATAAAGGATCTTACATTTTGTATTTCCTTTCCTTTACCTCCATACATGTTCCTGAATACCGTGACGCACCCACACGCCGTTACCAATTCCAAGAGATAGCGAGGAAGATCAAGTGGTCCAAATCAAGAGCAAATCGTATTAAAGTGAAGGAGCCTCCTACGTAGGTATGAAGAAAATTATTTCTTCTCTTCTCTTTTATATATTTCGATTTCGATATCTTGTTTTACTGTTCCGAGAAATAGATCCTAGGGTTTACTAATCGCAGTATTTCTTTATGAAATAAAAAATTTTAAAAGTCCCTTCCACTGCACGATAGGTAAACCGGGGTCCTAGCACTCTAAATGGGCAACAAGAGCAAATGTCTCCTCAAAGTCGATACCCTCAATTTGAGAGTACCCTTGTGTAACAACTAATGTCTTGTTACACACAATCAGGGGCGAACCCACATAGAGACCAGGTAGGGCCCATGCCCTACCTCAATTTTTTTATAAAAAAAAAAAATTAAAAAAAAAAAAAAAAACTGATTTTATATTATATATATATATACATATTTATTAAGAATTGTTATCCACATATTGCTATTGGTATAGCTAGTAGTTGGTCTTGCTTTTTACACTATGGTGCTCGGTTCAAATCCCATCTCAAGCAAAGAAGTCTTCTTTTATTCAGTTTTATTTTCTAATTTTTTATGTGCCTTTTTTTATTCAATTCTATCTTCTAATTTTTTATGTCTTATTTATTTTACTATCATTTCCGATTCATTTTCTCTATTCCATCGTTGTCAATTTCGTAATTACCATTAATTTGTGTTTACTTAATTTATATTAAATTATGTATTATTATTTTGAATTTTTATTATTTTTAATATTTTTAATTTGACATACCTAACTCGTCCTATCAATAAACCCTAAGATCTCATACTTTACTTTATTGGATTAAAATAGTCAATCTATTACTATAATTCATTTTATCTTATCCTTAGTATTTTTCTTTATTTTATAGTTTTAATTTATTTAGAATCAATAAATCAATAATTTACCAATAATTTGAAGAATAAAAATTTTTAAAAAAAATGTCTAGTAATAGTTATTAATAAATTATTTTTGTATAAATTTAAATTGAATTCATTATAAATACTGTTGACGGTGATTTTTGGATTGCCACGCGTCCAACAATAATAATATGTTTATGAATGCAAAATAATAATAATGTACGCAAGACACAGATTTTTACGTGGAAAACCCTAGAAAGGGAAAAAACCACGGTGCCTATGAAGGCAGAGAAATATCACTATGAATTCTTTGAGAATACACACACAATGCTCACTTTCTTCTCTTGTAAGTATCAATTGTTCATGATGTCCATCCCCATTATAATGAATACATGGCTGTATTTATATGGTTTTATCTAGGGTTCTCCTAGTTCTTGTCGTATAGGTGGTGGATTTATTAATTAGAATCCTGCTAAGATTTAGGTAGAGTAGATTGATTATGACTTGTTTCCTATTTGGTGTTTATCCTTCTAGAAGCTTAGATTTCTTTCCTGATTAGACTTCTCTGGTACTAGAGAGGAAATAAGGATATTTCTTTATTGGAATATTATCCTAAGATTCCGTATCTGTGCAGATCTCTTCCTGATATGGCATATCTTGGTAAGACTGTATTTCCCGTTTCTGGCTGAGCAGAATCTTGGCCGAGTAGACTTGGCCGAGCAGAACCTTGGCTGAACAGAATCTTGGCCGAGCAGACTTGGCCGAGCAGAACCTTGGCCGAGCAAACTTGGCCGAGCAGAACCTTGGCCGAGCAGACTTGGCCGAACAGAACCTTGGCCGAGCAGAATCTTGGCTGAGCAGAACCTTGGCCGAGCAGAATCTTGGTCGAGCAGACTTGGCCGAACAGACTTGGTCGAGCAGAACCTTGGCCGAGCGGATTCCATCTGCAGATGGCCCCTCGTATGGTGCTGTCATGTATTCATGTTGACCATTTTGATAACGTGTCTCACATTTGACTTTTGATGATGTGGAATCACTATATTTCCGCATTACCCGCTATCCTTACTGATGTGTCATGCTGACAAAAAACCCCTATAACAAATACAAAACAAAATTTTATATTATAAAATTAGGTGGTAATTTATTCTTTTAATTTTTTTTCATTATTTATTTTGTTTTTCTTGTTATTATTTATTTTTTAATATTTTTTCTTGTTTTTATTTCTTTTTTAATGTAATATTATTTAATTCATCTGAGTAAGTATTCTATTTATTTTATTTTGTCTAAAAAAACTGTTTTACTATGATCTTAATTTTTCAGTATTTTTTCATATAATTGCGATTTTAATTTATTCAAGTGCCCTACCTGACTAAAATTTCTAGGTCCACCACTGCGTACAATGTTGTCATCCTCATCGGATCTGTTCATATATATCAACTTGGTGTGAAATTCCCTTTAAAGTGTTTTATACCTGGGTGGAGGGTGAATAGGTATAGTCCCAAATTCTAAAGATGCGGAATATAAGAATGAAAATGAATACTTGTAATGATATAGCAATTATATATTATGAATCAATTCATGTAAGCATCAATATACAAAAGAATCAATACAAGAGAACATATGGAAGATAAGGAAATATAAAGCAAAAATGAGACACAATGTTTTTACGTGGTAAAACCTCAAAGAGGAAACATCCACGGGTTGAATCCACAACCACCGGCAAAGCAAATCCACTATATGAAAAGAGCTTACACACTCAAAGCTATCAACACTATAACATCCACTTCAAGCTATCAAATTCTAATCACCTCTCAAAGGCCTAGTGAATTACCTAGCCTACTCTCTATCCAAGATGTATCCCACACCTCTAGAGAGCAACTTCCTATCCAAGACTAAAAAGCCTCTAGGAAGATTTATTTGCTTAGCAATCTAGATCAAGAGATCCTAGTTAAGCTATCCTAGCTCAACCATCCGGAGTATTAAACTCCTTGCTAAGACTTCTTGCTTAGTTATCCGAATCACCTTGATTCTAACTAAGGCTTCTTGATTGGCTATCCGGAAACCTTTCCTAGCCAAGTCTTCTTGCTCAAATCAAAGGCTTCACTCACCTTGACAAGAGACTTCAACCTATTACAAGGCAATGATCTAGGTGATGTAAATGATGCAAACACACACAAATAGAGTAAGTAGATCAAACGCACTCTATGAATATGCTTAATGATAATCTAGAATATACTATCAACACACAATCACAAATCTATCTAGAAATCAAAGCATGTCAAAAACAATAAGAACAAGATTAGGATATTCAATATATGTCACAAAAATCTTAGTTCTTATATCAAGAAATTGAACCTAGAAGATAACATGAAGCACATTATAAAAACAATTTCTAGAATCAATTTCAATCAATCTCAAGTCTAGCAAAAATATGTTTAAGAGAAATCACAAAGCTAAACTCAATTAACTAATCAATCATACAACCCTAGCATATGATCTAACATACTTCTCAACATATTTCAACAATCAAATAGAAAGAATCATAGAGATGATCAAATTAAATTGCAAGAGAAGAAGTTTCACATACAACTAATGGACCTCGTACTGAAAATCAGAGCGCTGTGAAAAATGACGAAATCAAATGCCTCTGAAAATGCTTGGGATTTGTAGCTCTCGTCGAGACCAACAATTTTGGCTTTTGAATCACTCGATTTCAAGTTCGTATGAAGAAGTTATGATCAAAGTAAGTAAATCAAAATCAAGAACATTTCTGCAGAAATCAGATTTGATGATGTTCAAGTTGTTTGAAAATGGAGGGAAGAGAAGTCATTTGAAGGAGAAGGAAGAGGGACATTTTTGTCCAACAAAATAGGCCAGACCAGCCTTGCCCACATGTGGGGCGCGTGTGCTACACGTGGCCAGAGAGCTGGCTGGGCCGTGTGGCACTCGGCCTCCACACGTGGAAGCCTTGCCATGGCCTTTGGCCATGAAGCTTCTCCCGCGCACCTCTCACGTTCTTCAACCGTATTCGGGCATCTGAACTCTGATTTCGAATCTATTTTTGGATTACAAACCACAACTCCCTCATGCACAAGGAAAACTATGAAACTTTGACAAATGGTTGAAAATTCATCTCAAAAAATGACGATGAACACAACTCAACGAATGAGAACGAAAAGTAGAGTAGCTATATCGTTTGGACTCGAAACTTAACATATGAGTAACTGAAATGATCGGGACTCAATTAGGAATCAAATAAGACCATGTTCAAGTCCAAAACACAAGAAACACAAACAAATAAACACTATACAACACAAGCATGCCATGTCTAAGCGATAGTGAGAAAACATGCAATTTTACAAGATTGTTAACAACGAGATGAATGCATGTGCATACTAAATGTGTGTGAAAGTGTTATACCAAATGTTTGAACTATGATGCAGGGACACACATGTATGAATTGTGTGTGTGCGTGTGCTAACGCCTTGCAAGAGGAAGAAGAATCTTGATACCTTAGCATCCAAGTAAGCGATGTTCCCCTTGAAGACGATATTTGCACAAGATGTTGCTTCTTCACCTTTGAGGCTCCTTTCTTCCAAGAAACACTTAAGCAACTACTAATAAAAATATAGAGAGTTTTGCAATGGAATCAAGCCAATACAAATAAAAGATCTTACATGGTGCCTATCACATGAGTGATTTTAGGCCTAGGAACTAGAGTCCAAACCTCATTCCTTTCGAATTAGTTTAGCTCTACTTGTATGGCAAGAACCCAAAATTCATCATTCAAGGCTTCATCAACCTTTTTGGGTTCTATTTGAGAGGTGTAGCATGTAAAGCTAATAAGATTAGCTATTTGGCGCCTAGTCCTAACACCCTCATTTACCACTTCAATGATGTCATCTTTATTATGGAGTTTCCTAACCCATGGAGCGGGTTAATTAGAGTTCAAGAGAGAAACTCTATCAAGAGGTTGAGTGGCCTTTTCATCAAGGTTGGACGTCCCAATCTTAGGAGTTTCTACAACCTTCTCTAAGGGAGAGTCATCTTTTCTAGCAACCTCCTCCTCATGGTTAATAGACTTGAGCCTTTCATCATCAATGACAACATTGGATGATTCCATGACACTTCGAGTCTTCAAACTGAAAACTCTATAGGTTCTACTATTCAAGGCATAGCCAATAAATATACCCTTATCACTCTTAGCATCAAATTTGCCAAGTTGATCACAGTCATTCAAAATGTAACATTTGCTTCCAAAAGAATAGAAGTAGCTAACATTTGGTTTTCTTCCTCTCCACAATTCATAGGAGGTTTGCCTAGTGTCGAGCCTTAGGAAAACTCTATTCCCTATATAGCAAGCTGTATTGACGGCTTCAGCCCGTAGGTTCCTAGGGACATTTTGCTAAGCAACATCACACGGGCCATCTCTTGAAGGACCCTATTTTTCCTCTCAATAACTCCATTTTGTTGAGGTGTCCTATGAGCCGAAAACCCATAGGAGATGCCAAAGCCATTGCAATAGCTTTCAAAAATGGAATTCTCAAATTCTCTCTCATGGTCACTTCTAATCCGTTTAATGCTTTTAATCTTAGAATTCATTTCATTTTGAAGTTTAGTACAAAGCATTTTAAACTTGTCAAAAGTTTCGGATTTTTCTCTAAGGAAATATGTCCATGTGAACCTAGAGAAATCATCTACACAAACAAAAATGTATCTCTTTCCACCTAAACTCTCAGTTTGCATGGGACCCATAAGATCCATGAGGAAAAGCTCTAGGGGCTCCTTGGTGAAGAGATACTTGCCCTTCTTATACATGCTTTTGGTTTGTTTCCCTTGTTGGAAATGTCCACAAACACCATTGGCTTTCTTCCTAAGCTTGGGAAGGTCACGCACAACATTGAACTTATCTAAGATCCGTAGATCACGATAGTCCATGTGGCCAAGTCTTTCATGCCATAACTCAATTTGCTCATCCTTGGACACATTGTTAGAGACTATTCTAGCTTCAAGACAATAGCAATTGTCGCTAGATCTCATACCTTTCAACAAGGTTTATCCATCGGGCTTTAGGATTGAGCAATCATTTTTGCTAAACAAGACGGAATATCTTTTATCACTAAGATGAGATATGTTTATCAAATTGGCTTCCAAGCCATCAACATATAAAGCATTGGATAAGGAAGGTAATCCGGGAACGGAAATGGTTCCTTTCCCTACGACTTTCTTTTTGGATCCATCACCAAAAGTGACACATCCTCCTTCCTCCATGACAAGAGTCTCAAAGAAACTCTTGTTTCCCATCATGTGCTTAGAGCACCCACTATCTAAGTACCAAAAGTTAGAAGAATTTGTCTTCAAGGCAATTTGAGCAACATGGCAAAAATAAGCGTCTCTTCTAATCTACCTAGGTGAAACATTTTTCTCCCTAGTGGTCAATGGTACATGGGCCCTAGATGTCCTAGGATCATGCAAATTAATTCTATCATTCCTAGGAACATGCATTATGGCTCTACTCTTTTTCTTCTCAATCATGCTTTTAGTTCTACGCATTTTAATATACCGAAAGCAATTTGGTCTAATATGACCAATAATACCACAATAATGACATGTAGGGATGAAGTTAGGAATCATACCTTGTCCTTGTGCATGCATGAGAGCCTTCCCATGTCTTTGTGGTTGAATTGGTTCATTTCTTCTTCGTTGTTGAACCAGTCTAGCTTGCTTCCTTAGTTGCTTTTGCATGATTGGTTTCTTTCCTTTTTGAGCCACTTGTAGAGGAAAGTTGGCTTGAGGAACTCTTGTGGGTTAAGCTTGAGGTTGTCTTCTTGGCTCCACTTTCACTTGTGCACTATGTGAACACTGTCCTAGATCAATATTCTTCCCAAGATTTTGCACCGGTGAAGTTTCTTTCTTACCCAAGCTCTTGAAAAACACGGTCTTGTGAGGAGTAGAGGACTCCTTGCCATCTTCAAATCCTAGACCTCTCTTCTCATAAGGACTATTTCCAACACTTAACATAAGGTCAAGTTTTTCAGTGCAAGAAGTCATCCTTGTCATTGACCCTTTAACCTCTTCAAGTTCCCTCTTCAAACCTTCTTCATTCTTCCTAGATCAGTCTAACTCCTTTCTTAGCTTATCTTCATTTTCCATGGATCTCACCACTTTTTCACTCAAGTCATCAACCTTGATAGAAAGCTCTAAATTTTCTTTTTTTAACCTTTGGATTTCTCTTTTTTTTTTCAACCTTGAGCTTTCAAATTTGACCATGAAGTCTTCAAGATCCATTTTCTCCACATGTCTATTTGTGGAGTTAGATGAGGAGTCATTTTCACTTTAGTCAATCTCCTCTTGATTCTCTTCCTCCTCTTCACTAAAACCTTTGCTCTTGTGGGAGGAGACAAAGGCTATGAAGTTAGCCATGAGTTCTTCATCATCCGAAGACTCATCCCCTTCATTGGAGTCATCACTTCCACTCCAAGAGACGGCCATCACTTTACCCCTCTTGTTCTTCAAATTTCCACAATAGGGTGCAACGTGTCCTATACCGCCACATTCATAGCATTGGATCCCTTTCTTTTCACTCTTCTCTTGCCTAGGATCAAACTTCTTGAAGAGAGCCTTTTTCTTTAAGTCTTAGCCCTTGGATCCAAAACCCTTCTTCTCAGACTTGTAGAATTTCTTGAACCTTCTTATTAACAAGGCCATTTCTTCGTCCGAGTCATCATTCTCCTCCTTCTCAACTTTGGAGGCTTTCAAAGCAATTCTCTTTTGCTTTTTAGAAGGTGTGGAGGTAAGACCCATCCTAGACTCATAAGCTAGAAGTCTCCCAATCATCTCACTCAGCTTCATATCCTTATAGGGGCTATTCTCCTCTAAAGCCGTAACATTGGACTCAAACCTATCGGGAAGTGATCTCATTATCTTTTGTTTGATCCTCCTATCCGAGTAAGGGTCACCAAGTTGATGACATTGGTTGACTATGTCCACCAACTTGATATCAAAGTCATTGAAGCACTCATTCTCCTCCATCTTGAGCATCTCAAATTGAGTTTGGAGGACTTGAAGCTTGGAGTCCTTCACTACTTCGGTACCCTCATGTGCAACTTCTAGGATGTCACACGCCTCTTTAGCGATCCTAGTATTTTGAAACAATTTATATTGATTCTCATCCATTGCACATAGGATGGCATGCATCGCCTTCCTATTCCACTTTGATGCCTCAAACTCTTGCGCATTCCATTGCGCCTTAGGCTTGAGTACATCCTCTCCTCCACCCGTAGGTGTCATCATAGGTGAGGTGTAGCCTTCTTCGACCGCCGTCCATGCCCGATCATAGATTTGACATATATACGACTCCATCTTCCCTTTCCAGGAGGAGTAATTCATCCCGGTGAGTAGGGGAGGCCTTATGCTCGAAGCACCCTCATTGCCACCACCATTTCCATTCATAGTGTATAATGAATGAAATGAAATGTATGCAAAATACATGAATGAACAATAAACACACAAATGCAAAACATACTAAAAGTGAGCAAGGATCACCTAAGTATATTTAGGAACCCGCTCTGATGCCAATTGAAACTAATTAAGGTGTGTACAATATAAGTCTAGAGGGGGGTGAATAGATTTTATTCGATTTTACATCATTTTCGTGTATAGTCAAGATTACGAAAATATCTCTATCTAGTCAATATAAAATATCAAGTGTAGAAGTGCGGAATAATAAATGACACAAGATATTTACGTGAAAACCCTCACGGGAAAAACCACGGGCTAGTAAGTGCGCCACACTCGGACCTCGAATCCACTAATTGTAATAGAGTATACAGCCTAGGTTGACTTTAACCTTTCACGGCCTATAACCCCCTACTACTACTACCCGCGGACCTATAAAAGCGGACCTAGTCCAATTTGCTTGTGGCCTAAGCAATCTTAGCCACAAGTCTTACTTCTCAATGAAGAGATAATATGGCCTATGTGAATATATGAAATGCTCAAAATGCAATTAGGGCTAGGGAACCCTATATGCTTATCTAGGATGATGATATTGCAATTAAAACAATCATAGATATCAATAGCTAAATGACATGTCAAATAGCTTAGCTAAACATAGATTATGAAAATCTAGATAGCAATCACAATACAACACTCAATCAATACATCACAAATAATCTATATCTTGTATTTAGCGTATGATCTAAAAACATGCAAGTAATTAAAGAGATGTCTTAATATGAAAAACACTAAAATTAGATGAAATTAGTGAAAAACATACCAAGGAAGATGTGATGATGCAAAACCATGCATGGATGCATCCTATATGGTCATGGATGATCCTTGATGAACTCTAATGAACAAATGAAAAGCTTTGAGTGTTTAAAGGTGAGTTCTTGATTGATTTTCTCTCAAGTGTCTCTCTTTTGATCTTCAGGGTTCTAAGAGTCAAAGAACTAGGTTCAGAGAATGAGAAAATGGTATATTTATAGACATCAAGAACAGGGCATGTGAAAAGACAAGTTTGCCCCTGAACCTCACGATCGGCGGTTGTAATCGGTGGCTAGGCCGATGATCACAACCACCGAATTGAACCTGAGAAAAAACAGAGGAACAAAGGATGTTTCTTTCGACGATT
The DNA here is from genome assembly GCA_954870605.1 of Acer campestre. NCBI lineage: Eukaryota > Viridiplantae > Streptophyta > Magnoliopsida > Sapindales > Sapindaceae > Acer > Acer campestre. The sequence continues at coordinate 19,154,263 of OX940804.1, forward strand.
TTATAACCGTCGATCTAACCATAGAATTAACCCGAGAGATTATAATCAATCAGGTATGAATGGCGGTTTCAAACAGCAGTCATAGCCGCCAATCGTAACCATAGAATCAAACCAAAGACTTCTGGACCAAAACGGCGGTTTCATAACCGCCAATTCACCAAATATGGTGAAACTAAAGGAGAAACCAAGGCAATCTCCAATGGCGGTCTTCGTGCAAAACCAAGCACACTTTTGTGCAAGCGCGGATGTTTCCAAATATATTCGGGAAACGAATTACAAGACATATAAACACATAACAAGATACAACAACAAAGTGCTAGAGTGTAATGTGACATGTGAAGAGCATGTACACATATGCAAGTATGTACACATATGCAAGTATGCTAAGTGTGTGTGTGCTACTAAATCTCTTCAAAGAAAACTAAGCACTAGAGATATACCTTTAGAGTGCTTCTTCTCTTGAGGTCTTGAAAGCCTAAGCTACCCTTACATCAAAACCCCAATATATGGTTTGTCCACGAAATAAGTCAATCAATAAATGAGACCTTACAATAGCTTTACAATTGTAAGAGTTTTTAAGTCTCGTATTTGGGTTTGTTTGGTATGGTTTTTTGATAAGTTTCTAGAGTAGATCATTTACTAATAGAATTTTTATTGAGTAGAACTTTTAACAAAAAAAGTTTTGGTTGTATAAATTATAAAAAAGGTATTGGCAATATATTTTTAAAAAGGGCTTTTAGTTGTATAAATTACAAACAAAAAAAAAAAGTGTTGATAATATATTTATAATGAAAGAGTTGTATGGTAGAATATCTATAATTTATAAAGGGTTGTTGAGACAATTCATATGTTTTTTTTATAAAAAATAAAATAAATAAAAATTAAAAAGCTAAAAATGAGTTTTTTTGGGAAAGCCCAAATTTTAGGCTTCTCCTAGTAGATATAAAATAGCTTTTATAAAGGGTTGTTAAAACAATTTATATATTAAAGAAACTGTTTTGAGTTTTACCAAATAATTAAAATTAATAAATAAATAAATCTCAAAACAGCTTCTAGCATTAAGGAAGCACTTTTGATCCTTACAAAAGTAATACCAAACACACACTCAAAAAAAAAAAAAAAAAAAAAAAAAAAAATTTATCAAATGTGCTTATTCTCTTTGAGTTTACAACATGTTACCAGCACAAGTGTATGTAAGTAAAGAGTATCTCCAAAAGAGTGATTTACTTACAGCACAATATTGCAACCTAGAGATTGTAAAATTAAAATAAAAGAGCTAGAAGCTCTGAATAATAAGATTTTTAATCCATAAGAAGTTGAAGTTCTTGATTTCAATTTGGTCAGAACTTGAAGTTCTGATTTTCAACCTGAAGTTCTGGATTTATTTATTGTTATGCAATATATTTATTATTATGCATTTTATTTATTTACTTTTATTCAATTTATAATGGAGCAATTTGGTCGCCCATCTAGAACCTGAATTTTCTGGATTTATTTATTATTATGCACTTATTTACTTTTATGCAATTTATTTATTATTAGAACTCGAAGTTCTGAATTTCAATCCAATCAGAATTGGAAGTTCTGAATTTCAATCCAGTCATAACTAGAAGTTCAAAATTTCAACCTAAAGTTCTGGATTGATTTATTATTACGCATTTATTTATTTTTATGCAACTTATGAGATTAGCATAGTAAGCCAATCTACCAGAACCTGCAGTTCTTGATCTATTTATTATGAAATTTATTTATTTGCATTTATTTATTTATCTGCAATTCTTGAAATTAGCTAGGCCAACCTACCAGAACCTGCAGTTTTAGAATTTATTTATTATGTCTTTTATTTATTTGCATTTATTTATTTATATTCAATTAATAAGCTAAGCTTGGCTATGGTGATTGATCCAGAACCTGAAGTTTCTGGATTTATTTATTAAATTTATATTAAAGTTAGAGTGGTTTTGCTAACTGATCAGAACTTGAAGTTCTGAATTTTAATTTCATTACGAACCTGAAGTTCTGGATTCACTGTTATATACATGCATACCAGAATTTGAAGTTCTAAATAAAAGGGTGACTTAAATTTATATTGTTGGATAAATTACATACACTTGAAACTCTACAAATGAATACAAATCAGATTATGAAGTTCTACCTATTGATTATGTTAAAACATAATGTCCTCAATTTCAAACTAATCAGAATTGAAAGCTCTGAATTCAATTTAAATTGTGATATTAAAATTTTAATATCAAAGTTTATCAAAACTAGAAGTTTTTGAAACTAATCAAGTTATGGTTATTTCATCTGGAAAGACCTAAAGTTTTCTAAATTTTTATGTATGAACCTATAGTTAATGGTTAAACCGATAGTTCAAAAAATCAATATGATTCATGATTTTGTTTTATCTCATATTTATAAAGTGATATGTTTACATATCATTCATTTGAGGAAGAAATCTACACATCCCAGTAGGATGTTGTGAGTAACATAAAAGGATGTAAGATCCTAATATCACGTATAATGAAATTGGAAAGTATATTTTATCCATTTCGTACTTGGTCCTAAAAGAACAATGTCAAGAGATTAAATTTGAATATGTTTTTATTCATAAGATATCAAAACATAACCTAAAAGTGAATGTTAATTTGTAAAGGACAAAACAAAAGGTTTACAAAATAAACTTATTGAAAAAGTTATTATTTCTGATGAGATATAAATGGCATTACACATAATGTCCTAAAAATTCCCAGAAGGAAAAAATATATGTCTTTACTAAATGATGTTGATTTGAATAATGAATTATCTATCGTTGAAACGTGAGATGATTATATATGTCTTGCCAATAGTACAAGAACAAAATATTGTCTTGCTGAAGGTTAATACCATATCAGATCCATCATATCTGATTGAAGGCTTCGGAAGAGTCATAAATTCATTACCAAATTGTGCATTGGTGATGTTTTATATTTGTTGACAGTGATTTCTGGATTATGTAGAATTAATCGCACGTCCAACAAGTTTGTTTGAATTGATAAGTGAACTATAAAGTGAAAGCAGAAATCAATCACTCAAGATAGAGAATTTACGTGGAAAACCCAAAAAGGGGAAAAAACCACGGTTGCCAAAGGCAGTGGGTGGAAAAACTTCACTATGAATAATATGGGTTATACACTCAATCTCTCTCTCACTTCTAGCATGTTGTTGCATTAACTCTAGTGATGGTGTTTTTGGGTCTATTTATACGTACTTAGAACCATAATTCTTCTTATACAAGTAAGGAAGGATGGTGAGGTTTAATAGAATTATAACTTGTCGGGGTCGTCTTGATCTTCTTTCCTGTTCCGTGTATCTTGCATATTAAATGAGATAGATTTGTTGCTTGATCAGGATTATGAAACCTTCAAGGAAAGTTGTTTCCTTATCGAAGTCTACTACAAGGTGCCTTGTTTGAGTGTGATTCTTTTCCTACATATTTGAGTCGTAACTACCCCCTACATTTCCCGCGCTTATGCCTAACTAATCGACTATCTAACCCGGCCAGATCTCTTTTTATTCTGATCAAACTCCTTCACCTAATAGGTTTTAATATCTCGATTAGATTACTTTTAGATGATCGACTAGTTTCCCGACCAGGTTATCCTTACCCGATCAGCTAGTGATTCCCGACTATTTGGGTAATCCTGACCAAGTCTTGAGACCGGCTGTTGGTCATCTAGGGCTAGCCTTTTCTTCTTGACTTTGATGACATGGCACATCCAATCTCTGTATCTTCTAGTAGTCTTGCTGACATGTCAATCATCCAAATTTTACTAATAACATTATTATTCAAGCAAACCCATGAGAAATCTGTTTAGTTCAAAGACATATAAGCTCATTATTGAGAAGCTGCGTGCTTTCTCATTTGGATTATATTATATTGTTATAAAAATGTAGTTATTTATATAGTCATGAACCAGAAGTTTTCAGATCCAAAAATACTTATATTTTGACATGATCGTTTTGGTCACCCAGGATCTACAATGATGTGTAAGATCATCAAAAAAAATTATGTATATCAATTAAAGAGTCAGAAGATTCTTTAATTCCATAAAAATACATGCACTGCATGTTCACAATGAAGATTAGTAATAAGATCATCTCATTCTAAAGTTGGTTTTGAATCCCCATCATTCAAGGGGATACATGTGAATCTATTCATCCACCAAGTGAACCATTTCATTATTTTATGATTTTAATTGATGCATCTATGAGATGGTCACATGTTTATAATCAAACACCTCCATATTACTTGCATAGATTATCAATTTTTGGACACAATTTCCAGATTATCCAATTTAGTCAATGCATCGTTGTAATGTTGGTGAATTTACTTCCAAGACATTTGATGAATATTATAAAACAGTTGGGACTGATGTTGAACATCCATATATACTCGTATTTAGAATGGATCAGCGGAATCATTTATCAAACATCTCCAGGTAATTGCGATAACTTTATTATTACAAACACAATGACCAATTTATATATGGGACATACTATTTTATATGTTTCTTCATTAATCTCGGACTCATTGATTATTATCATTATTCACCATTACAACTAGCACATGGTCATTGACTTGCTCGTTTTTAAAATATTTGATTGTGTTGTATATGCCCTTATTGCATCTTTTGGCTGTGGGATAGGATTTCTATATCATTTTGAGATTTATGTTGATATTGATTAATCTTCTATTATTGGATATTTTAAACTTCTGATAGATGATTTTTATCCACGATCTGCATTTTGTTATTTTGATAAATTTTCCTATCATTAGAAGAATGGAAAGTTTCCACATAAAAGAAGAGAAAATGAAAAGTTACTCTGTATACAAAAGAGAAATATTAGTTCTCTATATATGTAATGAATGTGTCTCATTTCAATATTTGTACTATTCAATACAAATACCAAATATAATTGATCATCAGATGACTATTAATTAGTTACCAAATATATTTATAGAATAGATTAAAGGTAACAAAATCTTACAAGTTGCCAACTCATAAACCTGAGTGATTGTTCCAGAGGAACGATCTGAGCAAAAGGCAACAAACGAATCATCTGATGTTTATCATAAGTTTATAAACTTGTAATTCGAAAAGTATTGTTAAATTCCCTAGAAGAGGAAAGTAAATTATCAGAATCATAATGCGGACAAAACTCGAGTTATATATAAATAAATCCATTTTCTATATATCAACTCTAAAAGAGTTAGATATCCCTAAAGAGACATAAATTCCTGAAGAGACAAAATCCCCTGAAGTGGGAGAAGTCCCTGAAGAGACATAAGTCCTAGAAGTGACTAAGGGCTCGTTTGGGATAACTTTTACTTTTAGTTTTTGACGATAAAAGAAGAGAAGTAAAAGTCTAAGCTTTTTCGTAACTATTTAGATATTGTATTTCAAAAGACCTTTTGTTTCCACAAAAGCTTTTAAGACTGTTTGGTTGAAACATTTTAAATTGGCTTTTAGTTAAATATACCCATAATGCCCTCATTAGAATAATAAATTAATAACATAGGTAAAATTTGTTAATATTTACATGTTTTTAATTAAAACAATTAATTTTTTTTACAATAATTAAAACAATTAATTATGATACCAGTAGTGTAATAATAATAAATTTTTTATAAATAAACGTAATACATAAATGAAAACGAAATGGTAAATGCATTTCCTTTAATAAATATAATAGATAACAATAAAAATAAAATGTTGACAAAGTCAAACAAAAAAATTTTAAAAAAAAATCTAAACCTAAATTTTTTATTTTGCCAATAGCCACCACAACCATTCATCATATTTCAACCACAACCAAACATCAAAGCAGATCTCCCAAATCCCATCTCCCAACAGCCCATCTTCTTCATCTTTTTCAATTTCCACTCCAACTTTTAAATCTCCACTCATCAATCTTACATTAATTATTTGATCCCCAACAGTTGGGTCATCACAGTTTCAATAGAATGATGATTTAGTATCAATTGTTGCTGGACCATTCCTCCATGAACAATTCCTCTTCCTTTCACTACTTCTTCAAACCCTTCAGGCAATACTCACTATTTCTTTCTGTCTTCAAGCTTAACTTGATCATTGAAGAAGGCAAACCTGGTAGAGGATTCATCAGATAACCAATTGTGACAGAACTAACAATGGTGGAGTTCTTTAAAATCGTATCAATGGTGGAGTTTTAATTGAGAGCGAAATTGTTGGGTTTCCATGGAAATTACGTAAAAAAAATATATAAAAAAAAAATTGCTTAATGGCACGGATAGCCCCAAAATTATACGTGTATTGTTCATTTGCCCCCTGAATTCTTAAAATGGTCACTAAACCCCTTGAACTGTCTGAAATTGTCAACAAGTGTCGGAATCCAGATGGAAATCACTTTCCGTCTCTAAATCGCGTCACGTGACTTCCATGTGCGATTGTAGTAAAGGGTAAAATGGGAATAACAAAATTAAAGCATATAATTAAAAAAAAAAAAATCTGATATTAAATATTTAAGATAAAAAAAAAATTAAAAAGAAAAAAATCTTTAAAAATTACATTTCTCAAAAACTCTCTCTCAATCTAATCTAATGTCTTCTTCATGATTGAAATTACATTTCTCACAAACTCTTTCTATTCACTTGATCTTTTGTCTCTCAATCTGATCTATCTTCATCTTCTTGTTCTTCATCAAATTCATGATCAATTTTTTCCATAAATCTCACATACCTGCAAAATCAAAGCTCAAACAAATCAGAAATTCATCTAAAAATGTCTAGGGCATGACACCGGGTTCCAAGAAATTCAACAAATTAGAAATTCTTTACGTTTTTTTTTTCTTCCAAATTCCATATCTCTTCACCTTTCAAGATCTTCAACTTTTTTTTTTTTAATTTGGTTGAGTATTTGACTTTTGTTTGATGAAGAGTTGTTATTGTATGGATACACTATATGTGGATTTTTTATTTTATTTTTGTTATTAGATTCTTGAAAGAAAAAAAAAATCTGGAAAAATATGTAAATTTAAGGCTGGGGTTTGAGTTTGTGGCGGAAAGGTTGATGGGTTTGGTTTTGATGGTGGGAGGGGTTGCTGAATGAAGATTTGGTGGTTGGTTTGTTTTTTCTTTGGGGAAGAACACTGTTGTTTTTTCTTTGGATCCAAATTCATGGTGATGGTGGTATTGTTGATGATGATGATGGTGATGAAATTTTGGGCTTGAAGTTCTATGTTTGGTGTTGTTTTGTTTTTGTTTTTGTTTTTGTTTTTTGTTTCTGAAGAATGTTTTGGTATGGTGGATGATGATGTTGGTAAAGTTATGGGTTTGATTTGATGTTGAATTATTGATGGTGATGATGGTGATGTATTGCTCTAGGTTTGATGTTGATGATGTTGAACTATTGAACTTTGATTTTTGTTATTCCCATTTTACCCTTTATTACAGTTGCACATGGAAGTCACGTGAGGCGATTTAGAGACGGAAAGTGATTTCCATCTGGATTCCATTACTTGTTGACAATTTCAGATAGTTTAGGGGGTTTAGTGACCATTTTAAGAATTCAAGGGGCAAATGAGCAACATGTGTATAATTCAAGGGGTATCCGTGCCATTAAGCTTTTTTTTTCTTTTTTTTTTTTTCAAACCCAAAACATAGAAAGGATTTGAGGAGAATTTAGAATCAATTTCAGCTAGGGTTCATGTGAAAAGAGGGGAAAACGTGTTTATCAATGTAAATGAGTGTGATGGGATACAAATGAAATTTTGGATTTGTTATTTATAACAAGAAGGGTAAAAAGGGAAATAAGAAAGATTAATTAAACAAAATTTTAGCTTCCGGTCTTTTGGAAAGCTCTTCTACCAGAAGCATGTTGGGCTTGGCTTTAGACAAAAGAGCTTTCAAGCTTCATAAGTTCTTTTGATAAATCATCCAAACATGCTCTAAAGCCACTTTTGGGCCTCAAAAGAGCTTTTAAGCTCTCTAAAAGCCTAGCCAAACAAGGCTTAAATCCCTTCAAGTGGAAGAAATCTCTACAGAGCATTAAGAATATAAAAATTAAGAAATTTCTATAAATCATATCAGAGATGTGGAATAGTAAAAAAACAATCATCAATGATATATTTTCATATACAGCAGCTATTGAAATTATAAATGATGATTATGAAACTTATAATATCGATGATTGTAAATAAAATGCATAATTGGCCTATATATAAAGAAGCAATTCAAGAAGAATTGACTTCATTAATCAAACATGTAGTAGCAGTCCATTAGTCTAGACGTTTGACGACATCAAACCAGTTGGATACTAACTGGTTTTTGTATGGAAACGTAATAAGAAAAACGATATCGTGAGAAATAAAGCACGGCTCATAGTACAAGATTTCTCATAGAAACTTGGTATTCACTAGTGATGAATACGATTACGTTTCGTATTTTGATAAGTTTGTCTGCCTCTAAAAGGCCTGAAATGTGTCTTATAAACGTAGTAATCACTTATCTATATGGTTCACTCAATGCAAATATTTATAAAAATCCTTGAAGGGTTTTAAAATACTAGAAGCTTATAAATCGAGATTTCGTAATCTATATTTGATAAACCTACAAAAATCTTTGTATTTATTAAAAACCAATTTGGATGGATCTGACATAACCGTCTCTTTAACTATCTGATAAAAGAATGGTATATTAATTATATTATATACTAATGAGTCTTCATAAAGAAATGAGAATATGAATTTGCTATTGTAGCAATTTATGATATAAATTTAATTGGAGCTCCTGAAGAGCTCATGAAAACTGCTGAATGTTTAAAAAATGAATTTGAAATGAAAGGCATGAGGAAGAAAATATTGTCTTAACCTAAAGATCGAGCATAGATCAAATAGAAAGATTATCCATCAATCAAAATATGTTGAAATATTTCATATGGATAATGCTCATCTATTAACTAATCATATGGTTGTTAGAATTCATAATCCTAAGAAATATCCATTCCGACCAATAGAAAATGGCGAGAAGATACTTGGTTCTGAAGTACCATATCTTAATGCAATTGATGCTTTGTTATATCTGACTCAATGTATTTGACCAAATATTGTATTCTCAGTGAATGTACTTGCTAGATTCAGTTCAACACCAACTCGAAGACATTAGAATAAGATTAAACATATTTTTCGTTACCTTCATGGAACAAAAGATTCAGGATTATTTTATACAAAATTTAATAAATTTTCAGGTTTACTCAGTTATGCTGATGCCGAATATTTATCTGATCTGCATAAAACTCGTTCACAAACAGGATATGTTTTACCTATAATGGCACAGCAATTTCACAGTGCTCCATGAAACAAGACTTTTTCACTTCTTTAAATTATTCACAGCGCACCCTATAATAATAATGTTAGGGAGAATTGTAAATAACACTCTGACTTTTGATCAAATGCCAAATCAAACCCACTTATTTGAACAATCAGTAAAAAAAACCCATTACCATTAGTTGACTTTAAATAAATCCAACAAAATATGATTATTTAAGTGATTTTTTCTATAATTGAACTGAAAAAATGGAAACAAAAAACAAAATATACTAAAAATATGTTAGAAAATAGAAAATAAAAAATAAAAAATAAAAAATTCTTTTAATGAAAATAAAATATATTATTTTTTAAAAATTAAAACAAAAAATTATTATAAAATATAAAAAAATATATGCTCTAAGGCACATATCCATCTTGGTAATGTGTATGTCTTCTCCATAGTTGTTGTTTCTTATATCAAGTATTACTTGGTTTTAATTTTTAATTTTTTAATTTATAGATTTAATTTTTTTAATTTTATATTTATAATATAAAAATCTTATTTTGTAATAAAATGATTTTATTATTATTAGTATATTTTTTTTATTATATTTTCCTTTTATTTATTAAGATTATAATAAATGATTTATATTGTAATATTTGATTTATATAAAGTCAATTGATCAACTAATTGTTGGGTTTTTTTTACTGATTGTTCAAACTAGAGGATTTTATTTAGCTTTTGATCACACGTCAAGGGGTTATTTACAATTCTCCCATAATATTAACTTTTACAGTTCTTTTAAATTATTCACTATTGTGATCGTGCCTATATCCTATATATCTATCAAATTATTTAATTAAATAATATTTTTTGGAATATGCCATTTCTTCTTCTAAGATATTCATTTTATTTATTGTTGTAATATTATTTTTTAAAAATTTCTTAACTTTTTATCCTATAAAATTCAACTTTAAAAAACTGTAAATCCAATTTTTTATTTTAATAATGCTAAGCTGCCTAACAAACTTGCTAAAATTAATGCTTAAATGATGTGGCATATATAAATGTATACTCATTGTAAAAAAGAAATATACACCAAATTATTCAATCACCATATTTTCTTATACGCCCTAATAAGGTAGAGAAAGTAACAACATTAGAGTTTTCAAAAAAGAAGAAAAAAAAAGGGTGAGAACATTAGATATTTAATTAGATGGGTATTTTGGTTACAAGGGTGACCACAATTTTTTCTTTAAAATTTTTATTTGTTAAAACTTACTTCCAAAAGATCTCCTACTAAAAGATAAACTTGAAAAACTCTTCAGAATGGACCCTTAAAATTTTGTTAAAACCAAGATTTTCCTCAACAATAAATCCTATTAGAAGATGCATGGCACTGTATATAAGTAAATACAAAACCCACACATGTTCTATGTTCTTCACTTTATTATAAAATTGCCATTAATGATTTATCATCCTTGTCCATTTAACTATTATAACGCCACTCAAGTGGATACATCATTAGACGGTCTCACGATCTCACCGCATGACAGTCCTATGTAAGATTTTCTCTTCAAATGGATACATCATTAATATAAACTTAGGGTGATGAGTGGTGACCTTTAAGGGTGGTAGGGCATGGGGGTTACTTAAATGGTAGAACTTAGAAGACCGCTTGTACCTTTTGATCAAAATATACTCGTGACCTCCTGTTTACATTTTTAGTATAGTATCAAAGAAATAGATCATCAATCATTGATGTAATTGACACTGTTTTTAGTAAGTGTTATCTTTTTTACTTCCAAGAGCTTGAATTTTTTTGTCAAGCATCATGCCACCTTTATCAATATAATGGAAAATAAAGCTAATTTATATGGGAGAACTTTAAAACTAGCCAAAAAATTAGTGAGTTTATTGTTTTTGTCCAAAATTATCATTTTTATTGTTTTTGTCAAAATATCCAATTTTTGGACAAGATTGCCCTTCTTTATAAATAAATAAAAAATTTCACTTTTCTTTTTCTTTTTCTTCTTCTTCTTCCTGAAAAAAACAAACTTTTTTTTTCTATTTTCTTTTTCTTCTTCTTTTTCCCAAACATTCATCTTCTTCTTCTTCTCTCTAGGTGTGTTTAATTTGGTCTTGTCCTGGTGTGTTTAATTGATTTATAACTGGTGTGTTTAATTGGTTTACACTTTGTGTGTTTAATTATTCAGCTTTGGTGTGTTTAATTCGGTCCTCTGGTGTGTTTAATTGATTTGTCTTGATGTGTTTAATTAGGTTGTTCTGATGTGTTTAATTGGGTTACCCTAGTGTGTTTAATTGATTTACACTGGTGTGTTTAATTGATTTACACCTGGTGTGTTTAATGGAGTTGCCTTGGTGTGTTTAATTGATATATAACTGGTGTGTTTAATTGGTCAACATTGGTGTGTTTAATTGATTTATAACTGGTGTGTTTAATAGGTCAACCTTGGTGTGTTTAATTGGGTTCCCCGGTTTGTTTAATTAATTTGCCCTGGTGTGTTTAATTGGGTTGCTCTGGTGTGTTTAATTGATTTGCATTGGTGTGTTTAATTGATTTATGCCTGATTTACATACACCAGTTCAAATCATTTAAACACACCAATATTAACCAATTAAACACACCATTAGCACCCAATTAAACACACTAGTAATAAACAATTACACACACCAGTTATAACTAATTAAACACACACATTTTTCCAACCCAATTAAATACACCAGTAATACAATTAAACACACTAGTCTGGAAAAAAAAAAAATTAAAATCTGGAAACTGAAAAATCTGGACTTCAACTTCAACATGAAATTAAGGGAAAAAAAATACATAATCTGGAATTTAATTGTGTTTAAAATCTAGAATTTTTTCCAAAAAAAAAAACTGAATTTTTTTTAAAAATCTGGAAAAAATTTAAACAAAACAAAATCTGAAATTTTTTTAAAACAAATAACACTCAAACTTAAGCACAACAACAACAACAACTTGGAAAAAAACGAGATCTGAAAAAAAAAATTTAAAATAAAATCTGAAAATTAAACACAACCACAACCCAAACTTAAACACAACCACACAAAAAAATTTAAACAAAATGAATCTAGAAAAAACGAGATCTGAAAAAAAAAAAAAATCAAATCTGAATTTTTAAAAAAAAATAAAAATCTGAATTTCTTTTTTAACAAAACCCAAACCCAAACCTAAACACAACTCTCACCATTCATAACACAACAACCACCCTCAAAGCTGGAAATTTTCTTTGAAAAAAACGAAATCTGAAAATTTTTGCTTAAAAAAAATCTGTATTTTTTTTAAAAACTTGGAAAAAAAACTTGAAAGAGAAAGAGAGGAGAGGAGAGAAAGAGAAGAAGAAGAAGGAGAGAAGAAACGACGGAGAATAGAGGAGAGAGAGAGAGAGAAGATGGAGGAGAGAGGAGGAGAGAAGAATAAGAGACGGTGAGGAAGGTGAGAGAGAAAAGGAGAGAGAGAAAGAAAAAAATAAATGCCTGCTGTGAAATGAGAGAGGAGGTAAATAAAAAAATATGGGCAATTTCGTCTTCACAGCTATTTTGTTGACAAAAACAATAAAGCCCCATAATTTTTGACAAAAAACCCCTATTTCCTCAATTTATACTTATATAGGAAAATAAAGATCAATATTTAAAACTTTTATTATTAAAAACATCACTCCCATGTATGAAGCGTCAATACTTTGACTAGTACACATCACATACAGATTTGGAATTATTGTTATATAATATTACAGCTTATTGATTCTCATGCATAATCACAAAAAAGCAATCAAGGGCAGAAGACGACCCTGTAATTAGTTCCACCAGGGCAAGTGAAAGTGCTTGTCTGGTCATCTTTAGGGTAACTATAAGCATCAGGGCACCTCTGCTTGAAAAACCTAGAGAAATCGATTGGTCCACAGTTGCCAGAATTGCAACAATACTGATCTGTTTTGAAAACTGCACATGGATTGTTACACCCACCAGGGGCCCTAAGCTCATTTGGACACTGTCCATTGATATCAGCAGCGCATCTTATTCCACGGCAGCCACCCGATACTAGGCTGAAGTCCATAGGAACATTGAATCCATCAACAAGAGATATGTTGAAAAAGTCAAGGTTGTTGAATTGGTTTAGTGCATATTCAACTAGTGTGTTTGGAGGTTGGCCAAAACCACCACATTGTAGCTGGCCATTGCAATCACCGGTCTCACAACGACCTTGGCCTGCTACGTTGAATGAACACTTGGTTCGTGCCCAAATACGGGCTTGTGTGGTGCCCGCATTGACATTGATGGTCCATGATTCCGTCTAGTTGGCGGCCACCACCGGGGACTGCTGCAGCCCAGACCGTGTAAGGGCATTGGTTTCGGATCTCAAAGGTGGCGGCATTGGTTGAGGTGTAGGACAAGGAGACAAAGAGAAAGGAGAAAAGTGAAAGTAATGAAAACAAAGTCATGTTGGATTGAGAGATATCAATGGAGTAGTTTGTATTGTGTTGTGTGGTTCTACTGAGGCCATGGTATGCATTTATAAGGGCAAGGTGGTAGACTTTTTTTTTTTTTTTTGAAGGAACAAGGTGGTAGGACTTAGTGCATATAGATATGATTATTGTGTAGAATATTCAACATATGTACTATAACATTATGCTTGTTATGTTTTTCCAAAGTCAAGCCACGACTTTTCATTGTAATTTGTGAAGAGTAATAGTGTAATACTTGTAGGGGGTCGACCTACAATCGATGTGGATCGGGTTACGTTTCGTTAGGCCCAATGCAACTTGGGTTGAACCGTCAGTGATGTGGTCGTTTGACTAATATTCCTGCAAAATAACTTGGTCGATCCACCTGGCAATGTATTGTATATTGAACCTGCAACAAAGAGATCAAGAACAAAACAGATGAAAATGAAACTGAACAAAAAGAAAAGGGGGTTAAACTATTAGCCTTAGATATGCTTGGGCTGAGCAACAATGATCGTGAAGATTTGGAATCCGGTGACCGTGATTCTTAGATGCAGAGTTTCAGTACGCTCTAGTAAGCTTGTATTTCTATCCCCTTTCCCTTGAGCAAATGCTTTTCTATTTATAGGAAACTCTAGGTTACCGTTTGAAGCTAGTAGGTAGGATCATGGGCTGATTGTGGATGAGATTCTCGGAGAGATTTTCTCCCCCAGAATCTCGTTATTTGACACTCCTGGCTGACTTGGTCTTCAGACGACCAAGTCATATTGTTGTCATTCTCGTTGGGCTACTCAAGTCTGGGCTTTGCATCTTTTGGGCCTATAAGCCATTTTTGGCTACCACGGTTTGTCCCCCACTCTCTAAAGAGTTACTGACGAAGTAGAGAGTGATTCAGATTCAATCGACCATTGTTGAGCGAAAAAGAGATAAACGTAAGTCGGCTGGTTTCGTAGCTGAGTTATTGAGATGAGCTCTTGATGTCGTTTGAATATACCATCTCCAGGTTTGAATATACCATCTCCAGTCGACATGATCAATGATGTCAACAGTCGACCTGAGTCGACTTGATTAATGCTGTCATTAGAACAGTTTCCAGATGTCGTACGACGAATACTCTATAATGAGGGAGGCAAACCAAAGGTCAAATTGAAAAGACAACACCTGTTTCAAAAAACCCTAGAATGACGTCACATGCATTTAATCCAGGCATGCTTACTCTGTTCGAGGGCAGGTTTTAAATTTCAAAACTCATCATTAGCAGTTGCGTGCGTGGGTAACCGGCAACTGAAAGGTTGCATCTACTTCAGATGTGGACACGTGGCAAAGAGGGTTGTAATGGGTTTGGTTATAAATACACCCTCCCAACTTCCTCAAGCCACTTTTACACAAAACACTTAACTTCAAACTCTTTCAGAGCCTTTTAGAGCAAGCTTTCAGTTCTTCGTGGTTCTCACATCAGAGCTTCTTCAGATCTCATATCAGAACAACTTTAGGGATTCTCTCTTCTTTCAAGGTATTCATTTTTGTTTGCTTTCCTTTTTTTCCTGTAAAACTTTGTTATTTGAGATAGGAAATATGCATGTGTTGCAAAGGAAAATTTTACTTGCCTGAAGTTTTGAAGTTCTGGATTTGTATGTGCTGTTCTTCATTGTTCTTGGCATCGTTTTTGTTGTATTCCGACTATTTCTGTTGTTTGATCTCATTTTGCATGGTTAACTATACTGTTTGGTGTTTATTTGCTTCACGCGACTATTGTAGACGAGATGTTTTGTTCGCTCGACTTGTAGGAGGCTAGAACATGGTTTAGGATAGCTTTTGAGATTGGATACTGTTAAGAACCATAGGATAGGATTTTAGGAACCATAGGATAGGATTTTAGAAACCCTAGGTTGTGATTGTAGCACATCAGTTTCTGACTTGGTGCATTTCCTGCCTTGTCAGCTTTAGGAAGCATCATGTCGAATGACGATATTAACCTGTCGAGCGAGGATATTAACCTGTCGAGTGACGATACAATCTCTGATCCCAAATATGATTAGACAAGTGAGGGAGAAGATAGTGTAGATGGGGTTGATAGCAGAAGGGTTGATGTCGACCGACAAGTTACAGTAGAGGATCCGTCAAATGTAGTTGCCATAAACACGAAGAGTATACTTGAACAAGGCGGCGTACGTGCCGTTGCAACGATAGTCGACCATCCTGAGTATATAGATGTGGACGAGGCTACTACATCTGGTCGACCATTAGGAATCCTCGAGGAAAGTCCAGCTAGTTTGGTTACAGAGGACAACTTGTGTGTATTGAGGGAGATTTATGGCATCCCGAGAGATGTCGAGCTACGGGCACCTAGAGAATACAAAAAGGCGGACTGGGATATACCTGGGTGGACGTGTTTTTACAAGTACACCCTTCGTTTAAGGTTTAGATTCCCAGCCCCCCCACTGGTGCATCGGACGCTGCTGTACTACGACCTTGCTCCTGGTCAATTAATGCCAAACACATGGAGGATACTGCTGAGTTTGGGTGTTCTCAGTGAAAGATATAACATACCTTTTGGGATGGCAAGCCTCCTCCATAACTATTATTTAAAGGAGCACATACACGACCGAGGTCGTTATATGTTGATACCTAGGAGTAAGGAACAGCAAATCATTATTGATACGACAACGAACGACCGAAATTAGAAGGACACCTACTTTTTTGCGAAAGGTCCTCCAATTGATGGTCCATGGTTCATGGGGAATGAGTCGTATCAGTACCAACGGACATGGAATCGGTTTGGTGAGTGTCGTTCGACTTTTGTCGTTTCCTGCTTTCACTTAACTGGAATTATCTTTGTTGATATTTAGCTCATTTTATAGAAATAAAGGGCTTAGAGAGTAAACCGGCGAGCGACATTGCTCCTGTCCGCACCGAAGCAATGCTAAGTATCCCTGAAAAGGATAGAAGTTGTAAGGTGCTGTTAACAGAAGGTAAACTTAGGCCTACCAGGTTATGGAGATGGTCGACTCATAATAGGTCGCGAGCGCCCTATCCTAGAGTGAAGGACTTCGTGTCGTATGTCTGGATTAGGAGGAGTTTCGAAATTCTTCAATATGAAATGAAATTTTTGTCACCTGTATCTGACAATGAACGTCATTTCGCAATGACGTTGATGGCGAGCGCAAGGATAAACATGCCGAACGATGCGGATGCGTTAAAGAAGTACAAGGAGGAGCTTCAAAGAAAAAGAGCGGTGATGAAGAAGAAATCTGCGGGGAAGTTGACGGAGGGCATTGTCCAGTCGTCCGAGCACATTTATACTTCATCTTCTGAACCATCTCCTCAGAAGAAGAGGCAAAGGAAGGACCTGCCGGTCGACAAGGGAAAACGGGTCGAGTCGAGCGCTAAGAGGCAAGTAGCTGCTCCACAACCAAACTTGCCGACAGCGCCTGCTTCTGATTTGTCCTCCTTTGACCAGCCGATAACTTTCTTAGAGAAGTCGTTCGACTACATTCTCCCTGCAGATGAGAGGCATCTGCAGAAGAAAAAGACTAAGGAGGTGTTCGACACGAGCATCCTTTCGGCTTTCCATGTAAGTAATCTGTTTTATTTTTTATTTTTAGATTTTCATATTCTCTCTCTTATGCGGACTGTCGTCGTTATGCAGGCTCTGTAGGCTTCGCTACATTTGCATGGGCGTTACAAGATGGTGAACGACAGGTGCGGGAAGCAGCGGAAGATGATCGACGTCATGAAGCTGGAAAAAAGCAAAGTCGACAAAGCTGCTGAAGATCTGGAACGTAAAAACTTGGCTCTTGAAAAAGTGCTGGAGATGGTGAAAATAGAGAGGGACCGTCACTCGTAGGAGCTGATTGAAGCTCGTGCGGCCCTATCTGAAGAGCAGCGTCTTGTCGGCGACTTGAAGGATCAGCTTACGTCGATTGCTTCTGCCACCATTTGCAAAGCTAAAGTGGAGCTTTACAAGCAATACCTGTCGGGCTACCATGCTAAGTGGAGCCAGGACGAAATGCAGGGTATGATCGACACCTACGAGGAGATACGTAGGCTGGAGGAGGAGTCGTCTGGGCAGGATGAAGAGCAAACGCCTGATGATAATGCACTCCTTGAAGGTGCCAATGCTGCCGACCTCCTGCTTGTTTTCGACTCGCCAATCATCGAACAGCCTCCTGTCGATCCTACTAACGTCGCTTCAATGCTCGACCCACCTGTCAATGCTGCTTCAACAATCGACCCACCTGTCAACTGAACATTTTTCTTTTTATTTGTCTTTTTTTATTTGTAACTTGAGGATGATATGGTCGTTTCGACCATCTATTATTTTGATGATATTTATAATCTATTTGCATGTCCTCCATATTTATGAAGTATGAATTTTGTTTGCATGTGGAAACGACTCAACCATCTTATAATGGGGTTTACACAAGATTAAATATCTAATTGAGATAAGCCTATAAACTTATGTTCAATCGTAAGTCGAACGACATCACATCATAAATAAATAGTGATAAAAAAACATGGCTGATTTATTTATAGAATACTCGCGTACATGCGTCAATCGCCAAATTACATCGCGTACATGCGTTCAGTCGACAATTTATCGCGTACATGCATTAGTCGACAATTTATCGCGTACATGCGTTAGTCGACATGTACATTTGTCTAGTGCTTTCCCCGACTCACAGCGTTCGTTTGTTAAATAAGGATGTTGGGAGTAGGTTCTTGTTGTCGTCGACATCAAGACACAATCTGTCAATACTGTAATAACAATAAAATTTCATAGCAACATAATACGTCGAAGTCGACTAAAATTATGAAAAATATTTTTTGTGAGCTCAGTTATTAACATTGTTCTAAGTTTTTCATCATTGCTCTTTATACGTCGTTAGTATCATTGGAAATATCATGTCAACGAAAGCAAAAAAGATTCTAGTTTAGAAGTGATACTGTTTTAAGTGTAGTGCATTCCAACTGTTGTTTAGCTCTCAGCCGTCGAGTCCTTGTAATTTGTATGCTCCTCGACCGACGATATCTGTTATTTGATAAGGTCCTTCCCAAGTCGACCCCAATTTTTCGGCTCTTTTTTCCCTGGTGTTATAGAAAACACGTTGTAGCACCCAGTCGTTGACTTTGAAGGTTCTGATGTTAACTTTCTTGTTGTAATGTCGTGCGACTTGTTGTTGATAAGACTGTACTCTGAGAGCCGCTCGATCACGTCTTTCATCCAAATGGTCCAACTCGAAGGTGAGCTCACGGTTGTTTTGGGCTTCGTTTGGATTTTCACTCCGTGCGGTTGCGAGTCGTGTCTCGATGGGGATCATTGCTTCAGATCCATAAACAAGGGAGAATGGAGTTTCCCCAGTCGACCGTCGAGGAGTAGTATGATATGACCATAGGATCTCTGGGAGCTTTTCCACCCATTCACTCTTTTCAGTTTCTAGTCGCTTCTTCAGTGTGTTGATTATGGTTTTATTTGTCGACTCCACCTGTCCATTGGCTTGGGGATAACGTGGAGTCGAAAAGCTCAGTTTTATGCCGTATTTGTCGCAGAAGTTCTTGAAGTCGAATAAAATGAACTAGGATCCATTATCGGTCACTATTTCTCGTGGAACCCCGAACCTGCAAATGATATACTTTCATATAAAATTGCGTACCTCAATGTCGCGTACTTGGGGTAAGGCTTCGACTTCCACCCACTTTGTAAAGTAGTCTGTCATTACTAACATGTAGACGACGCCTTCAGGTGCAGCTGGGAGTTTACCTACAATATCCATCCCCCATTTCATAAAAGGCCAAGGAGCCGAAATTGAGTTTAACACACCTGGGGGAAGATGGCAGACTGGTGCGAATCTCTGACATTTGTCGCACGACTTTACGTGAATTTGAGAGTCGTTCCGCATCGTCGGCCAGTAGTATCCTGCGGTGATGGCTCTATTCGACAGACTTCGGGCTCCAAAGTGATTTCCACATTCTTCGTAGTGCAAACTCTTCAAAACGTCGTACGCCTCTCGTGGGGTCACACATCTTAAGTAGGGCCCTGTGAAAGATTTCTTGTATAACTTTCCATATAATATGCAGAATTTCGTGGCTATTGCTTTGATTTTCCTCGCCTCAGTTCTGTCTCCAAGTAGGATGTTGGCTCGCAAATAATCCAGAAATGAGTCCATCCAATTTCTATTGTTGTTGACTGGGGCGACTATTTCTGCTGCTTGGATAGTTGGTGATGTAAGGTGTACGACTGGAATTGACTTTGATTCGTTGGTTGCTGTCGAGCCTAGATAGGCTAATGCATCTGCCCGGGAGTTCTCCGACCTTGGTATTTGTTCTATAGTGAATTCGTCGAAGGTCGACTGAATCTGTTTGGCCTTGGCCAAGTAGGCGGTCATCCTTTGATCCCTTGCTTCATATGACCCATTTATTTGTCGAACGACCAACTGCGAGTCGCTAAACACTTGGAGGTTTTTGATGTTCTAACTTTTGGCTAGGTCGAGTCCAGCGATTAGTGCCTCGTATTCTGCTTTGTTCGCACGGAACTCACAATGGATGGACTGCTCTATTATGTCCCCATGGGAAGACTTGAGCACCAATCCCAGTCCACTGCCTTTTACATTGCTTGATCCGTCGATGGACAATGTCCATTTTTCGTTCGACGACGTCTCCGTAAGAGCTACCAATTCTTTTTCAGCCTGCAAGTTTTCGTTAGGTGTAAAATCTGCAATAAAATTAGCTAATACCTGTGATTTCAATGTTGTTCGCGGATGATAGTTGATGTTGTATTCGCTTAGTTCGACGGTCCATTTCGTCAGTCGACCTGAAACTTCAGGTTTATGCAGTATATTTTTGAGAGGATAAGTCGTTAATACCTTAATTGAATGGCACTGGAAGTACGGTCTCAATTTTCGGGCTGCAACGACCAATGCTAGTGCCAGCTTTTCCAACCGACTGTATCGTGTCTCAGCGTCGAGCAATGCCTTGCTTACGTAATAAACCGAATGTTGTCGATTGCCTTCTTCTCTCACTAATACTGTGCTGACGGTTGTGCTCGAAACGGCTAAGTTTATGAGTAATGTCTCATTGTCTTTTGGTTTTGACAGCAGTGGTGGCGAGGTTAAATATTCTTTTAGATCCTGCAACGCCTTCTTGCATTCGTCGTTCCATTCGAAGGCTTTGTTTTTCCTCAAGGTGTTGAAAAATGGATGACATCGTTCAGACGACTTGGAGATGAACCTGTTCAATGCTGCTACTCGACCAGTCAGTTTCTGTACGTCTTTAATGCATTTGGGCGACTCGATTTCTCGTATTGACCGGATTTGGTCCGAGTTGGCTTCAACGCCTCTTTGTGTGACCAAGTATCCTAAAAACTTTCCTGATGAGACACCAAAAGAGCATTTAGTTGGATTTAATTTCATATCGTACTTGTTAAGGACGTCGAATGACTGCCTCAGGTGGTCGATGTGTTGTTGGGCCACAAGTGACTTGACCAGCATATCGTCGATGTAGACTTCCATTGTCAAGCCAAGCATTTTGGCGAACATCATATTCACAAGTCGTTGGTACGTGGCACCTGCATTTTTCAAACCAAACGGCATTACTTTATAACAAAAGGTACCTCATTCTGTTACAAAGGCTGTTTTCTCTTGGTCGTCTGGATGCATTAGGATCTGGTTATAGCCGGAGTAGGCGTCCATGAAACTGAGTAGTTCGTGTCTGGCTGTTGCATCAACAAGCATGTCGATATGGGGCAAAGGGAATGAATCTTTGGGGCATGCTTTGTTGAGGTCTGTGAAGTCGATGCATACCCGCCACTTATCGTTTTTCTTCTTAACGACCACGACATTTGCTAGCCAATCGGGATACCGGACTTCTTTCACTGAGCCGATGTCGATCAGCTTCTGAATTTCTTCATTGATTACTTTGTTTCTTTCCGGAGCGAATTTTCTCCGCTTTTGTTTTACCGGCTAATGATCGGGGTCGACCTGCAGTTGGTGAACTATTACCTCTAGATCGATGCCGACCATATCTGAATGCGACCATGCAAAACTGCCTTGCCGTTCCCTTAGGAAGTCGATTAATTGTTCTCTAGTTTCCTTCGACAGTCTGGACCCTATGAACACCTTCCTATCTGGTCGATTTGAGTCGATCGACACCTCATCGAGATCCTCCATCTTTGGTGCGTTTGGAGTTGACTCGACTTTAGAGTCCTGTAATTGCTATAATGACTTTTTTTTCTTCTTCATGGCGTTTTGATAGCATTCTCTGGCTGCTCTCTGCTCTCCTTTAATTTCACGAACTCCCCACCTCGTTGGGAACTTTATCATCTGGTGGTAAGTCGAAGGGATTGCCTTCATCTCGTGAATCCATGGTCTCCCTAGGATTGCGTTGTAGGGTGACTGACAGTCGAGCACTAGGAAGTTGACGTATAGGTTCACGCCTTCAGCATAGATTGGTAGAACGATTTCTCCCAGCGTGCTTTTTTGTTCTCCACTGAATCTTGTCAACATTGTCGTCCGACGGCTTAGCTTGGTCTCGTCGACCTACATTTCTCTCAAGGCACTGTTAAATAAAATATTACATGAACTGCCATTGTCAATCAAAATTCTTTTTGTTAAACAATTAGCAATATGAAGTGAAATAACAAGTGCATCATGATGAGAAGAAAACAAATCTGATTTGTCTGTAGATTTGAAGATGACGGTCTCGTCGAAGGTCGACGGGTGCTCCCTACTTGGCGGAATTTTTGTATTTAACACTTGTCGCATGTGTCTTTTTGCTGCAGAATAACTAATGCCACTTACTTCAGAACCCCCTGCAATAAAATTTATAACTCTGTCGTGTCGAGGTGGTTCTGGTGGAGCATCGTTAGCGTTGGTCATTCTATCGTTCCGCCTTGCCAGGATTTGTTTTCCCTTTTCTGTTAAGAACTCTTGTAGATGTTCTTGTTTCAGTAGTTCCGTAACTTCGAACTTTAGGGCGATACAATCTTCAGTTCGATGGCCATGATCTCCATGAAACTCGCATCTCAGCTTTGCATCTCGATGTTCTGGTAGAGCGTTTATCTTTCTTGGCCATTTTACCGTCGTGCCCATCTCCCTCATGACTGCTACGAGGTCGACTGGTTTGATGCTTAGATTATACTCAGGTACTTCTGCTCGTGGTCGACTGGTTCTTGGGTAATCCCGTTTGTAAGGTCGACTGTCGTTTGAGCCTTCACAGTTTTATCGAGTGGATCTTCTATCACCAGTCGAATAAGGCTCTGCCCTTTTGTCGTTCGACCGTCTATCTACTCGGTCGTTTCTACAGTTATAATTGTGGGCTCTGCTTACGTAGTTAGCTTCGTCTTCTTCCCATTTGATTTGAGCCCACGCTTTGGCCAACACATCTTCCATTGTCCTGCATGGATATTTGGTTAACTCTTTATAAAGGTCAGAGTCAAACCTGAGGCCCTTTCTAAAGGCATATATAGCTGTCGCCTGATTGCAGTGAGGGATTTGAACTTTCTCTCTGTTGAAGCGACCAACGTAAGTCCTTAAGTTTTCACCGTGCTTCTGTGTTATGGTATATAAGTCGTCCGACTGTTTCTCCAGCTTGCAACTACTCGCAAATTGCTCCAAGAATGTATCTGTAAGCTGCGCAAAAGAATTAATAGAATTGTTAAGCTGGTTAGTGTACCATTGTAAAGCTGGACCATTGAGACTAGATCAGAAGGCATTGCACATGCACGCCTCTCGTAGGTCGCGTGGAATTGCTGCAGTAAACATTCTTTGTTTGTACTGTGCTATGTGGTCTTCCGGATCAGTCGTTCCCTCATATTGCTTCATGTTTAGGAAGCTAAACTTTTTAGGCATCTCGACAAGCGCTATTGCGTCGACAAAGGGTGAGTCTGTAAAGCTGTTCATGTTGCTCCTTTTAATTGGAGCTGGAACGTTAGGAATCCTTTGTATGAGGGCTTTCATTTCTGCAAACCTGCGAGAAAATTCTAGATTAACAATGGTAGATGGGTCAGGTCCAGATTTTACCAAACCTGGTGTCGACTGAAGTGACACTAGTGTCCCCAAGACATTCTCAGGTTGCCTACCCACAATAGGATCCTGCTCGTTGTCATTTCGAATAGGCAAGTTATTGAGGTCGATGTCGACTCGAGCTGTCTGGGGTGTTTGCTGGGTTTGCCCGACATTTGGATTCACGTCTGGGATCCCTGGACCTGTCGGAGCATCTCGGCCCCGTCGGTCGACCTCTTGTTCAACATTAAGGACAGGAACTGGATGCCCTATATCTTCGCTATCGGGTACAACGCCATCGACAATAGCTCGCAGTTCTTCATTAGTAGCTCGAATTGCAGCATTTTCAGCCTCCAACACTTTCAATTTTTCTGCATTGGCTGCCGTTTGAGCGATCAGCGCGGCTATCTGCTCTTCGATGGTTGGGACGGTTCCTTCATCGGACATCGTAATTCATCTGAAAGTATGAATGTTAATTGATTTGTGAAGTTGCGACAGGCCCCACGGTGGGCGCCAAACTGTAGAGGGTCGACCTACAATCGATATGGATCGGGTTACGTTTCGTTAGGCCCAATGCAACTTGGGTTGAACCGTCAGTGATGTGGTTGCTTGACTAATATTCCTGCAAAATAACTTGGTCGATCGACCTAGCAATGTATTGTATATTGAACCTGCAACAAAGAGATCAAGAACAAAACAGATGAAAATGAAACTGAACGAAAAGAAAAGGGGGTTAAACTATTAGCCTTAGATATGCTTGGGCTGAGCAACAATGATTGTGAAGATTTGGATTTCGGTGACCGTGATTCTTAGATGCAGAGTTTCAGTACGCTCTAGTAAGCTTGTATTTCTATCCCCTTTCCCTTGAGCAAATGCTTTTCTATTTATAGGAAACTCTAGGTTACCGTTTGAAGCTAGTAGGTAGGATCATGGGCTGATTGTGGACGAGATTCTCGGAGAGATTTTCTCCCCCAGAATCTCGTTATTTGACACTCCTGGCTAACTTGGTCTTCAGACGACCAAGTCATATTGTTGCCATTCTCGTTGGGCTACTCAAGTCTGGGCTTTGCATCTTTTGGGCCTATGAGCCATTTTTGGCTACCACAATACTATGCGAGTTTTTCTCTCATTGACATATGTTATTGGTATATCTATAACAGACTAATACACATCACCACAATTTTATCATATAAACAAAATAATTTCAATCGTAATAATATACATGGCAAAAATGTAGTGATGTGTATTAGTATGTTATAGATATGTCTATAATATGTGTCTATGAGAGAAAAATTGAATACTGTGCTTCTCAAAATATCAATTTTTTCTCATGAGCACACAACTTTAAGCATAAATATCTTGAACATACAAATACATATCACTACACTTTTACCATGTCAGCAACATAACTTCAATCATAATAATACACATGGCAAAAATGTGTGAAGTGTATTAGTTTTGTGATGTGTTTGGTGCTGAGATTGGATTAAAATAGTCATATCTCGTGTTTGGTATGGTATCAGATTGGATAAAAATATAATTTTATCATATATTTAATACAAGAAATTAATTAATATAAAATTAAATTAAATTAAATTAATTTTAATAAATAAATTATTTTATTTTTAAAAAATAAAAATTTTTAAAATTAATTTTTAAAGAAATTAACAATTTTTAATTAATATTTAAAAAATATTTTTAAATATTATAATAAGATATATTGAATAAATATAAAATTTTATAATTAAATAAATAAATAAATAGATAAAAGTAGAAGGATTTTTTAGAAAATTATGGGACTTAATAGCCCTACCTCAGATGGATAAAATGGTTGTAAATAATTGGACTAGTTAAAATAAATAATTAAAATTTGAAAAAAAATTAAAATATTTAAAAATATATTTAAAACCAACTTTAAACAAAATAATATTTACTTTTATTTGTTAAAATTGAAAATTATTATTTTTAAAATGTTTTAAATAAAATATTTTATTAATTATGAAAATATATTTATAATTTAATCACTTAAAAAAATAAAATAAATTGAAAAGAGAAAAAAAAAAAGTATAAAGTGGTGGAACTAACATTGGTGGGATAAGTTGTTTGTATGGGATTAAATAATCACATCTCATGCAAGCAAACAAACAATAGAGATAGGACTAAAATTAATCATATCTCATCGCATTCCATGTACCAAACATACCGAAAGAGTATATATGACCACATCTTGATGGTAAGTCACTCACACCTACATGATCCCAACATACATATATATTCATTATTGAGAAAACAGCACTGGACATCATCAATTGGTAGGTGGAGTCCCAAAATGGTCATTCACTATTTAAACTGTTACAAAATAACCATTTGAACAAAACATTGTTCATTGGCAGCCATTATGTCAAAATATAACAGAACGACGTCGTTATCTGTGATATGACACCTATAAAGAATTGTATGGGCAATATTTTATGCCCTTTGTGGTTTAGTGTATGTTTCATACGCGTTTTGGTTGTTTGAAGAGAAAGAGTGAAGCGATAGAGAGAGGCTACGTGATAGGCTTGAATTGAGAAAATTATGGCTTGGAAAATTTGGAATTTTCTCTAAGAAGATTACTGCCCCTTCTTGTATTACTGTTTTGACCTCTATTCTAACAGATTATAACAACAACAAACGGACTTCAAACAATTAAATGACAACAATTGATACTTTTTTTTTTTTATGAAATGACTAATTTGAGTCATTTTTAAAAATCAGTGGCTATAAAAATCACCCACCACGACCAAAAAAACTCCTACAAAGTTGAAGTCAATGTCATTAATTACAACTTACAAGAGAAAATCCTCCACATGGGTTAGTCACCTTTTATTGACTATCGTGCTTGGTGAAATGTGAATGGTGACAAAAATTCTAAGCTGTTGTGGAAACAGTGGCTTCCAAGTTCCACCGCATACCATAAGAATGTCATTGCAAGTGACATGTGTTGGATGATGATAGAATATTACATTATTAAATACCCCTATTTTATTTGTCTATGGACGTAGCTTCTTCTTTTCTTTTCTTTTTTTCTTTTCTTTTTTTTTTTGAATAGAAACAGTGGATTACAACCTAATACGGTATTCAGCCATGATAAGGGAATCTACACACGGAGGACAGTCCTCCAGCCAAAACAAATCCTCAACACACGAGAGGCTGTTTTTAGCTAAAACATGGGCTACTTGGTTAGCCAATCTATGGACAAATAAAATAAACTTACAATTCGCTTGGATCTTTAACAAATTAATGTCAGAAATAATATTACCAATCTCTGAATAAATATTCTCTTCTTTGTTAATCCATTTGACTACAACTTCGGCATCAGATTCAAGTGTACAGGGAGATAAACCAGCATCCAACGCTAATAGAAGACCCCTTTGAATAGCAATAGCTTCAGCCACCTGTGGAGAATAAGAAGCAGCAACATTCTGCGAACTGCAAGCCATAATCAACCCATCTGAATTGCGAATACTTATGCCAAACCCCACTATATGATTGCCACCATCAATAGCTGCATCAGTGTTGATTTTATAAACACCAGCGGCAGGGGGCTTCCAAATTTGGGGATTGGGATTAATAGACTGCACAGGACCAGCTAATCCATCACAAGCATCACTACTCTCCTTAACAAAATTGAGAGCCCAATCAACTATATTCACCTGCAGATCTGTCTGAGAATCGTGGACAACCGCATTACGAACAGACCAAACCTTCCATATACAAATACATAACAGCCCCATATCTTCAATATTCAGCTGAGAAAAACAATCAAGAATAAAATCAAAGAAATGAGACTTATATTTGTGATTTCCAGCAAGCTTATTCGACCAAAAGGACTGCAATTCTTTCAATTTACTGCAGCTCCACAGCCCATGAAGAATTGATTCATTCTTAATATTACACATAGGGCAATGCAACTAGACAGGTAATTTTCTACGAGCTAAAACCATAAAAGCTGGAAGTAAATCATTACATGCTTTCCAAACAAAAACCTTAACCTTAGAAGGAATATTAAGCTTCCAAAGGGATTTCCACCAAGCTATGGATAGATTAGCAAAGAAATCTGAACTGGAAGGAGAAGGATCAGAATTTAGAGCACATTCTAACCTATAACCAGAACTGGCTGAATAGGATCCTTTAGGATCGAAATGCCACTGGAGGGAGTCACCAACATTGATCCTTCCAATCGTGATACTCAGAATATCTTTTACATCATCACTCCAAAAGACTGAATTAATAAGTGGAACATTCCAAATTTTATCTTGTGTGAGAAGTTGGTTAACAGTGGCAGTGATTCCCAAAAAAGGAGGAGAAATGGGTTTAAAAGTAGTAGGTCTAGGTATCCATTTGTCTGTATAAATATGAATGCTAAACCCATCTCCAACTCTCCATCTAATACTAGCCACTAGCAACTCTTTTCCCCACATAAGGCTCTTCCAAATGAAGGAAGCCGTAGACTTCATCGAAGCCTCTACAAAATTATGATCCAGAAAATAACACCCTTTCAAAACCCGAGCTGCTAACGAATTACAATTAACCATAATCCTCCAACACTGATTAGCAAGTAAAGCTTTATTGAAATATTCTAAATTTTTAAAACCTAAACCACCTTTCTCTTTTGCTTCACACAACTTAGACCACTTACACCAATGTATCTTCCTTTGGGTACCTTTACTACCCCACCAAAAACGAGCACAAAGGCGATAAATTTCCTCTAAAAGTCCTTTCGGAAGCTGGAAAAGATTCATAGAATAAGTAGGGATGGCTTGAATCACAGCCTTTATTAATACTTCCTTACCACCTGAAGAAAGAAACTTGTCCCTCCACCCTTTAAGTTTGTCCCACACTCTATTAGTAATCACAGAAAATAATTCCCTCTTCTTTCTACCCGTGAAGCAAGGCAAACCTAGATATTTCTCATGACAGTTAACCACCACAACACCAATAATATCAGCTAAAAGAGAACAAGTTTGGGAATCTAAAGAGGGACTAAAACAAACTGCAGATTTCTCAATTACAATTGTAATAGTTTTTAGCTCTCCTATTTGGGTTTGTATGGTATGGTTTTTCGATATTGTAATTGTTTTTAGCTCTCGTATTTGGGTTTGTATGGTATGGTTTTTCGAGTTTATAGAGTATATCTTTTATTAACATAGTTTTTATTGAGTAGAATTTAAAATTAAAATAAAAAAAAAAAAATAAAAAAAAAAAGTATTGACAATGTATTTATAATGGAAGAGTTGTATGGTGAAATATCTAAAAATTATAAAGGGTAGTTGAGATAATTCATATGTTTTAAAAAAGCCCTAAAACATATATCCATCTTGGTAATACGCATGTCTTCTACGTAGTTGTTGTTTCTTATACTGCATCAAGTATTACTTGGTTTTTATTTTTAATTTTTTTAATTTATAGATTTAATTTTTATTTTATTTTTTCTTTATAATATAAAAATCTTATTTTGAAAGAAATTGATTTTATTAATATTATAATTTTTTTTATTATATTTTCCTTTTATTTATTTAGATTATAATAAAGGATTTAAATTATAATATTTGATTTAGAATAATACTACATTGCCCAAATTTAGTGTTTAAATCTGGTGTCCAAATAATGTAACAACACTGTAGACCATTCATTTAAATCATGCAAATCTAATACAATTTAAATGAATGATCTATAATGTTGCCACATCATTTAGGCACCAAATTTGGACAATGTAGATACTCTTTGATTTATATAAAGTCAACTAATCAATTAATAATCAACTAATTGTTGGGTTTTTTTTAATTGATCAAAGGGTTATTTATAATTCTCCCATAATATTAACTTTTTCACTTCTTTTAAATTATTCACTATTGTGATCGGGCCTATATATCTATCAAATTATTTAATGAAATAATCTTTTTTTGGAATGTGCCATTTCTTCTTCTAAGATATTCATTTTATTTAATGTTGGAATATTATTTTTTTTTAAAATTTCTTAACTTTTTATTCTATAAAATTCAACTTGAAAAAATTGTAAATCCAATTTTTTATTTTAATAATGCTGCTATCAGCCCAATGATGTAGCATGCGAATTGTTAATATTTCATCACTCATATCATAATCTCATTATTTACAACATGTTGACATCTCAAATGTTATTGACATTATAGTATTATACTTTATAATTATCAACAAAAATGAATGAATAACTGAATATTTATAATGAAAACAAGAATGTACGTATGTGAACTGTGAAGTGTTTTTCTAATTTCTAAGGTTTCTTTGAAAACTCATTCAAAGGAGATGTCTCTGCCACTCAAACAAGTGGTCCAACGAAGATTTGTCAAAGTTTTGGCTGCTGAGCTGCCACGTCCCTAATTTCCACACCAACCAGACAAGTCAAGTCCCCAGTCCCCACACACACACATACACATGCACTGGGAATATGGGATGCACATAAGGGCAGACATGATTGGGGTCCCACTTGGATCAATTGGTTGAACAGTGGTGGGCTTACACGTGGCAAGTGTCATTACAATATCCACTATTTTGATATGATTAAAGCAAAGAGATAGAATAGTGTATAGTATCGACTATCGAGAATGAGAAAACCAAATGAATTTTGGATACAAAAAAGTGTCATGAAAAAAGCTAGGAAGCACATATACTTCATTTTGTGGAAGTAACTCGTATCAAACTCGTATCCAGTTTCGATACTTTTTGGATACTTCAGGATACGTATCCGATACACCAAATAGCATATCCGTTGACTAGAGGATACTTAGCGAATACTAGAGGGATACTTGGGGGATACTTGGAGGATACGTTTGGGGCAATATTATAATTATTTTAGTATAAAAGGGGGTCAAATTATAATTTTAAAATATTATGAGTCAAAATGAAACTGTAAATAAATTTTGGCTTTGATTTCATTGACATGGAGAATAACGGGATACTTGAGATTACAAACCTTTCACTTGATAAACCAGAATTAGATGTTGAATTATTTAGATCCTTTAACAATGTGAATAATGATAATGAAGTTAATTAGGAATTTAAAATATGTTTTATGAGCTTTTTTTTATGTATTATTTGGATTTTGTAATATGTTCGACTTTTGTGATATGTTTTATGAGGAAATATGGGTATATAGCACTTTTTCAAAATGGATTTGTGTAACTACAACCACTTTAATAACTCATGTTTTAATAGCACCAAAAATGGAATTTGGACAAAAATACCCCTCAGCTTCTTTTTTTTTTCTCTTTTCTGTCCTTCATCTTCTTTCTTCTTCTTTTTCCCCAAACCTCCATTGATGGAGCTTCAATGGAGGTGTCACCATCAACCGGCGAGTTGATGGACAAAACCACCGGAAAAACGTCCATCGTGCGCCACCGATTGTAACGGAAAGTATCCATTTTCAATTTCGAGCTGTATGGAGAGAGAAACGAAGCCAAACCCGAATAGTTTTCGAACCTTCATCGTCAGATCTGCGATGATCCGTCGCGAATCTGACGAAACCGATGGCACCAATGAACTCGACGTCGTCCAATCTTCCAGATCCGACTATCTCCGGAGTCAACCGGCGCCGTCGTCGACACTGTCACCATTGATGGAGGTCGAACAGAATAAGTCTCGAACAAACTGGGATTAAGTCTCGAAACGCATCAATAAGTCTCGAAAATGTCACAACAAGTCTCGAATTTTCGAGAAAAAAAAAAAGCAACAAACTGGGATTAAGTCTCGAAACGCATCAATAAGTCTCGAAAATGTCACAATAAGTCTCGAATTTTCAAGAAAAAAAAAAACAAAGGAAAAGAGTAAGTGGGGGTATTTTGGTCTCATCACCTATTTTGGTGCTATTAAAACATGACTTATTAATGTGGTGCTATTTGCATAAGCCCTCTTCCAAAAAGTGTTATTTAATTTTTGAACCCTGTGTTTTATTTAGATCATGTAATATGTTACATTGTTATAACTTATGTAGTTATGTGACATGTTTTATTTGGATTCTGAATATGTTTTGATTTTGAATGAATTATCAAATATGTTTATATATATATATATTAAAATATAAATATATATTATTTTAATTGACGTATCTGTATCCTAGTTTTTAAAGATTTACCGTATCCCCGTATTGTGGCTACATAGGAAAAAAGTATTTGATATTTCATTCATGATTATGGTGTATGTATTTTGGATTTGTCAATAGACATTGAGTTAGGCTGAAACTCTTTTGATTTCTTAAATACTTATTTAGGGTTCATATATAATCTTGGAGGCCGATCCTTGTTTGTTTTCTGGATTAAACAGGGCTTAAATTAAAATTTTCAATGGCCCAAATAGCAGGGGATTGTGCCGGCCCAAAGTTTTTCAAGGGAAATTGAAATCTATTTACTTTTCAGTAAATGGAGCTGGGGGGTACTAAGAACATATGTTTCTTTTATCTTTTGGTACATGCCTCCTCTAAGATCATTTTACTTTTTTACAGGTAAGACGTAAGAGTTATGACTCATAGAAGGAAATCAAAATTTCCTTAATTTGTACCACTTCAATGTGGTTTTTTGTTTCTTCTAGTATTTGCGCCTCTTCGAGGACTACTTACCATACAAGAGACAATTATTTAGATGATGAGGATTTCAGATTTCTTCATATCTCAAGAATTATAATATCAATATTGTCAGAGATCCCATTAATAATGGTGGCAATTCGGGCCCCGTTGCCCGTTGGGCACACCGCACGGCCAGACTATGATTTGATTTCATATCGCAAGCATTGTAATTTGATTATTGTTCTTTAAAAAAATATATATAATTATTGTTACAGATCCCACGTGTAAAGCTCAAGAAGATGAAATAAATCTCATACGGAAAAAAAAATATAACAAGATAATATTATATATATATATATTCATGAATTTCTTTAAATAAACGGATCGAAGAACTTCTGTTTCATAACAACTTATGATCATATTGCTATAACCTATAAAACGATATAAATAAGAATATGCTTAATGCAGAATTTTTTTAGATCAAATTAATTTAGGACATAGAGTTTCAGGTTTTAATTAAATTTGAATTTAGTAGTTAGAACATCTAGTTCTGGTTATATATATTAAGGTATAAAGAACTTCTAATTATGGTTAATTTTGTACTGGATTCCAATTCTGATGAAATTTGGATCCTAAACTTCACGTTGTGATTAAATTTGGATTTAGAACTTCACTCAGGGTTTCAAATAATTTAAATCCAAGATTTTTGGAATCAAAATAAATTAAAATCAAGAACTTCAGATTCTTGATAAATAAATTCAAGAACCTTCAACTTTTGATTAGTATTTGAAGCTTCAGAGTTTTTGTACTTTTGTTTCGCAAACTTCAAGATAAATAAATTCAAGAATTAGACCATCTCCAATGTATATGCCAATGCCAATGCCAATGCCAAATTTGGCACAAAATGTAGTAAAATGTTATATTTGACACATCATTTTAGCACCGTACTCCAATGCAAAATTCTATTTGATATGCTATTTTTTATTTTTCATTTATTCAAAATTATAAAAGTTAACAAATACAACTAATGCATTCATTGAATGCATTGAATATTTTGTTAGAATTGTTTCAATCTTAATTTTTCCTACCAAATTTGTTAATTTTTTATTATTTAAAATTAAAAAGTCAACAAATACGGCTGCATTTATTGTTGTGCCAAATTTGGCATATGCTATAAACTGTGCCAGCATATGCCAAATTTGGCACAGCTTTTAGCATTTTTTTACTTTGTGCTAAATTATAGCATTAGCATAATGATTTAGCATTGCATTGAAGATGCTTTTACAAACTTCAGGTTGCCAAATAAATCACATTGATATAAGCCATTTATATCAATGTGAGGCTTTTTTTTTATGGCACTCTTCCAAAGCCATTTATGGAAAAGTTGCCTACTTAATAAGTTTTATAGAAATAGCACCAATTAATGGGATCTGCCAAAATTGCCCATAATCTCTCTTTATCTCTCTCTTTCTTCCTCTCTCCTCTTTTTTTTTTTTTTCTTTTCAAAAACCTCCATTGATCCATCAATGGAGATCAAACAAACCTCCAATGGAGGTCAAAACGACTTCCAATAGAGGTCGTCAAAACGACCTCCGTTATAAAAAAAATTTATGGAAATAAATCTCAGTTAATTGGCAATAGGTCTCGGGTAGCTGGAAATAAGTCTCGGGATAGCAATAAGTCTCGAGTATCTGGAAATAAATCTCGGGTAGCTTGAAATAAGTCTCTAGTGACCTACCCCAGACTTATTTCCAGATTTTTTTTTTTTTTTTTTTTTTTTTTTTATCTTCTTCTTCATCAACCACCAATGGAGGTCGAGGTCATTTCGATTCCAATGGAGGTCTTTTTGACCTCCATTTGAGGTCTATCTGACCTCCATTGATGGATCAATGGAGTTCTTTGAAAAAAAAAAAACAGAGAGAGAGAGAGAGAGAGAGAGAGAGAGAGAGAGAGGATAAGTGAGGGTATTTCAGTCTCATCACATATTTTGGTGCTATAAAACATTGAATTAATAAGTTGGTGATATTCCCACAAAACCAAACTCATTTGGTGCTATTTCCCCCTATTCCCTCTCGATATAATTTGAATAAAAGGTAGGGATACTGAGATGGATTGAATAATTAAATAAAAATAAGAATTTGAAATGTATGCTAATGATATTTAAACTAAATCTCCCATATGACCATGTTAGTTGATAATGTATTGTAAATTAAAGCCTAGAAAAACTAAAAACAATAACTTATGAAAAATCAAAGAGCAATTCAATTTGAGCCAACTGATAATAGAGTTAATTGCACTAAAGCACTCTGAATTTTCCCGGCTAAAATATTGGTAAGTTTAAGAAAGTAACGTTAGAAGGGTAGTTTTATCCTTTTGCAGTTAAAATGAATTAAATAAAATTATTAAAATAAAGAAAATAGATGGAAGAGATCAGACCTCCTCCATCCACCATCATTTAATAAATGAAAAAAAAGGAAACAAGAAAAAAAGAAAGGATAACACCACTCTTATCTTTAGATCGAGCTCCATCTTTAATGAAGCATCTGGCCCATCAAAGATAGAGCTCAATTTGGAGTGTCCTCTATTGATGGGGCGGCTCCAATTCCTTTTTTAATTTTTATTTTATAATTATTTGGTTGAATTTGTTTTGGAATGAATTTATTTTATTTGTGTTTATGGTGGAGATGCAGGGTCGGTGATAATGTTGATGGAGATGTCAGATGATAACATTGGGGATGAAGTTTTTATTTAATAAATAACAAATAAATATATTTTTGATGATGTGGTAGGTGTAAATTTATCTTATCATCATTCACTTTAACGGTTTCATTTTAGCACAAAGAATGCTTAAAGAATAAGCAAATTTATAGGCACGAGAGTATTAGAGCATCTTCAACGCTATAATGAATTGGGAAAAAACTTTTATGCCTCATAAGACAAATATACATTGTGTTAAAATGTCTCCCTAGTGCAATCATTGTTCTTCGATGTCAAGGTGACGTGGCAAAACAAATTTATAGACATTATTAATATGAGAGTATCTTCAATGCAAGAGTAGATTGTGTGAGAGAAGAAAAGAAAAAAAAAATGTCATATAAGATAAATAGATAGTCTATTAAAAAATGTATCTCCAATGCAATTATGCATATTCAACATGACCATCTACTTTCAGACAGCGTTGCACAACTATTTTTTCGGTTGACTCAACAAGTATTTAAAATTGACATTAATTTTTCATCTATTTTTGGTAAGAAATAAAATAAAAATTAGACACGTCATTAAAAATAAATGTATTTTAAACAGAAGCATTGGACACTAAGTGCTTGTTTGGTTGAGCTTTCTACTGGCTCAAAAGGTCTACTAACGTCTATTTAAGTTTTTTAGAGTTGTTTGGTTGGGCTTTTGAGATTGTCTATTTTAAATTGAGTAGAGGCTAGTAGAGTTTAAACCTCTACTGGGCAAAAACTCATAGGGAGATACTTCTCCAAATAGACTTTTTTTTTAAAAAAAAGTCTACCAACCAAACATCTATGATTTTTTTTTCAAAAACTCTATTTCTAATAGATCTACTGCAAGTAGATCTTTTACCAATAGAGGTTTTTCAAAAGCCCAACCAAACAAGCTCTAAATTTTGAAATGATTTTCTATCAAGTCTATCTTTATACCACATAGGAAGAAAGTCTATTAACATTGTTGTCATGTCAATGATTTTTGGTATGCAAACCACTTTTGCATTAGAGATACTTTAAATGTCTACTTTCAAAGGTTCTGTTAAATAACTTTTTTATAGGCCGACTCAACATTAGAGATAAATATTAAAAAACTATTAAGCAATTAGTTTGATTAAAAATAAAATAAAATAAAACAATAAAACAACTAGTGATTAATAAGTTGTATTCTCAACCGAAACATCGGAAACAAGTTTCCCATTCGATTGTCTATCAAATATATTTTTTGACCACGTACTAAGATTTATCACTCTGAAAATGATAATAATTGTATAATTATACATGTGGTGGTAAACTCGTACTATCTTAACCAATAAAATCAGCTAATTATTCTGGTGGCGATAAGTCCATATTATCCCAACAATTTGTAATTTCTGAATAACCAATCTTAATCATTGGATACTTTTATAGAAAGGATTTAGATTTTCTCCTTATCTCATATTTGTCCTAGCCTCATATAATCTCATGACACGTAAGCATTGTAATGAATATGCAATTAAGATGTGATTGGTTTCCACAATTACTTTATCAACAATCAATCACATATTCACAAGCTTTAAAAAAGTCAACAAAAAGATAAAATAAGGAGAGGATCCAAATCCAGACTATCCCATGCCCCATTCCCCTTTCCTGATTTTTTTTTTTCCAAATTCTATTAAGTTGGTAATTACTGTGGCATTCAAACAACATCACGGGTCCATTTAGCAACAACAAATTGTGAGTATCATTGCATAATTCAATAAAAATATTTTAGGTTTTGTCGAGAGAACAACTCAACTGAATGTAGAGCACAGCAACGTAGACACAGCATAGATGGTATGAGCTGATCAGAAAGTTGAACCATTAAATCCAAAGAACGAGCGCTGGAGCAAAAACAGATGAACATAATAGGGTTAAATTGAAACTCAGTGTGTGCATACACTAGTAGTACTTGTGTTAGAAAAAACTGACCTCAACATCAAAAAATTTGATATAAAAACGAGAGCTATCTATGGAGAGCTTAGTTTGAAGAATATCAGCAATGATTGAACTCAATTTAGCATTAACAGTGGGAGAAAGGCCTCCGATTGAGATCACTTCTCCATAAGCAGCTGGGCCTTCAGTCCCGGAAAATGCAATGGGAACTCCACCATTTAGCAGAATCATCACATACTGAACAGTAAATCATTAAATGAGTAATTTCTTCGAACAGTTGGTAGTCATAAATATATAAAAGAAAGACTAGTAAGTAGTAACAGTACAGATTCAGGCTTGCCGATAATTTTAGCGACGGCTTTGGTGGCGTCCCTGAGAATATCAGAGGCTATCACTGCATCCACCGGCACATTTGTGTATACATTCAACGTTGGCATTTTTTTCTCTCAATCAATGTGTGGTTTCCAACCTCCAAATTTTAGATAGATAACTATGTATGTACCGCGTGCCTGCTACTTGGGGGCAATCTCTCCAAATCAATAAGAAATTAAATTACACATTTACCCCTGCAGAAAAAATGTTTTTAAATTACCAACTGTCCCCTCCATTTTTTATAGTTTGCATATTATCAAATTCTAACTTCATTTGTTAAACAAAAGCATGTAACGAATCAAATTCAGTTCAATTACATCCAATCTTAGTTAACAAGGTAAAATATTTTCATTTTTTTTTTAATATGAAACTAATTCGACTCAATTATATCCGCTGCAACAAGGCAACTAATTGAATTGAATAGGCATATAACACCACCGAGATAAGAAACTCGCAACTATTTCATTACATCATTTATATTCCTCGGCTACATAAAAAAATTACCAGTACACATCTGGGTGATATCAGATAAACGCAATGCGGTAACTAGTTTAGTTACTTTACACATACTACTTTCGCAAAACCCTTTTTTTTTCTCTCTAATCAGAATTAATCATAGAGATACAAGTTCAAACAAGGTGGCTGATGAATCTTGGGGTTACTCAAAGCCGAAAAGTACTGTAACCACCACCGACACCAGATGACCCATACCCACCATATGATTGTGAAGACAATGAAGATGATGAGTACGAAGAATTCCCCAAATGAGAGTACGAAGATCTATAACCAGTGTCAATTTGTCCATAGCTGCTTGTGGGTTCTTTGTGATTGTTCATAAATTCCTGCATTAAGTAGGAGCAGATCAAGTATACATTAGATTTATCTCCTTCCGCATTTATTTCACCTAGCACAACTGAATATTACAGTAATTGAACAACGTGTTTTTTTTTTTTTTAGCTAAGTATAACATTGCTGAGGTTTATCATGACCTAAAATAGCCACCATAATAAGATGAAAAAGAGTTCAAATCTTTTGCAATATTGGCAAAATAAACTAGCTTTGCACATCTTTAAGCGGGCCAATGACTTCCACCCTCACCCCACAATAAAAAGCATGACTTTCTTTGCACTTGGTTTAAATTTTGAAACTCTCCAGAAAAGATATAAAATTCATGCCACAAATCCCAATTTCATTCTAGTTCCACAATTTTTGGCTCCTACCAATTTTCTAGAGTACAGTGCCTGACAAATATTCTAAGTAAACCAACAATGAATACTCCTGGATAATTACAGTCATAATGATTGTAGGGGAAATCCTTGAAGTTGATGCAAGAGAAGATGAAGCAACTAAATACTACAGAGTGGTAATGCTGAAAAAAAAAAAAAAAACCTTGTCTGCTGGAGTGAAGTGTTACAATAGTTTTGCACTCGCTGTGCAAATAAGGGACAAGGAAGTGAGAGACTAGCTAGTAATGCCTAGTATAAATTGTGAGTAGCACTCCCGTCAATCTCAAGAGGCATCACTAACTTAACAATGGATCAAGTAAAGAAAGAAATAATCCACAGAAACAGGAGATCATCGTCAATGATTCAATAATTCAAAGGGGCAAACAATGGTTTCTGGAAGATTTTTGTGTCATCAGAGAAAAGCAATGGGCCAACAAGAGTGATCTGTTTTAGCAATATTTTCAACAGTAGACAACAAAAACTAATAAAAGGATTTTTATGAATACCAAGGAAAACGAAATAGATCTTGCAAGGGTACTTAAGGGTGCCAATATTGCCACCCATAAAACTAATTAGTACACCCACATTTTATTAAAAAATTTAATTACAAAAATATCTCAATAGAAATTTACCAATATGGACAAATTACTTTAATTAAAAATAAACCAAATACTATATACACTCATTAATTACACCCATATCTTCAATATATCTCTTTATATAAAAAATAAATAAATAAATGTATGATAAACCCTAATTAAACTCTAATTTTATTTCGTATCAAACTTTCTCATCATCAAATGATTATCACATAACAAAGAAATAGAAAAAGAATTTTCAGAAGACTCAGATGATCTTTCTTTTATATCTAGTTATGAACCCTATCAATAAACAAATTTTTTTTTTTTTAAAGATAGTTGTAGATATCAATGAATTTTTATTTTTTTTTAAGATAGCCGTATATATAAGAGAATTCCATATTGAAAATCTCTTGACCCCATATACAATTCAGTTCTACATCTTCCCTTTCATAAGGCTCCTACATTTGAGACATTTCCAAAAGTAAATTGGACTATCATTAGAAGAGGATTTGATTCCAAAAATAATATGAATTTTTTTTTATATAAATTGGGTGCATTTATAATTTAATAGGGTTTATAAATAAAATGTATTAAAATGAATATATTTATTTCAACAAGGGTACTATTGCCATTAGGATGGGTGCTTATAGCAATATTTATTTTTTAAATTTTAGACATAGGTGTACTTATAAAAATAGATGTACTCATAGTTTTATGGGCGGCAATATCCAAACCCATGGGTTAAACCTTGTTTTAGGCCACACCCAGAATGAGGACCAAGTCTCGGTCTAAGGGAGGCCTCCAAGTCTCAGTTTGTAGTCCTATTTTTTTAATACTTTTATTAATATTTTTATTTTGTTTGTTTTTGTTAAAATGTTTTTATTTTCTGGAATTTAACTTTCATTAATTTTAATAATTTAAAAATATATGGAAATTTTTTTAAGATGACGGTATTATAGAATTTATCGTTGTTTCAACTACTTGGGTGGGTTAGTCTAAAATATAAGTTGAACGGAGGGCAGTTTGACACAAATTTGATATCCTACGGTGAAACTCTCATTTGCATTCATTACATGCTTTTATCTGTTTCTTTTATACACACATATATAGATACATGCACAGGTCAGTGTAGCCTCATACCTGAATAAGTTGTTGAGCCGTCTGAACCTGTGAAGAGGTACCTTTAATTTCTACAGTGATTTCATCAGGTAATCCCCTACTCTCCTGCACAGTTATGATGGCCCCGCTATTACGGCGGATGTGTTCAATACTAGTCCCTCCAATACCAATGATGTCCTCGGCGTAAGAAATCGGTATTTGCATTGTTTGTGCAACCTGATTACAGAAAACAACATAGGAAATGATGATACACAAAAAATAATGACTGAAAAGCAGAGTAACAAAACATAACAAATCTAAAAGGCCATAAGTTTCCCTTTTGTAAATCCTTATTTACACT
The DNA here is from genome assembly GCA_954870605.1 of Acer campestre. NCBI lineage: Eukaryota > Viridiplantae > Streptophyta > Magnoliopsida > Sapindales > Sapindaceae > Acer > Acer campestre. The sequence goes on from OX940804.1 coordinate 19,194,941, forward strand.
CCATTTTCTTCATTCTCATATTCAAATTCTAAGACAAGATATTAAATTGGAGAGCATTCATCTAAAATGGGGATAGAATAGATGGAACCCATTTTTTTGAAAATAATAAAGAAAACCATATGTTTAACAAGGTCTAATGCAACTTCACTGGTCTTGAGTTAAAATTGTTAATCGGTCTTCAGTACAATTCTTTTCAATTTGATAATAATACTTATACCCTCTGATCATAATGTTCAATATGATCTGAAAAAGGTGCACAAATATCAGTGATTCAGTATGCATCAACTGCAACATAAAATTAGGACTAGCCAATATATGTTAAGATCATTTTCCGGGACATCCCTTAAAGTTTGGCTAAAATGTCAAAACTCAGCCGCTTGCATCTTTGCATCTATAACCTCCCCTACAAGCGAAGTTTTTGGTGAATTACAAAAAACATTTTATGAACTTCAAATATCAGAGGAGGTTTGTTGATGAGTTTTGAAATCACCCGACTCTACCTGTGTTTTAATCAAAGGGTAGTTAATATCCATTAAGTTTACCCTACATGTTAAAAATCCCACCACTGGAGTACTGAAAATTTGAGAAGCATGGAATTATAACACAGTTGGTTCTCATTTGTCTCCACTACACACTAAGCAACAAAATCATTCAAAGGAAAAATAATGTACACTGAACTGCTAAAATCACCGACCTGTGTAACAATAGGACCACTAGTGCGACCAAGTCCTGATGAACGTACTGCTGAAAGTGCAGGATCTTGACCATACAGTGAAACTCCAGAATATCTGAAGCGTGATTCATATTGAGGTTCACGTTCCAGGAACAAAGATTCCCTCCTTGCTGAAGAAGGATAATCAGTGCTAATTCCACTTTGCGATGCAGCCTGCAGTGATGACTTGTCAGCCCAGGTCTCCACTTGACGTTCTTGAGAGATTGCTGCATTGTACTAAAAAAGCAGATAACAATTATTAATATAAGAATATTGTATTTAAATTAATTAATTCAGCAAACATAAATAGAAATTAAGCTTACTGTCTTTTCAAAAAGAGGAAGAACACTATGATCAACCAAGAACTTTCTCAGATGTCCTACTACAGCTTCTAGTGCTTTGAGAACCTTTAGGGCTTCTCCCTGAATCTCCACAACCCTCTCATCTGTGGAAGCATAAACTGGTAGTTCATCTGGAAAAAGGAAGTTTAGTGTTATGTGGGATGTGGCTTGTGGCTTGTTTTGGAGACAACATAATAAATATTAGTATTAAAAATTATATAGAATAAGACAAAAACCATAGGGAATAGAAATATTTTCAGATTAATTCGCAACAAGCAACCAAAATACCAAAAAGAAGATGCAAAGAAAGAAAGAAGAAAAGAAGATTGAGAAGAAAGTAAAACAATTACTTGGTAGCTTCTGAGGTGTCACTAAGTAATAATGAAATAATCACAATTCTGAAGAAATCAAGGATGGATTGGTGACCTTCGTCAAAAAGTCAAAAAGACTAATGCCTGAATCCTAATGGCTACTTGTACCACACAAGGATAAAAAAATATATCATGATTCATGCAAGTGTGCACATGCATGTGTATGCCATAAGAGGCATACAATATGAGGCAGAATTTACAGGTCTAACTGGTGAAAAAGGTATTGCAACAACTAAACATGAGCAAGTAAACAACCATTTGGCAAAAAAAAAATTAAGAAAAAAAAAATGCTATTTTATTTGTTTAACTATCGCCACTGATTTTAATGACAAACATTGCCACCAATTCTTTTGTATAACAAATTTCATCAGAACCGAAGAAGCAAATAGCATATGCAATCAACTATGTTCATCAACAGACTGATATAAGTTGCTTCTTTTTACACTGACCATATCACATCTCTTTTCTTTTTATTTTTCTTTTATTAGTGGATACAACACAAAACACTACATAAAGAGAGAGAGAGAGAGGAAAAAAAAAGATATACAAAAGGAGAACAAGCCATCCTTAAATCAAATAACAAACAAAAAAAAAAACCATGTATGGACAGCCACAGAAAAAAAGTAAAAAACATAAGAGTACGAAAAACATAAACGGGCCTGTAAAGAAACAAAAGAACCAACAGACCCCCCAAATTCTCCTATGTTCAACACAGCTCCTTCCTAATTGATCAGTATAATGAAGAGAGGAACTTCTTAAATTTTTTATTTTTCTGATGATGTAGCCCCACAGAGAAGCCAGTATCTGATCCGGGTCTCTGTGTTTCCACCCTTGTAGTCTTTGAAATCCTCTTGTTTCTTTCATTCCAACAAAGAAATATAATTTGACACAATCCCAAAGCACTTTGTTTTTCTAGTGCCACCACCAATACAATAACAACTTTCAGACAGCAAAAGGCCGCAAGAATAGGAAGCTAATCAAATAAGATTAGCTTCCTGGAGCAGTTCACACCTAATCTTCCATGCTGATGGATAGAAAAGGAATAGGCAGTCACAATCTCTCTTACATTAAAGAATGTCCATTGTTATCCCTCTCCATGGGCACCTGCTCATATGATTAGACCTTCTATCAATCAGGTTTGAATATATAAACAGGAAGTAATCCCAAGTTAAAAGGATATTATCTACATGAAAACTAGTGCTCCAAAATCCTTCTTAGTAGTTCTCTTCCTCACTTAAATCAATTAGGCATCCTTTGTTCAAGAACCCAATTTGGATTGAACAGACATTCACTTTATACTACTTTGCTCTCAGTCCCCATTTCATTGCTTGAAAGATCCAAAGAATTTTCGACTGCTAAAAACTTGAAAAGAAGAATAGCTGAACTGCTGAAGGCTGTAAAACTCCAAATAGTTATACAATTCCATAATACTTCCTTATAAGTTATAACTTGGACTTGGTCCAAAGATGTAAAATCCCAATTCCCAACCAAAAATTCAGTTCTCTAGTTTTTTTTTTTCTTTTCAATGAAAAGAATCATAAAGCTCCTCTGCCAATCAAGATATCTTCAATCACCCATTAGATTCTTTAAGTCCGGCACAAAGCTAAAGATTTAATACATTTAAGTTCATCTAGTACATTGCCATAAGATTATTAGAATACTGTTAAAGTATAAAGCAATTTGCATGGCAAAGGTAATTATTCTCAATAACTCAACTATGCTCTTGGAGAATATTACACAGATCAAAATATGCACAGAGTATTACTCAGACCATGCATTGTGTCATAAATAAATGTGAAAACAATGTTACTTGAATTAATTACCCTAAGATCCTATTATATATTACTCTCATTTGTCGGTTTATCACAAAGTAAGAATTAGCTCCCTATAATAAACATCTAATGAAATAGACTTTTAAGGTTAAGGGCAAGTAACTTTTTAAATTACTACAAACAGTTTGCATGCCAAAAGAAAATGAAAACATGATAAGAAAGAGAATGGAAACAGCATAGAGAGTTCTCCTGAAGGATTATCAAGATCTAAAACCTACCTCCTGAAAGTACCCGAACAGAAGCACTAGTGCTTTCCTGTATTGACTTGATTAATGAGCCTTGCTTCCCAATTAAATTAATTGCTTGTGTGGATGCCACTAATAACCTAATCGTACAAAATGTAGCTCCAGAAGCTTTAGCATCACCATCATTCTCCGATAACTCAGAAACACGTTTGAAAATTCTTATTGTAGCGTCCATTGCAGGGGACAGAGGTACCTCTGGCTCTTCCTTTCCTGATATAAGCACCTAAAAGAAATTTTAGGTAAGTAAGCCTGTAGAATAATAGCTGGACATTCACTTTGAGCACACTAAAACTTTGAAATCTATTTATCAATTGACAATCATTTTAGGTAGCAACACACCGAAAGACATGAGACTGTAGAGGGATGTCAAATTCTCTTTCATCACAGACCTTTGACAGAAACTCGAAAAGGTAGAATTGCGGACAGAATCACTAGCGGTTTTTTCATTTCTAAAACCTTAAGCTGTTCATTGCCCAAGGAGCATCTAAAGTATTATGCAATCTTAAACAATTGAAGATCCGAGTTCGTATGACAGGTCTTTTCTAAGCAATTAAATCCTTAAGGGAATAGTGTGATATATGTTACAAAGTAAAAAACTTAAACAAGAAATAAATTTAGAACTAGCAATCAGTTCTAAACAAACTATAATAATATTTAATACAATTGAAAAAAAAAAAAAAGGACCCATAACATCATATCCAATAATCCAAGTAACAATATACTTGTTCTTTCGTCTCTCTAAATTTCTCAGCAACCAAACAACAAAAATCCTAATAACAGGAGGTTGTAGAACTTGAAAAAAGAATACAAATAAGACAGCTGGTGTGGTATAAAATTATCACTCAAGTACTAGAGAAGTACACCTTTTTATAATCCTATAACAAAAATGAAGTTGAAAATTGTATAAATTAGAAAACTATGGTTTATTTTACTAATCAAGCAAGCACGAAAAAAAGAGCCCATAAAATATATAACAAGCAAAACCAAAAGCTAGAACAAGCAACAATTAATTAAAAGGTTGACAATTTGATGACTAAACAGAATGGTTAAAAGGAAAGAGAGAAATACAATGCGGTCAGGGTTGCCGACGGGACCGTCGAGGACTTTAATGCGAGCACGAGTGTCCTCACACATCTTCTTAATGAGCTCCCCTTTGCGTCCAATAATGCTTCCAACTTTCGTAACCGGTACGATTATCCGGAAAACGCAGTCGCCGGGCCATCCAGGCCACCTCTTCTCGGCGGGTAGAGTGGCCGTGGCCTCAACTGAGTCGGGCTCTTCAATCGGGTTGGGGATTTCGGTTAACTCAACAGATTCTGTAGTGGGTATTTCGTTGAGAACTGCTTCGGGTTGTGGATCGGGGTCCGGCGTGTTAGTGGAGCCGTTCTCGGTGTATTCTGTGGTGGCCATCATTTAGAGAGTGTTTGTTAGGGCAAAGGTTTTAGAGGTGACACCAAACAGATGAAACCGTACTGTTTCGATTTTATTTTATTTTATTTTTCAACGTTGGGAAAGCAATTCACTTATATCCGAAGCACGTGCGAAGCACGTGCATAGCACGTTATCAACACTCCTCCCTTTGTATGCTCCTGGAATGGTAATTTCACCCAAACCGTGAAAATCACATATGGGTTTTGCTAATCGGGTTCGTCGGCAATGTTGTATGTTAAATTCAAACCTGAGGTGAGTATAAGGGGCTGTTTGTTTTTTTCCCAATAAAACTTATTACTTCTTATATCTTAAATTAAGATAAATCAGTTTGTTTGTTTTTTCAACTTATATCTTATTTTAAGATATATATGTCTTTTAAAAAAAGTAAAATTTTTTGACTTTTATCTTATTCAAAAAGTGATATAGTAGAGTTTTTTAATAAATTTCCAAAAAATATCTTATAACAATTCATACATTTATGATTTTATCCGTACATAATAAAATACTAAAAATCAATTTTCCAAAAATTCTCAATTTTGAAGAAACCCTAACACAACCTAATCAATTTTATATTTGTAATAAGTCATCTTTAATGAAAAAAACAAACATATTATAATATCTTAATTTATAAGACTTATCCATATATCTAATAAATTAAGGTCTTATAAGACTTTAGACAAAAAAAACAAACAGCCCCTAAGTGGTCGAACTATGGTTGTTGTGGATCGGATAGGGTTAAATTAGGCTCAAAGCAACTTAGGCCCAGTTTGGCATTGCTTCCCCAGCTGCTTTTGGGGCCAAAAGTGATTCCAGACCAAAGACAAGGTGTTTGGTAAAATCGTGGGGAAGTGCTTTTGGTCACTTTTAGCTTCTCCCAACTGAGTTTTTGAGAAGCTACAAATACATGTTTTTGGATTTCGGCTTCTGCTTCTCAAAAACGCGCTACAATGAATTTTAAATGAAATTTTGCAAACTTTCCATTTTACCCTTCCTTTCACCAAAATCATTCGACAAACCTTCATCTGCAGACAGCAGCCACTTCTCATTCGATGTCTCTCCTCTCTCGCTTCGATCAGAAAGCAGCCCTTCTCCTTCGATTTCTCTTGCTTTCAGGTTCGATTTCTCTCCTTCTCCTTCGTTATTGCAGCCTTATCCTTCGTTCATGTTTTAGGGTTTGATTTTGAATTGGATTTTTGGGGATTTTTATCTAATTTCCTCTTTTAGGATTCTAATTTCGTTTATTTCAGGTTGAAGGTCCCTTCATCCCTCCATCTCAGTCAGTTCTCGCTTCTTGTTCTCCCTCGGCCTTGCATTGCGCAGCCAAAAGAGTGAAAAGGAAGCTTTGTAGAGATCCATGGGGCTCAAGATTGAGCAATTGAAAGCCGAGCTGCGACAGTTGGAGGAGGAATGACAATGAGGTTCGTCAAAATTGCTTCTTTGGACTCTCTTGGGTCAATTCTGTTATTGGTTGTTTATTTATGTTTCTTTTTCTTGATTGTGATGTAGACTCTCATGATTTTTGAATAATGAGTTATGCAAATTCTTTCGATGCTTTTAGGATTTTTGAATTGATGAAGAACAAAGAGAGAGAGTTGATGGTGCCTCCTAGAGTGTTCGTCAAAGGGAGATACGTGGGTGGGGCCGAGGAGGTTCTCAAATTCGTCGAGGAGGGATGGTTCGGTGACCTGCTCGAAGAAATTCCCAAGAGAAAAGCCGAGGGCGCTTGCGAAGGCTGTGGGGACGTGAGGTTCTTGCCGTGCTTTCAATGCAATGGCAGCTGTAAAATAGTGATTAATGTGAAAGAAGAGACGGGTCGAAAGCTAGGGACGACTGTGGTGGTTAGATGTTCTCAATGTAACAAAAATGGGTTAGTACTTTGTCCAATTTGTAGCTGATTGAACTTTCAATAACTGTGTTTATCTAGTTTGGTTCAAGATCTTTACGTAATATATTGTCATAGTAATCTATACTGAATTTTGGTTATTGACCTGTTTAGCTGGTTAGGTCTTTTGTCGTAATACAAGAGGCCTTGGATCTCAAATCCGCTCACATTAGGGTGAGGAGAGGTTTGAGTTTACTTATTGTAATAAACAGAGAAAAACAATTAGGTACTGAATCCATACGACATAAGACTTTCGCTTTCTCTCTTGAGTTATCTATGTTGTGCTTTGTTGTTCGATATGTTTATAGGTGCTAATTTTTTTTGTTAATTTAGGATTTAAAGAATTGCAGAATGATTCATAACATTATTCAAACATCGGATTTGATTCTATATGAGGGAAATGTAATAACAATGCATAAACTTTTGCGGATGGAGAGGGACTTAAAGCTCATTAGTTTGATTGATTGTAAGACATCTCTTTTGTGTGCTTAGAAGGTAGAGAAACTTGGAGATGTAAGAACTATTAGTAGTGCAGCACATGTAAACTTTGAATTTAGTACTTAAGCTGATCCTTCTTCAAAGAATACTGTCGATGTTTCAAGAGTAAATGCATGAAAGGCCATGTTTGTAAAACATATTTTAGAGGGCACTGAACCAAGATTTCTCTGTCGATTCTTGCAAAATAATTTCAGTGAATGAATAATGTGAAGTTCAGTTAATGAATAAGAAGCTTGTGTTGATTAGTGTATTTCAGAGGAAGTTCCTGTAACATTTTTCTGCATACAATGTTGATGATTCTGTTGGATTGCAACTAATTCGTGTTGTTGGATAAATGAAATGTTGATCTTGTGGTCTGAATAATGTTAAAATAACTCAGCAAGAACACAGTCAATCGATAATAACAGATGAATTCCATCCACATTCTTTTCCACTAGTAGACTTCTCGTGAAGATGAAGTTGGTCTTTAGACTAGAGGTGCTTGTCTGAGAACACATGGTGTGATTGTGTGCTATAAATTAGTGATGAACTGGTTAGTTTTGGAGGCCTGCAAGTTAGGAAGAACAGTGAATGGATGCCGGTAACACCTACTCAAGACACATTAGTGGTTAATCTTGGCAATGTTATACAGGTAATTTTGATGATCATATCAAACCATACACTAAAGTTGTATATTGTAGCTAATGATGCTAATATTCATTGTCCTTGGAAGGTATTGAGCAACAACAAATTCAGGAGTGCAACTCACAGAGTGGTATGCATTCTTCTATAACTTGCATGTAGACAATTGGGTGGAACCATTGTCAAAGTTCACCGAAGAGATTGGAGAGGCACCAAAGTACAGATGATTTTTATACCAGGAGTACCAAGCTTTGAGAATGAGAAACAAGACACATCCACCTGCTAAACCTGAAAATGTTATTCACATAACCCACTGTGCAATCACTTCCTAGAATGCAAAAGATGCCAAATTATTGAATTGTATAGTCTTTTTTTTTTTTTTTAGTTTCTTTGATGGGTGATCTTGTAAATAGATTTCAAGAAAAAGCTTGGAACTTTCTATGATGAGGTACATTTGAAATATAGACAAGTCTTTCTATTGATAATTTTGTGTTTTTTCTACCATTCTTATGACATCAGATTTTTTTTAATTAATTATGTTTCCATCAATCATTATTTAAGTCTCATTTTTCAAATTAGGATGTACCATAATTATATAGAAAATTGTTTGGGCTTACATTGCTGTACAAAAAAATTGTTGCCATAACTATATAAAAAAAAAAATGGGGCTAATTAATTCAATAAAGTAGAATAAAAATAATTAAAAAAAAAAGAAATAAAGAATTGGGGCTAATTAATTCAATAAAGTAGAATAAAAAAAATAGGGCTAATTAATTCAATAAAGTACCATAATTATATAACACTAAACACAAATAAACAAGAAAAATGCAAAGTATAGCACCATTTAGATGTCTATGTCCTTTTAGTAATTTTACACACTTACAGCACTTTTTACTTCAGTTTACCAAACACATTGAAATTGCTTTTGGTTCTCACAGCACTTTTGAAAATTAGTTTACCAAACACCCAGCTGATTCTTCCTACAGCAATTCCAAAAGAAATTCCCCCCACAGCAATTCCAAAAGCACTTCCCCCCACAGCACAGCAATGCCAAACTGGGCCTTAATTGGGTTTGTCAACTAAGATTTGTTGTTTCCTCTATAAATCTGCAAAAAAGGTTAGTCGGTCGACCTGGGGTTGCTATCTTCTTCGTTGAACCTGCAAGCAAAATGAAAACAAAAACACATATATAAAGGAACTATGAAAGTGAGGGGTTTGATTCTTAGTCTTAGATATGCTTGGGCTGAGCAATTGTTTGTAATAATCGTGAATCAATTCGAATTTTGATCACCGGAAAGATTGAATAGAATTTTGATATGCTTGACTGCTTGTTTCAGTCCAGAATTTTTCAGGCCTTATCTGTAGCAAGAACCCTCTTTTTTATAGGAGTTCCATTGTTTTAACGTTCTCCTGATCATGACTTGATTGTGGGCGAGATTTCAGGAGAAAATCTCTCTCACCACCATCTACTTCGACTTAACTGACTATTGACCACTGATTTGGTCCTTCAAGATTAAGATATTGGATCATTCTACTATAACGGGCCTAGAGAAACTATAAAAAAAGGTTTGGGCTTCTTGTTTTGGGCCTATGGACCATTTTTGGCTACCACAGTGAGTTAGGGTTTGAAAAAAAAAAAATAAACTCGTTTGATTTAAAAATAGTATCATTAGTATTATTTTAAGAGAAATCCAAAACTTCAAAACGATGTCGTTTTGAGTTTATCTCATATGGCCCAGAGATTATCATTGCTTCATCGCACTGATCACCTGACCTCCTGTGTTAACAATCAAATAAAAAAAAAAAAAAATTGTTTTAGTTTTAAATTGGAATAGACTGTTATCAGATAGGATTTTAACCCTATCCAATCTTTTTATATGTAATTAGTTATTCCTTTGAAATTATTGTATAAACAAGGGATTCAAAGCAAATTAGGTTTTATTTTTGGTTCCCTTAAAATGTGCACGCAACAATTGGTATTAGAGCATATACTATACCGAGCAGTGGGTTCGTCGCAAACGATGTGAAATGGGGATGGTAGTTATATAAGAAGGCGGGATCCGCTAAATCACCCATATGGGAATGATGGGTCGTCGTAGACGACATTTAAGTAGAATTTTATGATCCCACATTAACTAAGTATGAGATTATTCATGAGTATATAACTCATTCGGTACTATCTCCTCACAAACCGATGACCATCTCACATGTTCGAGCAATGGAATCGTGCAACTAATAGGTAGATTAAGATGGGTTAATATTATATTATTATGTATGGGCATAATATTATCACATTGAATACTAGTAATTAGGTTACGAGTCAGTGTCGATAATGTTGACCAATGAGGACGTTGGCTCGAAAGCGTGGTGAAATGTTACGATCACATATTTAAAAGAAAAATAATTGTTTTAGTTTTAAATTTGAATAAGCTGATATCATGTAGGATTTTTATGTAATCTATCTTTTTATTTGTTAGAGCAACCCAAATAAGGCTCCTTAAATTTTCCTTACATTAGGGAGTTTTGTGCATTTTTTACAAATAAGGAGTCATATAAAGAGTTAACCCTCCAAGAAGCCTCCCTAAAAAAGACTCCTTATTATTATTTATTTATTTATAATTAAAAAAGAAATATTATTATTTGTGTTGTATGTACATATTTGGCCGAAGGACACGTCAGTAAAATGTGCAGAAAAGACGGGTCAAAGAATAACCACGTCACTCATGGACCAGTCAACGAAGGGAAATCAGTCAAAAGGCGTGCCAGCTGGCGCGCTCATCTGTTCAAATTAGAAGTGTGCTCGCCACAGTGGGTAGACCAATAAGAAAGCAAGTTGTGTTCGCCAACCTAAAAGTGTTCCCCTAGAATTATGCGGTCAGGAAAGTAACCTTATTCCAATATACCTTCTACAACAAGAATTCGACCAGATACAAGGCATGAAGATCAAGTCTTATTCCAGATAGGATACAACCGTTGTTAAAGAAGAAGAAGAAGAGTCCAAACGGGAAACAAACCCTAAAACCTTCTACAAACTCTAGATTCCTTGTACGAGTTAAAATAGGAACTGCCCTATTAATACGGCATAAACACGGGAAACCCTAAAAAAAAACTAATATAAATAGAACCATAAATCCCATGAAAAAGGGTTCGAGATCAAAGAGAGAGTAAGACAATTATATGAGAGATCTGAGTGTGTAAACTGCAAATAATTCATAGTATTATTCTCCTGCCCTCAAGGGGCGCCATGGTTTTTCTCATTCAAGGGTTTTCCACGTAAAATCTGTCTTGCATGCATTGATTTATTTCTTTATTTATTTGTTTTGATTAAGAAATTATTGTTGAGTGAGTCAATCCAAAAATCACCGTCAACAATTAATGCTAGAAGGATGGGGGTTTTAGAATAAAAACTTCCAGGAATCCTTACAAATAGGCACAGTATGAGCAACGACAGCGATAGAGACGAAATCCCCAGCAACGATCAGGTTCCCGAGGCGGTTGTGGTGCCAGGGGAAGGAAACGTTGGCAATAAGGGAACAGTCAGCAGCAACTCTGGGAACTAGAATAGCCAACCCGGAAACTCTACAACACTTTCACACTGCACTAGTGAATTTGGTCAATGAAACCAACAAAATTGGACTCTCGCTTCCTATAGGGATAGGAGCCTCGTCTCTCTATGAACTGACAACCAGTACGCCCGGGAACCATCCACCAGGAAGGCTGTGATCAGAAGTCCATATTGCAACTCCCAGTGTCCAGGCAAAACCAGCTATGGAGGAAACACCTAGAGAACCACCAAAGGTCCTAAAAGAAAAAAGGCAAAGGAAGGGAAAAGGTTTGCTGGACGAGGACTTCCCAAAAAAGCGGAGCCGTGGGTGAGCACATAGGGAAATCACCAATAATGGATTTAATAGAAATCGTCAGAGACGACGGTCTATCTCATCAGGAGATAGGAGTCCCCAACCGAGAAGGAGATTGCGGTCAAAAAGGGCGAGATAAAAGAAATCCGAAAGTACAGATGATCCAAGAACCGGCAGGAGCAATGACAATAGAGAAGGTGATTATCGGAGGATGACAATCAAAAGCAGGCTCAACCTAGAAGGGGAACCGACTGGCCACCGAAGCTTCACCCTCCAACAACTATCAAAAAAGGTCTCAGCAATGGCTCGGCAGTATGGACACAATTTTTCTTCAGATGATGAGTCAGACAATCCATTTGTCGACCACATCGCTCGTACCTAGTTCCCGGAAAGGTTCAGAATGCTAACAATCGAGCAATACAAGGAGAACAGGGATCCAAAAGAGCATATCCGCAGATTCCGTAATGTCATGGCCCAGTATGCATCCAATGATGGCCTCTTGTGCTTGACATTCCTGTAGACCTTCGGTGACCTCGCTTCTAGATGGTTTGGACACCTACCAGCCAGAAGTATTAACAATTTTTCCAATTTCAGCAAGGCGTTCATAAGGCAGTTCATGGGAAGTGTGTAGAGAAGAAAGTCACTAGCTCACATGTCAAACTTGAAACAAGAAAACAATGAGTCACTTAAGAAATACCTAGCCAGATTCAGAAAGGAAGTCGCCCTAATAAAAGATGCGAGCAACGCAGCTGTCATAGCGGCTTTCACCAACGGGCTGCAAAGTGGTCGTCTATCTTTTGACTTACAAAGGGATCGGTCAAAGACGTATGAGGAAATGATGGATATAGCTGGAGACTATGCATTAGCAGAAGAGGAAGAAGTGGCACAAGGGGATAGCTACGTCCACGGTCACAAACCAGACACAAAGCCCGAATCCAAGGATAACTGGACAAAGGGCCAGTCACGTAATCGCCAAAGAGAAGAGAAAAGCTGAAAGAATTAGCCCAGAGAGAGTCGGGGTAGTAACAGAACCAGTAGGTTCCGAGGTAGGTATAGTAACTACACTCCCTTAACTAGCGAATAAGAAGACATACTGTCTGTAGTAGAAGACAAGGGACTCGCCAAATATCCATGACAACAGTCAACCAATGCCCGGAGGGATACAACAAAATACTGTCGATTCCACAAGGATCACGGGCATGACACTTCCAAATGCTTCCAGTTGCGTGATCATATTGAAAGCCTGATCAGATAAGGGCACCTTAAAGATTTCACCCTGAAAGGAGACAAAAATATCGGTCGCCAAGATAGCCACCAAGGAGGAGGACAAGAAAGAAAGGGCCCCAAGAAAAGGCAGTCCTAACACTACGATAAATATTATTTTTGGTGGACCTCACACTAGCAGAAGCAATAGAGTGAAGATGTCAGAAGTCCGGGAAGTGATGTACGAAAACAGGGACTTGGAAGTAAACTCTGTGCAGAAAAACCACAAGAGAGCAAAAGAAGGGTATGACCCGATAATCTTCACAGCCGAGGACTTAGAAGGAATTGATGCCAAGCCTAATGACGCAATAGTTGTGGAGGCACAAATAGCCCATAGGGATGTCCTCCGAGTGATGATAGACAACGAAAGCTCCGCTGACATTTTGAGCGCTAGGGTGTACGACGAACTTCTACTAGACAGAAAAGATTTGGAACCATTCCATGTGCCCCTGAAAGGATACGGAGGTGTAGAAGTAAGATCCTTGGGAACTGTGAAATTACATGTAAGGTTTGAAACGGCACCTTGTCGGAGGACTATCCTACTGGATTTCGTTGTTGTCGACATCTACAATTGGCCGTATAATGCCTTACTCGGCCGACCATTCCTAAACAAAGCACGGGCAGTTACATCCACCCATGCATTGAAAGTAAAATTCCAGACATAATTTAGAATTGGGGAACTCAAGGGGTCTCAGGAAATGGCTCACCGCGCTAACCTGTCAATCTTCAAAGACAAAGCTGGAGTGGAAACCTTAAGCATATTTCAACTCGATCAAGAGACACGAGAGGAAAACCCCGATGCATTTGAACTAGACCCAAGGGATAAGACCGACAGAGAAAAAAAGGAACCAACCGAGGCCATCGTTTTGGATGAAAAGGAACCCAACAAAACTGTCAAGGTTGGAGCAAATTTGACAGAGTAGATCAAAACAGGCATGGTGAATCTACTGAAGGAATACAAGGAGATTTTTGCTTGGAGCCATGAAGATATGCCAAAAATCAATGCAAATGTAACCACACACCATCTGGCTGTAAGCGAAGAATGCAAACCAGTGATACAGAAAAGGAGAAGCTTCAACCCTGAAAGAAGTGCAGCCATAAAGGAAGAAATATCCAAGCTGCTCGCAGCAGGATCGATCAGAGAAGTCAAATATCCTGAATGGGTGGCAAACGTTGTGCTCGTAAAGAAGAAGAACAATCAGTGGAGGTAGTGGTGGCACCGGTCCGGTTCGGTTCCGGTTTCGGTTTGGCGGTTCCGGTTCCGGTTTTGGTTTTTTTTTTTTTTTTTTTTTTTTTTTTTTAACCCAATTAAAATATTAAATAATCAATATTTTTATTTATTTATTTATTATATAATCAATATTTTAATTCTTCCCAATCATAATTCCAATTTCCAATGAACAAATTATTAAATAAAAATATATTTACAACCATTTTTTCTTTTCTTTTTTCAATTTTTTTTTCAAATCCCAATTAATATTGATTCTTCCCATTTTTCCCAATCATAATTCCAAATTTTCAATGAACAAATTATTAAATAAAAATACATTTACAACCATTTTTTATTTTTTTCAATTTTTTTTTTCCTAAATCCCAATCAATATATTTACAAACATTTTCCATTGAAGTATTTAAGTAGTTCACAATGTTTAGAAAAAAATAAATTGACATTTATTAATAAATACAACTTTACAATTTCACAAAAAATAAAATAAAATAAAATTAGAAATTGGCCTTGAAGGCTTGAATTCAAATATACAATATTACAATGTAATAAAGTTAAAATTAAAAAAAAAATAAAAAAAAATCGGCCTTGCACTTAATTTTTTACCATAATTAAGCTGCCTACGTATCCTCCATCAATGTAGAGGAATCAAAGGCCACGTGGTTCTTTTACCTTTAATTAGTTGCTCGGTGTTGGAGGTTGGATGTTGGAACGGAATCTATTCACTGCCTTCCGTTCCCGTCGCTTGTTCATCTTCGAAGAAGTCGTTCGCTATATCCGGCTGAAGTTCTTGTTGTCTATATTTGGCCTTTGTCCAATCATCAACACATGACTGCATTTCAAGTGATTGTGGACACATAGATGATCGTCTTGGGTCCAAAATATTTCCACCTGCACTAAATTCTTGTTCCACAGCAACTGTAGAAACCGGTGTTCCAAGAATTTGTTTGGCAATAATTGCCAAAATTGGATAATCTTGTTGATGACTCTTCCACCAATCCTGGATACGAAATTCTTCATCATTAAATTTATGACTGTCTTGTAAATACCGGTCAACCTCGGATTCCGTTGAGGATGAAGAAGATGTTCGTAATTTTTTGGTTCTTTCGGAAAACAGTCGATCCCCTAAGCCCCTTAATGTAAATTTTTGAGAACTACTACCACCAGATGTGGGTTGGGGTTATGAAACCGGCACATTCAAAGACGGACCATATATTCTAAGATATTCATTGTAAAATTCATAAAGCAATTCCTTAACGGAATCACAAGACTGAAGAACATCAACTTCTAAATCTAAACATTTGTAATAATTAGCTAAATAAACCTGCAAATATTCAAATTTAAAGCGTGGATCTAAACACATTGCAATCAGGTAAATATTTGGAATTTGCCCATAATACTGTAACCATTTTCTCCTCATGGCATCAACACATAGACTCAATTGAGGATCAACATCACAATCATTGAATGCACCAACAATATTAACACATTGAATAACAAATGAATGAGTAGTGGGATAGTAAACACCAGATAAAGCGACAGTAGCATCATTGAAAACACGTAACAATTCAAGAATTTTTATACATACATCCCAATGGTTCAATTGAAGAGAAATTGAAGGAACATAATAAGTAATAAAAGAAACTAATAATTCCTTATATTCAACACTTTCAGAAAGCAACTTATAAGTTGAATTCCAACGAGTGGTAATATCTCGAGAAAATTTTTTGGGAGGCATATTATTCAAAATGCAATATTTTAACCATTGTTTCTGGACTTTGTTATGCCTCCAGATATAGTTAATACTATCTCTAATTGGTTTAATAAAAGTAGAAAGCTCTGATAATCCAGCTTGAACACACAAATTTAAAACATGACATGCACAACGTTGATGAAATAATTTACCCCCGAAATAAGGATTGCACAATTTTTGTAACATAGGAATAGATGCAGTATTGCTTGCAGCATTATCAAAACCAATAGCAAAAATTTTGTTTAGGATATTATACTCTTGAAAAATGATTTTAAGGAGTTGAAAAATATTTTGAGCTGAATGTGAATCATCAAAAACACGAAATGCAAGAATTCTTTTTTGCATGTCCCAGTTATTATCCATATAATGACATGTGACACCCAAATATGAATGACTACCAAAATTGTCGCTCCATATGTCGGCACATACGGAAACGCGACCTTGAAATTCAGAAAAATATGTTTTCAATTTGTTTTTTTCTCTGCTGTAAATGTTATGTAGTGTACGTGTGAGAGTGGATCTAGGAACACGTTGCATTGCAGGATTTAATGCTTTTTGACAATAATTAATAAAACCTACTTTCTCACCAAAACCAAAAGGTAAGTGTTCAGTTGCAACCATTAATGCCATTTGTTCTCTATTGTTTTCAGTCGTGTAATGAAATAATTGATTAGAAAGGGTTGCGTACCTGGAGATTTGGGTTTGGTTGTTCGATACCGCGTATTCAGATGGGTGACATCTTTTGATATGGGACCATAACGTGCCATATCCGAAGTTTCTTCCAACTTTATATTTTCTGCCGCAGTGATTGCACTGGATTTGGAAACCATTATCTATCTGGGTTTTCTTCATATGCACTTTGAAGAGTTCGGACTTCAGTGGCTTTTCTTCCTTTTCTTCTTCACCTTCACCTTCACCTTCACCTTCACCTACAAAAAAAGCATCCGAAGAGGCTGTGGGGTTAGAATTAGATAGATTTTCAGGGGGGGTATTTTGAGCGGGGTCGAATTCGTTGAACTCGGGAATTGTTAGAGGAGGATTAGGAGCAGAAGGGGGATCGGATCCAAATTGATCTTGAAGGAATTGGTGAAAATTCAAATCGTCATAACTGACGGCTTGACCAATATCTTCCAACAAGTTTCCCATTGGAGCCTTTCCTTTGTCCCTATTTCTTGAACTATCTCCCCCACTTGCCATTGAAAAATATGAGTAAAAAATATAGAGTAAGCAAGTAAAAAATATGTTTAAATATTTATTATAAAAAATAAATATAAATAATAAAATATAGAGTAAAAAAAAGATGATTGAAAAAAATATATTTTTGAAAAAAATATATATATGAGAGAAAAAATTATATTGTTGGAAAAATATATATATAGAAAAAATTGTATTGTTGGAAAAATATATATATAGAAACAATTATATTGTTGGAAAAATATATATATAGAAACAATTATATTGTTGAAATAAATATTGTAAATCAATTTGATAATTGAAAAAATAGTAGATAGTAAAAAATATAAGAAATAATTTATATATGAATGAGAATTAAATAAAATTGTAGAGAGAATTTTGAATTTGAGAATTGAGAATTGAGATTGAGAGTTGAGAGAAGTTGAGAGAATGAGTGGTGTGAAGAATAATGAAATATGGGGGGATATTTATAGTATAGTAGATAGGGGTGAATATGCAAATAAAAGAAATAGAGGGGTGCAAAAAGAAAAAAAATTTTGGCCGTTGCCTAACCGTTCTGAAATTCAGAACGGTTAATTTTTTTTTCACACGCTGCCACGTGGCAGCGTGTGATTGGTGGAAATTTTTTTTTTTTTTAACTGTCAGAAGACTCAGAACGGTATAAATCAGACGCTGCCACGTGGCAGCGTCTGATTGGTTATTTTTTTTTTAATATTTAAAAAGGTTAACGGTAAAATTTTTTTATCAGACGCTGCCACGTGGCAGCGTCTGATTGGCTGTTTTTTTTTTTTTTTTTTTTTAATATTTTAAATCCTTAACGGTAATTTTTTTAAAAGACGCTGCCACGTGGCAGCGTCTGATTCGTTGATTTATTATTATTTTTTTTTAATAAAACCGGCGGTTTTGACCGGTTAAAACCGGCGGTTTTTGCCCAAAAACCGCCGGTTTCGGACGGTTTGGGGGACTCCCAAACCGAAACCGGAACCGGAACCACCGGTTTCCAACCGGTTTCCAAACCGGCGGTTTCGATTCCGGTTTCCGGTTTCGGTTTGGCCAATCCGGTTCCGGTTAAACCGCGGACAAAACCGACGGTTTAACCAAACCGTGGTCACCACTAAGTGGAGGATGTGTGTAGACTTCACTGACCTGAACAAAGCCTGCCCCAAAAACAGCTTCCCATTACCAAGAATCAACCAGTTGGTCGATGCAACAGCCGGACACGAGCTACTAAGCTTCATGGACGCATACTTAGGGTACAACCAAATCAAGATACACAAACCGGACGAAGACAAAACAGCGTTCACCACAGACCAAGGATTATATTGTTATACTGTTATGCCATTTGGCTTGAAGAATGCTGGAGCAACATACCAGCGACTAGTTAACAAAATGTTCGCTAGCCAAATAGGGAGAAATAGGGAGAAATATGGAAGTGTACGTCGATGACATGCTAACCAAGAGCATCACGGCTGATAGACATGTAGATGATCTACGGGAAACTTTCGGTGTATTGACCAAGTTTGGAATGAAGTTGAACCCTTTAAAGTGTGTGTTTGGCATACCATCTGGTAAGTTTCTTGGGTACCAAGTACATCAAAGAGGGATAGAAGTGAACCCTGACAAGATCAAAGCACTGGCCGACATGGTTTCCCAAAAAAACCTGAAAGAGGTCCCAAAAGCTCACAGGATGCTTAGCATCGCTGAACAGGTTTATAGCAAAATCATTGGATCGATGCTTACCGTTTTTCAAAGCGCTCAAGAAAGGGAAAGGAATTGAAAGGAATAAAGATTGTGAACTAGCTTTCCTTGCCCTCAAATAATACCTCGGTCGAGCACCACTGTTGTCAAAGCCAATCACAGGAGAGATGTTATACCTGTACCTGTCTGTCACAGAGGCAACCACTAGCTTCATACTAATAAGACAGGAAGATGGAATATAGAAACCAGTATACTACACAAGTAAAGCACTACTGCCAGCTGAAACAAGATACTTACCAGCTGAAAAGATGACGCTCGCCCTGATAACAGCAGCAAGAAAATTGAGGCCATATTTTCAGGCACACAAAATTAGGGTGTACACCAATTGCCCGCTAAAAATGATTCTACAAAAACCAGAAGTGTCAGGCAGACTTACAAAGTGGGCCATTGAGCTGAGTGAGTTTAACGTAGAGTTCATCCTAAGAATGGCAATTAAAGGCCAGGCAGTAGCAGATTTTGTGGCAGAATTCACTGAACCAGACACTGAAATAGCAAAAATGATGATAGAGCAAGCAGAGAAAAACTTTCGTTGGAAACTCCGTGTCGATGGTTCATCAAACACTCACGGCAGCGGGGCAGGGATAGTGGTCACAACCCTGGAAGGAGACTCGGTAGAATGTGCCCTGCGATTTGATTTTAAAGCCACCAACAACCACGCTGAGTATGGGGTGTTGATAGCAGGATTAAAGATATGTACAACCTTAGAAGCTGATGAGATAGAAGTTTTCAGGGATTCCCAAGTCATCGTCAACCAAGTACTTGATGAATACCAAGCAAGACACGAAAACATGATCGTTTACCTGAAGCTAGCAAAAGAGTTATTGGGACGATTCAAAGAATACAAGATCGTTCAGATCCCAAGAGAAGAGAACGAACATGCAGATGTTCTGGCCAAATTGGCATCAGCTACGGTCCACATCTGGCCCCGAACAATCCCCATGGCACACCTACTCCAACCAAGCATAGCTGAACAGGCTGAAGTGGGGGTAATCATGAACAAATCAAACAATTAGATGACCCCAATAAAAGAATACATGACCAATGACATCCTCCTAAATAACTCACTAGAAGCCAAGCGGCTGAGATACAGAGCAACAAGATATTTGGTCCTCAGCGGCGAGCTGTACAGAAGAGGGTATTCAAGAGTACTGTAAAGATGTGTCGAACCCAAAGAAGCAGAAGGAATCCTAAAAGGTATACACAGCGGGAGCTATGGGAACCATGCTGGGAGCGTCAGTCTAGCCCACAAAGCACTAAGGCAGGGATTCTACTAGCCAACCATGTTCGCCAATGCAAAGAGAATAGCAACCAGATGTGAGGCATGCCAAAAGATCGCAAATAACATTCGCCAGCCACCTGAACGCTTACAATGTATCACCTCCTCATGGCCGTTCACCATGTGGGGAATTGATTTGATCGGCCCAATGCCCACAGCGCCTGGAGGAGCAAAACACGACATTGTAGCAGTGGATTATTTCACTAAGTGGGTAGAAGCCGAGTCACTGGTGCACATAACATAAGCAAATACAACCAGCTTTGTGAAGAAAAACATCCTATACAGGTTCGGAATACCAAACACCATCATCACTGACAATGGGACACAGTTTGACAACAGAAAATTCAGAGATTTATACAAGAAATATGGGATCAACAACTACTATGCCTCTCCAGCTTACCCACAGACAAATGGACAAACTGAGACAGTAAATAAAATCATCAAGCATAACATGAAAGCCAAACTAGCTATCAAAAAGGGAGTTGGGCAGAAAAACTACCACATGTGTTATGGGCATACCGAACAACAAAAAGAAATTCCACTGGAGAGACGCCCTATTCCATGGCATTCGAGACTAAGGCGGTCATCCCATTCGAAATAGCGTTCCCTTCACCAAGAACACAACTCTTCCAACTTGAACTTAATATTGATATGCTGAAATATGGCATGGACGAACTAGAAGAAAGAAGGGAACGCGCTCAGATAAGGAATGCTGCCTATCAGCAGAGAGCAACAAGATACTACAATTCACATGTAAAGGTCAGAAGATTTGCACTCGAGGACTTGGTACTAAAAAGGGTAACACCAGGAACCAAAGACAAAATTGCAGGATCGCTCGCAGACAAATGGGAAGGGCCATATCGCATTACGGGCATAGCAGGCCATGAAGCATATCACATTGCCCAGAGAGGAGTCGGCGAACTACCTCGACCATACAATGCTCAATATCTGAAGATTTACTACCCTTGATACTTCAATCTGAGAAGTCCCTTTGTTATTTCTTTTTTCCATTTTATCTTTTTAGAAGTCTTCATTTTTTGATGTCAAGATTGCAGGAAACAATCAATAAAAAGTAATTTATTACTGAATTTCTTATCATCGCTAAAACCACAAGTTAGCTATAATGAACAGTTTGCCGGTACAGATGAAGTTACTTAAACTCAGCAAACACCAGAAAAAGGAATAAAAATGGGGAAATACCCCAAATATAGCAGGCTAAGAGCGAATATGCCATAAAAGCAGCCTAAGCTAGGGAAAGATGCCACAAAGAAGGCAATCGCCATCATTAATCAAGGCATAATGCCCCAGAATGTAAAAGGTATTCAACAAACAGCATGCAGGGAATGCACCCTGAAAAAGTAAGTGTTGAGAGTAAAACAAACTAGTATTAAAACAGTAACCAAAAGAGGGAGACGTCCCAACAGTATGCTTACATAAAACCTGATGTATGGTCGGACACGTCCTGACAAACACTAGGTAAAATAAAAACTAAGCAATTATAAACTGAGTGATAAAAGGCTTCAAGCCTGAACCAGAAACTCAGCAATGGCAGCTGAATAAAAGCACATGGAAGTAATACAGCGAACAAGAAAGGATGCAACATATCAAAAAAGGCAAGACTGATATTTTATTTAGATCAAGTATATTTACAGTATCAAATGAAAAAGAAATAAAATATACATCAACAAAAGAGTCAAGCGCTCGCTAGTGGAATACCCACATCGTCTTCTTCATCGCTCACCTCATCCTCTGATGGCCAGACAACCTCTTCATCCCCTTCAGGCATGAAAGGTGAACAATCCCGACCAGAAACGGGACCCAAGTCAGGCTCATTGCCAGATCCAGTGAAACTCCCCTTCTGGCTAGAATAGTAAGTATTAAAAGCACACTTGGTAGCAATTTCAAGATGCATGAGATGAGGTTCTGTTCGCGTATAGCTACAATGGGCCTTCCACCATTTCAGTTGCCCTTTAACCGAGCTCACTGCGTAGTCCATATGTCGCTTGAGGGATTTGTCAAAACGCCTCAGGGCCTTTTCATTAGAATGGTCCTTTATGGTGAAGAACCTCTTGGCTTGCCGTATGCCCCGCTCAAATTCACGAAGGAGAAGCGCATAGTAAGTAGGAGACCTCTTAAAACGGTCAATAGCTTCAACCTCTAAAATGGCCTTCAAATCGTTCAGAATAACATCCTGTGAAGCCTGTTGATTCGGTAAGTCCTCAGATTCGCATTCGGCTTTCTCTTTGGCTTTTTTCGCCAGCCTCTCTGCCTCCATGCGAGCAATAAGCGCGTCTTGACTCCCAGAGAGTTGCTCCTTCAACAACTTGATCTCCCCTTCAGCCGAGAGCAACTTTTCTTCAGCGGCAAGCTGAGCAGCCAAAAACCCGTTAGCGGACTCCCACAACTGAGTAAATTGTTGGGCATGAGATACTTCAGCTGAAAGCCTATCGGCCGTCGAACGGGAGACTTGATCTTGCAAGCGTTTATTTTCCTTTAACGCTGCATTCCCGCGCCGGTAACTACTCGCCATCTCCAACATCATCTACAAAAAAAAAAAAAAAGGAATTAAAGGATGACAACATAAAGAAAAGGGGGGAAGAAGAAAAGAACAAAGAGGAGGATGTCGAAGAACTTACCAAAGAATAACAGTTAAAAAAGAATTTCATCTTCCTATTGCACGATTTTCCCTTCACGTGCTCCCAACCCTCATCGAAGTAAATGTCATTACTTATAAAATGGTTCAGGAGCTCGATAGGGGAAAAATGGGATAAAGAAACAACACCAGATCCCTCGCCTCGATCGGTCAGAGCTACAGATGGCCCTTCACGGGAATCTCCCAAATCCGCACCAAGGGTAGATGACCGACCAAGGACATCAGCAGGGGCAGCAGCACCCTTATCGCTAGCATTGGGGGGGATGAAGGCTTAGGGGCATCCTTCTATGCAGCAGCACCCTAAGCTCCAAAATCCGCCAAAGGCACTGAAGGCCCAGATTTGTCAGGGATAGGACCTTGTGCATCAATGCCCCATGAAGCAAAAGGAATAGCTGAAGAAGACGTAACCCTTGTATCGCCAACTCCTTCCGATCGAGAGGTCGGATCCATAGCATGATCGGATCCAAAGGGAATCCCTGAGTCAGCACCATCAGCAGGAGGAACCCCAGAGTGCGCATGCTCACCATTGCCTTCCTCATCAGACGAGAGCACATATTGGACCACCTTTGACGCTCGCTTCACAGGACGAGCAGCACACTCAAGGGTACTCTCAGTAGGGCGCTTTCCCTGACCATTCCTTAGATTAAGGTCGTTAGAAGGATCCTGGGGGGCCTCCGGCACACTGGCGTCGAAAATCGGAACCTCTTCACTCACCCCAGGGGCGCCAACTTTCTATTTTCCTTTGTGACTAGGGATAGGCAATTGAGCATCCACATCACCCCAACGAGGTTGAGTAACTACCTCTGCAACAGTAGAAATTCCACCTGCCCCTTCGTTATCCTGAGAATCATCACCCTCGGGCGGTGCGACTCCCTCCTTAGACAAGCCCGCATCATGTCTGTGACTAGCAGCTTCAGAATTCTTTACTGCTCGGCTTGTTCATCGCAGACGACATCAAATTTGCTCACTGAGAAGCAAAGAACAGCGTTACTTAATATAAATCGATAAAAAGGTTTAAAGTTAAAACTGGGAGAAAGACTTACAGCGGCATCGCCTAGCAGACAAACACGAAAAAACACCATAAGCAAGCCTCTTGGCCTCATCAAGAAGAAACTCTTAACCTTTATTGGCCAACTCAACCACCGCGGCCTCCGCTACATTTTTTACTTCATGTGGAGACAAGATAGGAGGAGTTTTCAACCAAGAATCAGGAGATGTGAAATGCCTCGGAACTTTCCTCGCCAAAAGGTTACGGCGAGTGTCAGCGGGGGTGTTTCTTCCCCATTCTCCACCAACGAAGAACCAGTTGTTCTTCCATCTTTTGTTCGAAGTAGGGAAACCCCAGATGAAGCCCTTCTTCTTTTCGTCGCCGGAAATCTCCACTTGTCCAGGGTTGGATACACCTTCAGGGATCCAATTCTCCACGGCAGTAGATTGAAGGTAATAAGTACCGCCATGACCAGACTGCCTCAGAACATAGAAGTGACAGATCTCGCGAGGTGTCGGCAACCTTCGACCCATCGACTTCCACATCAAAATCCTATAGCTATTTGGTGAAAGCTGAGCAGGAGCGAGCTTAGCATCGGCCAGAAATCTGGCTATAAATGGTTGAAGGGGAAGAGTGACCCCGTAGCCCAACATCGACCCATAAATGGCAACGGCATTGCTCAGCGGATTCCACACAGCCAGTTCGCCGGAAAGTATAAGGAGAACAGAATCAGGGATGTCGTATCTCCTCCTATATGGACCAAGTTCACGGTCGCCAACCACGTTTACCTTAGTGTCAAAAGCACTCGGGTGATCAGCAGCGAAACACAGATTATCCCGTCGATGATCTTCGACATCTGAATCGGTCACCGTTTAAGCACCTAATAGGGATTCCCTAGGGACTCTAGGTCCCCGTCGCCTACCACCACTGGTTCCTGGGGTCCTTGTCATATCTGAAGAATCGTTATTAGCAGTCGAATGAGACACAAAATCAAGAGCATTTGCTTCAAAATCAGAAGGGATATAAAGAGAAATTGGTACATGAGAAGTTAGGTCAAAATTACGCAAATATGACTCAATTTTATCTACAACATCTTTATTGCCAAGATCAAGAGCTTGCATCATTTGATTAAAAAGAAAAGCACGTTGAGAAAAATCCATAAAACTCACCAGAAATGTTCTCAGAAAAAGAAGAAAAGGGAATGAGCAGCAGAATCACACTTCAAGTAAACTGGGAGACTGTAACAAAAGAAAGAGAGCCGCCAGAAACCTAGCACCTTGAGTTGGAAATCTAGAGGCTTTTTAGAGAGTTTTTTCTACAGAAAAGAAAGAGAAACAAAGGCAAAATAGAAAAGAAGTGAGATGAGACATAACAGTCCAGTCCTTAAAAGAGGGGAATTCAAAATTCAAGAAAAGTGATAATTAAAAACGGCGCTGATAAAGTAAAACCGCCTATGAGTAAAGGCTGTGATGGGAGGCATCCACCAAACGATGAGCACGTGGCACCACGGGGATTCTCTACAGGCGCGACATCATTGCACCGCGTCACGTCAGAACCAAACGCTTGAAATTCTGTGGCTGAAAGTGATAGCTTGTTGTGGAAGACTCAACATTGAAAGTAACACGTGGCTGAAATAAAAAAGAGAGGGAAAACGTTCACAAAAATTCAGAAACAACGAAACCAAAAAAGCACAAGTAAACATATAAATACTGCTCGCAGAACCAAAGAAGCCAAGAAGATTAACTTATGTTGGATCAGCTCGAAGTATTTATGGGGGTATTGTTGTATGTACATATTCGGCCGAAGGACACGTCAGCAAAATGTGCAGAAAAAACGGGTCAAAGAATAACCACGTCACTCATGGACCAGTCAACGAAGGGAAATTAGTCAAAAGGCGTGCCAGCTGGCGCCCTCATCAGTTCAAATCAGAAGTGTGCTCGCCATAGTGGGTCGACCAATAAAAAGGCAAGTTGTGTTCGCCAACCTAAAAGTGTTCACCTAGAATTATGCAGTCAGGAAAGTAACCTTATTCCAGTATACCTTTTACAACAAGAATTTGACCAGATACAAGGCATGAAGATCAAGTCTTATTCCAGATAGGATACAACCGTTGTTAAAGAAGAAGAAGAGTCCAAATATGAAACAAACCCTAAAACCTTCTACAAACTCTAGATTCCTTGTACGAGTTAAAATAGGAACTCCCCTATTAATACGGCATAAACACGGGAAACTCTAAAAAAAAAATTAGTATAAATAGAACCATAAATCCCATGAAAAAGGGTTCGAGATCAGAGAGAGAGTAAGGCAATTATATGAGAGATCTGAGTGTGTAAACTGCAAATAATCCATAATATTATTCTCCTGTCCTCAAGGGGCGCCGTGGTTTTTCCCATTCAAGGGTTTTCCACGTAAAATCTGTCTTGCATGCATTGATTTATTTTTATTTTTTATTAAGACATTATTGTTGAGTGAGTCAATCCAAAAATCACCGTCAACAATTTGTAAATAAATTTAAAATGTGATTATTTATAGTTAACGGTCATATTTTTAACGGCTATATTATAATGGTCATATTCTAACGACTATATTTTAGAAAGAAAAAGAAAAACATACTTTGTAAATAAGATCATTCATTTGTTTCATTTTTAGGCATCTCCATTGAAATTTTCATTTACTTATAACTATAGCTCGAAATAACTTCAATGCTCGGATGCTTGAACTCATCGAAGAAGAAGATGATAATGATTATGGGATTCTATTAGGAATGGCAGCCATTGAAGGACAGCAACTTGCTATTGAAAGTTGTGGACCATGTCATGGTGGTTCTGTGTCAGGCCATGCTGTCATTGATTGCGATAGAGCTGAAGGTCATAATTGATTTTATCGCGATAATTTCATCGAAATGCCTAAATATTCTCTGCAGAAATTTAAGAGAAGATTATGAATGCATCGACATCTTTTCTTTCGAATTCAATCTATGGAGGAAAATTATGATCCTTATTTTGTCAAAAGCATGGATTGTTCAAGTCGTATGGGTTTATCATCTATCCAAAAGATAATAGCTGCTATAAGGAGGCTTGCTTATGAAGCGTCGATAGATTATGTGAATGATTATATGTAAATCAGCGAAAGCACGACGATAGAGAGTCTTAAAAAGTTTGTGAATGCAATTATTGCAATAAAGAATACTTGAGATCACCAAACAATGACAACATCACTCGATTGCTCGCAATTGGTGAACACCTTGGGTTACTACTCAATCAATGGTAATGATTACTCAATCAGTTACTACCTTTCTGATTGTGTATATTCATCATGAACAACCTTTGTGAAGGCAATTTCAACTCTACAAGGAAACAAGAGAAAACTTTTTGCTAATGCTCAAGAGTCGGCACGAAAAGATGTAGAACGAGCATTTGGAGTGCTATCAAATACTTGAGCAGCATCACGGACCTTTGAGTAGGTTTGCTTTACTGCCTCCCAAACCTCCTTAGCTGTGGATAAAAACATACAAGTGCTGCTAATCTCGGGCAGCATAGAATTCCAAAGCGAGGACATGATCATAGAGTCTTCCTCATCTCAAATATGAAATTTGGGGTCACCTTTTGTTGGTCCAGTACCCAATAAATGGCTAAGCTTCCCTTTTCCTTTCAAGAATGTCCTTACAACCTACAACCATTGCAAATAATTTTCTTCATTCAGTCGGTATGTAGCCTAAACCTTTTGAAGCTCCCTTATGGACTGATTCAATAGTTTGTTAATAGGTTGGACAACATGACCAGTGTCTGATGAACTTTGTGTCAGCGAAATGTTTGTGGCATCAGGATTAGATGTGACAGACATATTGAAGTTGATTTGGGTTAGAGTGAACCAGCAAGGGATTAAAGGGTGAAAGGAAGAAGGAGAAGTGAACGAATTATTAGGTTTCAAAGATAATCAATGCCACTTAAAGAAATAAAAAAATAATAAAAAAAAAAAAACTAGGTCAAAGAAGAAGTGAACGAATGATTAGGGTTTCACAGCTCTGATACCATGTTGTGAATCGTAAGAAAAGAATATTATTTTCTTCTTGAATAGAATACACCTCTAGGTTATATACACCAGGCCATATAACAGGAAAGAACCCTATTCTAAATCAAATCCCTATAAATCAGGGATTGTACTAACTAATAATATATTCCTAGCTGTAAATTAATTAAAAAATTAAAGTCTCCTAAGAATAGAAAACCTCCTCACACACACACACACACACACATATATATATATATATATGTATTTCTTTTTTGCTTAGTGCTCACTAATATAAAATACACCAGTGTATTGAATGTCATAGATTATAGATAAGCATTGACAAGTGCATCTAATAGTCCACATGGGAGACAATGATATATATTTATCGGTGCGCATTGAGGAGAAAATTTTCAGATATATATATATATATATACACATACATATACAATCATTACAAGAAAAACCATATTTCTTGACAGTTTTACAAAACTGTCAATAAAAAACAATCAACTATTATAAGTTTGTTGACAGTTTTGTAAAACTGTCATTAAAAACTGTCAACTATTTTCAAAAATTTTATTTATCTTTAATTTTTTTTTTTTAAACTTCCACTTCCTATTTTCAACATCAAACAAAATCTTGATATGGATTTATTTTACAAAAAAATAATGGTTTTTAGGCAAGTAGATATTGGATAAGTAAAATTTTAAATTTAATAAATTTACTTTTAAATCATTTATTTTTTAAAAATTCAAAATAATAATTTTTAAAAAATTGTTTATTTATTTTTCATCCTCTTGTTTTATACTAAGAGACACGTTAATAATTCAATTACCCATATAAATTAGTAATCTGAGTCTTACATTTGTTCATTAAATTGCAAGATGCATGTTAATAAATATCTCCCCTGTAGTGAGAGTTGTATTCTAAATCATATTTATTATAATTGATGTCACGAGTCTCCTATAGGCTATGTTTGGTTGGAAGTAATGGAATGGAATGGAAAGAAAATCATTTTATTCGTTTGGTTTGTTAAAATGCAATGAAAAGATGATTTCATTGAAATGGGGATTCCACCATTTTGGTGGAAAGGGCATTGCATCAAAAAACCAATGGAATGCCCATTCCTGCAATGCCCATTACATTCCAAATTAAAATTTATATTCCATAAATACCCTCATATGCCCCAACTACATTACAAAAAAACCCTCCTTTCCAAAAATAATATATTATCATTATATATTATATTATTATAATATATATAACAATATATAAACATATATAATATAATATATTTATATATTATATTATTATAATATATATATTAAATATTATTACATATATTATATAATATATATTATATATATTATATATTATATATATTTATATTATAAAATATATATATATATTATTATATGTATTATATATAATATATTAAATAATATATATTATATATTTATATTATAAAAATAATATATAAATATAAATATATGTAATATATATTATATATTAATATATTAAATAATATATATTATATATTTATATTATATAAATATATTATTAGATATATTGTATAATAAACTATATATATTATAAATTATATTATATAATATATAATAATATTAATATTAGTATATTATATATATAATTATATATTATTTTATATATTATTAGTATATATATTATTATGTATATTATATTATTAAAAAATATATATATATTAATATGTTATATATTATAATAATATACTTTTATATTTTATTATTATTATCCATAATATATCATGTTATTATGAATGTTTTATAATTAGGGATATTTTGGTCAAAATACAATAAACTCCATTTTATTCCGTTGATAACCAAACAAAATAATACAGATTCAGAGACTAATTATAAAGTTACAATCAAATTAAAAAACTTAGTTTTCCTTTTCTTTCCATTCTCATTCTCATTCTCATTACCATTGTGATTACCATTCCACCATGTAACCAAACGTGAACATAAAGTATAGACCAATAACTCGACTATATATGTTTTAAAAAATATAATTTATTAAAAGTTTCAATAAATATTTTTTAATATATATCTGTCGTAGAAATTAGAATTTTGATTAGTTGAATAAATTTAAATTTATCTAACAACTCATATAGGTTATATATTAATATTGTTCAATTATTAACAAATCAAATCTTATAGTCAAGTGGTAAAAGCTTACAACTTTTGACTTGAGGTTTCAAGTTCAATTCATTAATTGTCATTATTATCATAAGTGGGCCAGGTTAGCGGTGGCCGATGAAGCCGGCGGCTGGAGCGACGGTGGCTAGAACGGAGGCAAGCGGACGGATAAATCCTTGACATTAGCATTCTTGACAGTCATAAAAACTGTCAATAAAACATTTATTGACCATTTTTAACTGTTAATAAATGTAATATTTTCTTATAGTGGGTATTTCTACTGTCAGTTCGTCCTTATATAAAATATATCAGGACGAAGAATGTGGACCACAGATTATGAAGAGGTTTTAACATGTGCATACACTTTGAGTCAAAGTATGTAGATCTAATGTTCTACATTCTTCGTCATCATATATTTTATATCAGGACGAACTGATAATAGAAAAACTATATATATATAGTCTTTTTTCTGCTGTCAATTCGTCTCCTGATATAAAATATATATAAGGACGAAAAATGTGAACCACAGATTATGGAGAAGTTTTGACAAGTGCAAAGTATGTAGATCGATAGTCCACATATCAAGACGAATTGACAATAGAAAAATTATATATATATATGTGTATGTTTATTGGGGGTGGGGGGTGTGCAAATTCTTTCTTTATTTTATTTTTTTAATTGTTGAAGGTCGCATAGCTAATTAAGAAAGTTTGTCTTGACCCTTGCAGTTGCAGACTATATTTGTCCATTCTTGGGAAGAATGGGGCATCTGTTTTGGAATTTTGCATGAGTAATATTTCAAGAGGCATGGATATCTCATATCTCTATCTTGATTCTTATTCATACAAGCACACTAGTGCATTCTTGAACTTGTGAATTAATTGGTTCCTTCCTTAAATCAAATATTTTAATTTACCTAGTAATTTGTACACTTTTACTTTGCATGTATGATTATGAGTGTTTATGGTATGAATAAAAAATATTGTCAAATAGTTGAGTATTCCGTGCCCTTTTACCGTGTTTAATTGATTGAAAATAACTAAAATAAATTTTTGATTATAAAAATATTTTAGAAATTTTCAAAGAATTGAAACACTTGACATATATATATATATATATATTTCTAAATGATAGTATTGTTTGATTCTTGAATCAATTGCTTTCTCGGGGAGTATTTGATAGATGCTTTCTTAAAAAAAATTACTTTCAACTATATTTATAAATTAAAATTATACTTTTAAAGATACTTTTGATTAAAGCACTTTGAAACACACAATTAAATTGAAAATTTTATTTAAACAATAAATGAATTATTCAATTTATAAAATACTAGGTTCCAAATACTCGTAAGATGACATTACATCATCATCTTTTATATATATATATTGGAAAATTATTTAGTTTTTGAAATTGTAAGAATGTAATTTTTTATAAGAATGGTTTTAAAAGTAAATATCTCATTAAGTAATTTTAGGGATCACTTCATTCTACCTGGCCTATAATAAAATGTATAGTCCTGAATTCATTCCCTAAAGTTTATCCAATTTAAAGGGTTGTGGATTTGCCAACTCATTCTTGTAAAAGATAAGGTCATGTCATTGTTGTGAATAAAATTAGAGGTTATGCTTTTGCGCCCCAACTACAAAAGGATATGTTAAACCAAATTCATTCCTTAAATTTCAAACCTTTTATCTTTGACATTTTTTTTAATGACCGAATGACTCTTCTTGCTTATCTCATTGATAATGATTATAAAAGGTAAGAGTTAAATTCATTGATTCAAAATAGTTTCTGAAAAATGAGAAGCAATTGATGGATATTTAGGTGACAAGTGGAAAACCTTCACACCCATGTCAATCAGATTATGGATTTAGTTATATATTTTCCTTTCAATTATAATTTTGTGACAGTTCAAAGTGAAAAGCATATGATGCAATTTTGACCTTTAGAAAATGATTTAGGTATAATCTTACGAAAAATTGAAGCATAATATATATTTTTTAACATATTAAAATTG